>JAAOMT010000061.1:0-300917 GCA_016748015.1 Geosiphon pyriformis | reverse complement strand
GCGCCGCGCTAACTCTGGATCATCCTTTGCTTGATCCTTAAAACGTCTTAACGGTCCCGTATCAATAAAGTAATCCGATAAAAAGCCTTCTAATTCTTGAAAACGGTCTTCGATGCGCGCTACTCGTTCTTCTTGTGTTAGTTCTTCACTTGCCTTTTCGTGAAGGGGGGATATCAAGGGTACATTAGGCATTTGTGCAAAACGGCGTACTTCGGATTTCACCATACGATGCATTAGACCCCTGAGATAATTAATATATTTGTTAGTGTCAATAAACGGAAATAATAAGTGATATCTCGAAATTTATATAGGGAAAGAAGATTACCAAGGTTGTGTTTTTCGATCGCCATATAGAACAAAATATATTGTGCAAATTATACCTGGTTTTGAAATTGATTGTGTGAAATAGATTTCTAAAATATCGTTGCAATCAACTTCTAGCCCAATATGAATTTATACTTACCGAAAGCACCACCAGCAACACCAAGAGCTCCAAGTATTGTCCTTACTCTATTTGAGATTAAGAGCATTAGTAAAAGACTTGACTTATTTATAATTTTAATCTAGCTAAAATTAATCATCACATATAAGATGCAAAAAATTCTTCATAAACTCACCGTTTCTGAGTCTGCACTTCAATTGTAAAACTCCCCATCTCCACTTGAAAATATCCACTATAATTGCGGTTAGGACCAAATTTTTCACTCTCATGTAATGGATAATAGGTGGCAGCTTGGGATATTATTGTTGTATTGATATAGGAGGGTGTTAAGCCTAAAACACTACTAAAGTCATGTGGTTTTATTTCTTGTAATTTTGAGACAAACATTTTTACCTATAGAAATAAAAAGTAATTTAGGAGAAAGAAAATAGACAAACCGAAAATTTTCAAACTAATTTCACTTACAAGAGTGCTCTGGTTAAAAACTCCACCAAAATTATTTCCTTGTAATCTGAAATCGGTATCGGCAGCTACCCTCTAGAATATATATGAAAGTTTAAAGCTCAAATTTTTTTGATAAAAAACGTATAAAACTAAAAAACTTTATAGATTCGTACCTCTCTAGTATTCGTTTTAGTCTTATTCCAAAGTGGATTAAAATCAGGATCTAATAATTGTGCCTATATTAAGATTTAAAAGGTATAAACTTTACATCTCGTTTAATATCCAAAAACCCGAACTAATGCGAAAGAAATTTACTTACTGCCACAATAGGAACAGCGACAACTAAATTATTAGATGCTGTTATATTCTTGAACTGGAAATAAAATCCTAATCGTTGCAAATAATCTCCTTTTTGATCCTTGTCGCCATAGAATAATTTGTCACTTCCGCTAAACAAGTAACAGAAATCGTGATCGTTTATCCTTGGACCAGCTGTAAGCCATGTTGTTCCATCTGGACGAGCACAGTCATCGTATTGTACGCTACTCCAGTTTTTCCAGGTAAAGTCACATCGTACGATTTCTATGTCGGTACCATAACCACACATTTCAATATCTATAATTATAAAATGAATTATACCTCTCGTTAATCTATTATATTTAGATCAAGATTTTAAGTAAATATTTTTAAATTGAAATTTTTTTAAAAAACTTCAAGTTTTTCATACCTGGCGCTTTAACGAGACGAACATGTTCTCGTGCAAGTTGAAGCACTGGTCTATCGTTCCATATTTGATATGCTAGAAAAATCAAGTAAGAAAAATATAGCATAGAAACTATTGTCGCTGTTATAACTCGTATTATATAAAATGTTCTTGGCTCTTGGAACTGGGTAAAAATTTATTTAACAAAAACCAATTTCAAAAGTAAAAAAAAAAAAGATTAATACTCCTTAAAAGAAATTATACAAAAAATTGAATTTTTTTTATACTTTAAAAACTTACCACATTACGTTGGGCACGAAACATAAAAAACATCTTTTAACAAAATTATTTTATTTCACTCGAAACTTTTTTTATTTTATTTCAAGATAAAAACATTCTCTGCCAAAACAACCATTAAATATAAGAGAAATTTGATTTGGCGCCACAACGTTAATAACCCCTATTTTAATCTGGTTAATTGTTACACAATTATCATTTGGGTTCGCAAACTTTAAATTTAAATGTTATACAATATAAACGTACACAAATACAGAGCTTATAATGGAGTGGAAAATTAATCAAAGGAGTCAGTACAACATAATTCTGTTTTAGAAATGAAAATATAAAAAGAAAAAATTAAATTTCCTAAAATTAATTGAAATAATGAAATTTTTCATTATCATTATTTTTTTGGTTGAACTATTTTACACAAAGTAAGGGTGTTGATAAAAGTGGTTTTTTATGTTTCCATTGGCGTTATTGTGACACCAATTAAGCAGGTAAATTTCAATTAAACTTTATTTAGAGCCCAAGAGGATTCAAAATGTAGGATACAATTAAAAACTGCGATGTGAAGCCATCTCATTTACATCATTATCTTTTTCCGAATAGAAGAATCATTGGATAGGTACTGTATTTTTGTAATATATATATGGATATTTATCTTTCCTACTTCGGGTCGATTGAAATAATATTTGATTTTTTACTTGTATTGAATGGCTGAAAAATCGGAAAACAGACATAATAATGGTCTAACCTTTTAAATTGGACAGCGCAAATAAAAGAGTTACGGTACCCTCAATATCTTTTAATAGGTGACAAAGGATTTTAACTTTCATCTTCATAGGATAGGTGATCCAACCAGCCACTTGACATAAAAAAAGAATGTAACACTCTATTTTTTTTATCTAAATAGGGACGTTTGATTACTAAAGAATTTTCTTGGAGAAAACAGTTTTTTCAATTCAAATTGGTTCGGAGAAATTCAAATAGAACTTGACAATCGGACTTACTGACATCAATCACTAAATTGATTAATCGAATGGCTAAATTTAGGACCGATCATCGACAATAACGAATCCTTTCCTGCTATGAAACTCAGAACAGAATTGAAGAAAATTAAGTTTAACAATCATACTGATGATTCTATTCTATTTTATTCTATTCTATTCTATTCTATCCTATTCTATTCTATTCTATTCTATTTTATTCTATTCTATTCTATTCTATTCTATTATACTTGCAAAGATTTGAATTAATAAATATTACTACCAATCTATCTTTGAAAGAGAGGATATGGTTTTTCAGGGAGGTTGATCAATTCGATTCGAGTTTTTCAATCAGGTCATCAATGTGAAACCTGAGCTTTCCAAAAAATGAAGATCTCTTTATTGTTTAACACGATTCTTTTTGTCATATTGTGGATATGTCATAACCACTAAAAATATTTGATTCAAAAAAGTTTTTTAAATTAAAATTCATCCCTAATCCAACGGTTTTTATTGGCTCATCATTTTTTGCGTATTTAACAATGAATTCATTATATCCATATTATTTTTTTTCTATTAATAGGATTCTCTAGAAAAATAAACTTTAAATATATATTTATATATTATTTTTTTATTATGCGATAACGAGTGTGGCCCAGCTGCAACTCTTGCTACATGTGACCAGCCACCCGATTCATATATTTATATATAGTATATCACCGATCTTGTAATCATTTAGGGGTTAAAATTTTAGGGAATTTGTGTAACTTGAGTTTACATTGTTTAAAGCAAAAACCCCAACTCTCTGAAGGATGCAGGAATTGTTTTTAGATTGCTTTCTTATCACGGCTAGTCGGGAAATAGTTTCAAGGGACTTTTTTGGTGTTACAAAGTAGTTAATTTGGTCAAAATAACCTGCACCGCCAAATTTTTTTTTTGCCCATTATGTACATCTTTGTGATGATTTTTTCATTCGCATACAGGTCTTTCCCAAATTGAATAAAACAGCGTGTGTTCCTCCCTGAAAATTTGGGGATTCTCATGAGCAAGTTTGGTATATTTTACATTTTTCATAATTTTTAAAATAAATTAGTTAAATTGTGCTATGACTTTTTCTTGATTATAGCAATTAAAAATATATATAATGTCACATCCGATAATAAAGTTATCAATAGATTTATATTTAATGAGAGCTGATAATTACAATTATAAATTCTTTATCTATTTAATAACACTGAAATTTTATTTTATAAAAAATTTATAAAAAATAAGAATAATGTAATTTAAAGTATTAATAATATATAATTAAAATGAATAATAGTGTAACTAAAAGAAATAATAAAAAGATTTAAATAAATAAATAATTGTTTTTTAAAAATAATTAAAGATTTGCAAATAATAACAAAATTTTTATTCTTTTTTTTTTAAAGCTTTGTAATAAAATTTATTTTCAAAGTAAATAAATAAATAATAATAATAATAATAATAATAATAATTTTTTAATATTAAGCTGTTTCTAAAATTAATTAACTTTAATGTATTTTATAATAATATTATATTTTGTTTTAAAAACAATAAACTAATTTCAATTTAAAAAATAAAATAAAATGTTAAATTAATTTTAAACAAAGTAATTTAAAATGAAAAAAGTTATATTTTTGAAAATTTATTTTAATTTTATTAATTATGATTTTTAACCAGATAAAATTGGTTTAATAAATTTCTTTATTTATTTATTATTAACATGTAAAATCTAATTACTATCTATTATAATATAACCATAAAATAGGCTCTAAAATAAATAATATTTACATACTTTTTATATGTAATCAAACACAAATCTAATTTAAACTAAACTACATTAAATTTACAAAAATAAACTTAAACTAACCAATTATATAACAGTTTTATTTTAATATTAAAAGCTTAAATCTTTTAAAGCATTATTAATTTTACAAAAATTTTTTGTTTATAAACAAATCTGAATTTTTTATGTTAAATATATTTTTATTTTTATTTATATCATATTTTAATTATGGTTTGATCTCTTTGTTCTGCCTTATTTGATGTTTGTTAATCTTGTGGTTTTGGTATTGTTTGTAACAATCTGTTGGTTGTTGATGCAGCTTGCCTTTCTGTGTATATGGATGGGTTTCTGAGTGGTTTAGGAACTCATAATATAAAGGCTGGTGCTGCTGTTTTTTTTGAGGACATTAATTCAGGTTTGGATGTAAGTATGTCTGGTATGGTTTTTTCTATGATGGCAAAGTTGTAGACCATCTCCTTGGCTCTTGAGTGTGTCTCCTCTTTTCATTCAGTTAACTTGTTTTCGGACAACCAGGCTGCTTTGGATGCTTGCAAGTCTGAATCTCTGTTGGTTTGTCCAGATTTCAAAAATCAGTGTTGGATTGAACATTGCCATATTGTTAACATTATTCATCAGAAAAATTTGGATGTGAATTGGATCAAAGTTAAAGGTTATTCGAGTATCTTAGGCAATGTGCGGGCTGATGCACTTGCTAAAGATGCTGTTTTTTCTTCTTGGCAGCTGCCCTATATAGTCAGTGAACATTTTCTGAAGACTGATGGTACTGCAATATCTAGTAATTCAAGATGTTTTGTCTGTGGTGTTTTCCAGTCTGTTCATTGAACATGTTGGGAGGTTGGCTCTAATTCTGGAGTTGTGATGGATAGTTTGCGGAGTAAGATTGATGGCAAGCCTTGTTTATTTTTTGCAGGTATAAGTGACATAGTTTCTGTTGGTATAAGTACATAGTGTTGTTCTGACTGGTCTAAGTGACTGGTCACATGTAGAAAAAGCATGATTCATACCTAGTTTAGATCATTTAAATAATGTATAGTTCTAGGTAGTATTTGGACTTCACTCGTTAAAAGAAAGAAAAAAAAAATATTTTAACATTTAAAAAAAACATTAATTAATTTTATAATTAAAAAAAAAACAAAATACAAATTAATTTAATAATAAATTTTTATAAACAAAACCAATTTGGCCAGTTTAAATTCTAAAAATGCCAATTTAGAAATGACAAAAAAATTAACAATTACAATAATAACAAAAAAAACACAAAAAACAGCAATCTTAACATATAATTTTATGTTAATAAAATAAGTTTAAAAACTTTAAAACCAATTACAATCTAAAATATATATATAAAAACATTTTGTAATTAAAAACAAATAGTTTAAATTTTGATATTTATATTAATATTAACAATTAAAGTTTTTTAAAATATTAATTTTAACAATTGTAATATCTAAATATTTTTAAAAATTTAAAATAATTATAATATATTATAACTATTAACCAAAATTAAAAAACTAAAAATAAAACAAATATAATTATATATTTAAAAACTTAAATTATTAATCTTAAACCAATTTAATAAAAAAAATTACCAATTTGGTTTTAAAAATTTTTTAAAAATAATAATATTTCTTTAATTTAATACTAAAAATTTTATTAAATATATATAGTATTTTTAATATTATTTATAAAAACTTGAAAAATAATATTATAAAAAACAACAACAAAAACAAAACCAAATACAAGAATTACAGAAAATTTTATAATTTTAAAAATAAAAAAAAATTAATAAATTTAATTAGCTAAATAATATTTAAAACAAACTTTATATAAAATAATTTAATATTGTCTTAAAAACTAATTTTAAAAAAAACACTAAATATTAAAATAAAAACTATTTATTTAAAAAATTTTTAATAATTAATAATTGTTTTTTAAATATTATTAAAAAACAGAAAAAAAATTCTGGTTAGATTAATCTTTGAAATTAAGTAATTTAATAAATAAATTATACATTAAAATATAATTTGTTTTACTTTTAAAATTAACAAAAATTGGTTAAAATTCAATATATTAAATAATAATATTAATAATTAATTCAAATCAAAATAAATCAACATGTTTTTATTGTTATTATTTAGAACAGACAATTATTTATTATTTATAAATATATAAAATTAAATATTATAATTAGTATTAATGTTATAAAATTAATAAAAAAACCAAAGCTTTGTTTTTTATAAAAAAAAAATTAATTTTAATATAATTAAAATACTATTAAAGACACTAAAAAAACAGAGTTTTTAATATTACAAAAAAATAATAACTAATTTAAAAAAAATTTGTTTTTTGTTGTTTTGGTTTTTATTATTATTTAAATAACAAAAAAAAACAGCAGAAAAAAACAATAACTTAATTATTAATTTATAATTAAAAATTTTAAGATTTTTTAATATAATAATAGCTATATAAAAATTATTTTAAATATATTATTTTAATAAGACTTTGAAAAAAAAACTTCTATTTAAAGCCAAAAAATGCTTTAAAATTAGTAAAAAGCTATTTTATTATTATTTTATTTAAAAAAAATATTATTACAAAATAGTTTTAATAACTATAAATATTTTACTAATAAAAATACAATTAATTACTTTAAAAAATATATAAATTGCAACTTTTTTACTCTTTGCTTTAAGTATAATTATAAAATTACAAAAAAAAAGTTTTATTTATTTATTAAAAAACTAAAAATAAAATTTGGTTTTATAAATTAATTTTTTGTATAATTTTTTTAAATTGTTTGTATATAAATAATAAAATAAAATAAAAAACTTAAAAATTTTATTTTAAATACAGTTTTTATTTTTATTTAATTTATAAAATATTTAAATTTAAATATTATAACTTTTTTATTTTTATAATTATAGCTAAAAAATACAATAAAAAACATATTTGTTAATTTTGTTTTAAATTATTATTTGGTTGTATTGATTAATAAAAAATTGGTTTAATTAATTATTTTTAATTGTAAAAGCAAAAAAAGAAATATTTTAATATGTAATTTTACTATAATATTATCTAATTTTAAAATACTGTTAATTTTAATAGTATTTAAAATTTTTTATAATCTTTACTTTAATGCTTAATGTTTTTTTTAAGATTAAAATAGCTTATATTTAAAAAATATGATTTTATTAGTATTAAACTGATTATTTAAATTTTTTTGTATAAAATTACATTCTAAAATTTTTTGAATATTATTATCAAAATTAAAATTGTTGATTTTTTTTTATTTTTAAAATTGCAAAATTTTTATAGTTTTTGTTTTTAACTGCTGTTGTTTTTATAATATTTTTTCTAAATATTATTTTAATAATATTAAAAGTTATTTAAAGTTTTAAATAAAGTTTTTAATATCAAATTCAAGTTTATTAATTTATAATAATATTCTGTTATATATATTAAACTTTTAAGTCAATTAAAATTTCTTTTGTTTATGAATTAGTTTTAATAATAAAAAATAGTATTTAGATTTTTTCTCTAAATTAAAAAAAAAATTGTTTTATACAATACTTTTAAAACCAAGTTGGTTGTTTTTTTGGCTATATAGTTTTTAAAATTAATAACATAATTGTTTAAGTACATAATCAAACTTGTTTTATTTTCAAATATCTAATTTTAATTACTATTAAAATATGGTATTTTAATTTTAAATTTAAAAAATCTCATTTTTGCAATTATTAAAACTGATATTTTAAAAAATACATATTTTGATGTATTGTTACAAGTATTAAAATTTCCATTAAAGTACAATATTACTTTTTTTGGTTTATTAAGATTGTTTTAAATTTTTAATTGTGATGAAAAATTTTTAAATTGATTATTTAATTAATTTTATATGCTAAAATTATTATTTAGTTTATTGTATCTTATTTTATGTTTTAATAATAATTTTAATTTAAAACTAATCCTTTTGAAATTTAGATTACAAGAACTTATTTAATTAATAAAATCTATAATTGAATCAATTGGCTCTTTAATAATTTTGGCTTTTTGCTAAAAATAAACTTAATAAAAAATAAAAACTTAAATCTTTTTCTATGAAAATTAAATCAAGTTTTTTGTTGTAATTGTAAAAACATATGTGGAAGCCAAAGAATTTATTTTATTAAGTAAATGCCTGATATTCATTATGGATTTAACGATATTGAAAAAAGATTTCGCAAGCGCTATTTGGATTTTATTATTAATTCGAAAAATAAAGAAATATTAGTCATTCGTCACAAGATTCTAAAAATTAAGTTTTGAATATAACATAGACAATAAAAAATTTTGTTATAAATAATACTAATTTAAATACATACTTATTCTTTAAAAACTACTTGACGTTAATATTAAATTTAAGATTAAAATAACCAGGCTTTAAATAAGTAAATTTGAATTATTTTGTTAATAAAATGAGTAATTTGGAATTGGTTTCTTTATATATAAAAGAATAGTATTGTTTTAATTGGCCTCAATAAATAGTTACATATAAACAAAGTATAAGCTTCATCTATTACAAAATAAATTGAGTTTTATGTCTGTAAATAATGGATTATTAAACAATATAATATAATAATTTTTAAAAAATTATTCAATTTATTTAAAAAATTGGTTAATAGATATTAAATACAAGTTTTTTTTTAATTTGGTGGTTTTTTTAACGAATATTGTAAATTTTTCTATATTTTCTTTAAAGTAAACCAATAAGTATATAATAATATTTTTTATATTATTTTTGTTTTTTAATATAATAACTTTAATAAATTAAATAAAACTTTATTGTTTGTGTAAATGTTTTTTTGCTGTTTAAAATTTTATAAATAATTTTTTTAGGTGTTAAATTCTGTATTTATATTTGTTTTAAGCAAAGTATTTGGCAAATTATTTATTACTATTATAAAAAGCTTTAAGATCTTTAATAACAGATCAGTAATCAAACTGCTATTTTTTATTACAACTTTTTTTATATCTGCTTAAATACTAAAAAGACCAAAAAACCAAAAAAAAATCTTTTTTCTTTTTAAAATACCAAAGCAAATTATTTTATTTGTTTTTTTGGTATTTATATTAATTTTATAGCAGCTGTACTAATTATAATATTTAATCTAAATTTGGCTATAAACAATAATCTTTTTTTTTAATTTAGATAATAATAATAGCAACACGTTTATTAAAACTGATTTTAATTAATATAGAATTAAATTGATTAATATATTAAATTTTGAATAATTATTGTTAATTTTAAATATAAATTAAGTTATATTTTTACATATAATTTTAATTAATTAACTTATTGAATTATTTGATCTTAAAAATTAAACTGATTAAACAAAAATCAAAATATTTTTTCTTTTTTGTTTGTTAAAAATACTGTTAATTTTAATAATATTTGAAAAATTTTTATTAATTTTTAAGATTTTTTGGATAAATAATCTTTATTTTAATGTTTAATAAAACTGTTAAAATTAAAATAATTTATATTAAGACTGTATTTTAAATTTTATATAATATTTTTAATATAAATTAAGTATTAAAAACAATGTCTAACTTTTTTGTATAAAATTTGTTTTTTAAGTTTTTTAAAGCTATTATACAAATTAAGCTTGTTAAATTACTTTTTTATTACTCTTAAAATTATAAAAATATCTGTTATTGTTTTTTGTAATGTTTTTTTTAAAACTATTATAAATAATATTAAAAATATTATAAGTATTTTTAATAAAGTTTTTGGTTTTAAGTTAAAGTTTGCCAGTTGGTAACAATTTAATATTGTGTATTTTAAGTTTTATATATTTTTAAATATTGTTTTAAATTATTAATTAATTTTTTTAAAAAAACAATATTTATATTTTTTTAATTATATTGCTTTTAAAATTAATAATTTGATTTTTTAAATACATAATTATATTTGTTTTTTCACTTATATTGGCCAAATTGCAAACAGTTGTTTTAGTATTAGATTATATTCCTGTTTAAAATTTGGTTTTTATGTATTTTAATAATTAGCTTGCTTTAAATATATAAGTTAAATATTTGTTTTATTAAATTTAATTTTGTTGATTTTTTTAATTAAAAAGTTAAGTATACTAAGTAGTTTTAAACAAATTATTAATTTATAATTTTAATTTAAAGTTTTTAATTTGTTTTAACATATAAATAAACATATAAATTTTAATTTAATAAATTTAGCTTCTGTTGTTTTTTAAATATATTTTATAAAAACACTATATAAACAATTACTAACTGTTTTTAAAAAAAATTATATAACTTTTTATATCTAAATATTATTTATTTATAATATAAATTATTAATAAATTTAGATTATATCTTTTTGTATATTTTTATTATACTATTAAAAAAAATATTGTTTCTATATTTTAATAAATAAATAATTATTTTTGGTTATTTAATTGTAAATTTTTGGATTTTTTAATTATTATATAATATAATTAATAATAAAAACTTATGTATAATTATTATTAAAAATTTTGTATTAAATAATTTATTTTTAAAGACAATTAAAATATTTATTAATGTTTTAAAAGCTATTATAAGTATTTTTATCTTTATTTATAATATGATTACTTAATACAAATTAAATATTTGATTATCTAATATTAAATTATTAATATTTTATAAAATCTAAAAATTATTAATTAATAATATATTAAATATATTAATTATTTAGTAATTTATTGTTAAATAACTTTATTGTAAATATTTACATATTTAGTTTTAATTATAATATTTTAATCAATTTTGGTTTTATTATTCTTTTAGCTTTGATTTTTTTTGGTTTTTGTAATAATATTTATGTTTTTTATATTTTAAATTTGTAATATTGTTTTAATTAACTTAAATAACTAATTATATATAAAAAAACATAAGTCATATTTATTTTATTTTTTGATTTTTAATTTTATTTAATAGTTAAAATATATTATTATTATATTTAACTTTTAAGTTAATTTAAATATTATTATTATAAAAATTAATATATTAAAAAAATAATATTTAATAAAAAACTTTTAATTATTAATGTTATTTTAAATTTAAGATATTTTTTAATTTAAAAAATTTTTTCTCATATTTATTCTCAAGTTATAATAAAAGTATAGAGTTACTAAAAAAATAACTTTTTTTATTTTTTATTTTTATTTTTTTTTGTTATTTCTTTTAATACATCTTTTTTTGTTGTAATAAAATCAGTAAGCTTGTCTATTAGTGGTTTTGGTTTTGGTTTGGCTGGTTTGAAAACTTATTCAAGCACTAAATAAATATTTAAAGAGTGTTTATTCTTATAATATATCTTATAAAAAGCTAAAAAAACCTAAAATTAATAGTAACATAGTTAATTTGTCTGCTGATTTTTTGAATCTGAAAGATATTATAAGCTCTAATATTAAATTTGTGATGTTTTAGAAGAGCAAAGCTAATAGCATAACAAATAGTATTAACAGTTTTTTAAATATAAAAAATATAAAAAACACAATTGCAGAAAAAATCAGTTATGTAAATTTAAATATTTCTGTAGATGACAAGAATATGAACAAAACTATATCAAAAAAGACTTATATTTAGACATATGTATTAAAGTACTTACCAAAAGCATCTTTTTTTAATAATTTGAATAATAATAATAATGTTTTGATGCTTTTATCTTCTAAGTTTATTGGTTTTAAGCAGTTGCTATTGGTCAAGTTATATGTTTTGAAAAAACAAAATTTTGATATTGTAAAATCTTTTGCATAAATATTAAACTTTTTGTTGTGTTTAAAAAAACTTCTAATAATAATTTAATGGCTGTAAAAAAAATTTTTATTGTGTAAATAGTTTTGGAAAACATCTACTTTTTCAAAATTTTCAAAAATTATTAAATTATCTTTTATATTTAAATTAAGCTTAAAAAAAGCTAAAAAAATGGCAATTTATAAGAAAATTCTGATCAATAATAATATTAAAAGATAAATAGCTATATAAATTAAGAAGTAATTATCAAAAAAATTTCAATAGATTTTTTTAAATCAACTATAAAGTCAGGTTTTTCTAAGTTTGATAAAATTATATTAATTAAAATACAGCTTATTAGTCTTTGGCAAAAGATTCTGGTTGAATTTAAATCATCTAAAATTATTGGTTTGATTGTGTTTAAATATTTAGTGCTTATAGATAAAAATTCTATGTGTATAGTATTAACTATTAATAATAAACAAATATAAGTAATTAGAAATTATTATTGAACTCTATTTTATACTTTACCAATTAGAACAATTGCTTATAATTTTTCTGATTTATTGGTGTTTTATGGTAAGAAAACTTGTTTTATTGGTCATAATTCAAGTTTTTATGTATATAACAGATGTGTTATTATTTGTTTTACTGATAAAACATCAAAAAAAGCTGTTATTAATTTTGTTTTGATTTTCAAAAGTGTGAATTTGCATTGAACTGGTCTTTTTTTGGCCTGTTGTGCTTAATGCAAACATTTAAACTATGTTTTTAGTATATGTTTAATAAATAAAAATTTAGGTGGTTATAATAAAAAAATGATTAATTTTTAGAATTAAATTTGTTTGGTAAATATATATAAAAAAAACAAATATTAATTGTTTATTCAGTTTTATTTAATAGAAAGATTTGGGCTTAAATTGCTAATGATTTCACTTTTTATATAGTGTTTTTGGTCTTTTTTGGTACTGGTTTATTTTTAAATACTAAACTTTCTTTGCTGGTTTTTTTAGAAGTAAATAATAAGTTTGTTACTTTTGAAAGCAAGTTAATAAGTTGGCTAAAAAATTAAATATATTTAGACCAATAATTTTTTAGTCTAGCTTTGGATGTCAATTTTTGGTAATTTTTTTATTACAAATCAAAAAATAAATACAATAATGAGTAAAAATTCAGATATAATTATTAGTAATAAAACTGTTATTAAAGTATTTAGATTAGTCAATTATTACAAAGTTTAAAGTAAAAATAAACAATTTATTAATTATAATTATGGACTTAATGGCCAAGATAAACAATAAGAGTTTAAGTTCATACATTTTTTTTTAACAATAACTGATCTTATTTGAAAAATTGTTACATATAATATTAGGAATATAAAAAATCCTGCCAAGCAAACAGATATTATTCATTGACATAAAAATATAAATAATTTGGTTTCTATAATTATTAAAATAAAATTGAAAAAAAAAATTCATTTATAAATTATCAACAAATTTAATGGTATTTATGTATTTACTTCTGATTTGGATTTTGGTTACTTGAATTCTGATATCACAATTATTATAAACATTGTGCTAATAAGACATATATACAGAATTTTTGAAATTGTTGGCTGGTTTTTGTTTATTAAACTGCTGTTTAAAAATAAATTTTCTGTTTTAATTTTGGAGCTGTATGTTGATGCTTTATTAATAATATAATTGAAAAACATTTTATTATTAGAAAAAATTAAATCTTAAGAGCTTTGTGTTATTTTGGTTAAAGTTAGCTTCAAAGTTTTTTTTGTAATAAAGCTTTTTAATAGTTGATTGTAATTATACTAATAGATCAAACAGATTAAGCATTTTAAAATCCAATAAGTTTTCTAATATCTATAAATATTTATATAAGGTTTGAACAGATGTCATTGAAATATACATTGATAGATTATTAAAAAATTTGGGTTCTGAAAAGATAGCTTGTATGGCTGTAGCATATTTTTTAGTATTAAATATGAGAGTTAATATTAAAATACATGGTCTTTTGTTATTTACAATGGCCAAATTACAAGCTGTTGCTTTGTTTTTAAAGTGTGTTGTGTTTTTTTACACAATGGCTTTGCATCTGAATAGCCAAGTTGTTATTAATATATGTATATCTAAAACTGGATTTAACACACTAAATTTTTGTAATCAATGTTGGATAAAAAGAAAACATATTATTAATTTGATAAAAAACAAAAATTTTATAATCAAGTAGATTAAAATTAAAGACTATTCAAGTGTTTTAAGCAATATTAAAGCAAATCAGATGGCAAGTATAACTGTAACTTCTTTTTTGTTTCTGTTAAGTAAGATTTATGAACATTTTATTGTAGTTAAAAATATAGCTGTTTCTGGTAATATTTTTTATTTCATTTGTAATATATATAAATTTATATATTGTGCTTATTAAAAAAATAGTTCTGATCATAATATGGTCTCAGATAATTTGATTTAAAAAATAGATTAGATGTTTACTGTTAAAATATAGCATCTTAATTTGCATATGCTTTTCGGTTTTATAAGTAAGAAGTTTGCCAATTTGCATACATATTTAATAAATACTGTTTATAAGTGTTTCTCTATAGCAGTCAAAAAAAAACTATATAATAAAAAATACTTTAGAGTATTTTGTCTGTTGTATAAAAAAGTTGAATTTTTGGATCATGTTTTTACTTGTTTTAAAAATATTATTGCTTATAAAAAAATTTTGTTTGAATTCTTTAACATCTAAGATTTTTTAGTAAGCACTTGTATTTTTTCTTCTACTATGCTAAGAACTCTCTTTAAATATTTGGGCAATATAAATTTATATGCTTTAATTTGTAAAAAATTTGTGCTAAAAAAATGGTATTTGAAAGCTGTAATGCCTTTTAATAACAAAAAAAAAGCTTTAGATACTGTAATTGCTTTTATAAAGCAGTTAATAAAATCTTATTGCTTAAAAATTTGGTTTGTTAAATCAAAATTTAAAGCAAATATAAAGAAAATAGGTTTGGTAGATAATAAAAAAATAAAGTCTGGTTTAATTGTTGGCTTAGTAGTTGGTTTGTCAGATAATATGATCTATCCTTTAGAGTTAATTAAAGTATTTGCTGTTAGTTTTGGTAGATACAAACTGTATTTGTTTTTTTTTGGTTTGTAATATAAAAATTTATATAAATATATAGTGTTGTTTTGTCTGATTTAAATAACTAGCTATATATAGAAAGCACATAAGTCATATTTAATTTAAACCACTTAGTTTAATTCTATGTACTAAATAGCAGTTGGGCTTTACTTATTAATAACTTAATAAAAAAAAAATTGTTGGTTTATTTTTGTTAATATTTGCTAAATTTCAGATTATTGTATTAATATTAATATTAAAATGTGTTTTTGTTTTTAATAACTTGATTATTTTTTCTAATAATTAAATAGTATTTAATATATGCTTATTTAAATTAAAATTAATATGTCTTAATTTTTATAATTAATATCAATTAAAAAAATATTATATTGTAAAATTTGTTAATAATAAAAGTTTTCAAATAGTTTGATTTAAAATTAAAAAACACTTTGATCTGATAGAAAAAAAACTAATATATTGGTTTATGTTATTGTATTTTTGAATTGAATACTTTTTGTATATATTAGTAAATATTATATTAAAACTAATAAGATTATTTTTAGCAATATTTATTATTTTGTTTATTATGTTTTTTAATTTATTTATTATGTATAATAAGAAACAGATCTTAGTATTATTGTTGTAAATAAGTTTGTATTAAAAAATATTAACTGGTCTTAATTTTTTTTGATTTAATACTTTAATTTTTACATAATTATTGAATTTATAAATAATAAAACTATAAGTTTACATATTTATTTTATAAAAGTATTATATTATTATTTGTTTGTAATTATTTATAAGTATTTTTTAATCAAAACTGTTTGAATATTTTGTGTTTATATTATAATAAAATTAATTTATTGAATTATTTTTTTACTTATATAATAGACTCTGTTACTTATTAATATTTACTAAATTTTTATGTTAAATTATGAAAATTAATATTTAATCTTAGTTAATCTAAGTTTTATGTTTTTTAATTGCTTTTAATATGTAATTTAAACAGTATATTTTATACTTGTTTGATTAAAAACTTTGTGTTTAAGAATTAGTATTTAAAAATTTTTACTGTATTTAGTAATACTAAAATTTTTGTTAACAAACTTATAGATTTTGTGCATGGTTTTAATATAACTTATTATAATGAAATTTTATTGGTCTGTACTAAATACAAAGCTTTATTAAAGAAAAATAGTCTGATTTAATATAATAGTTTTTTAATTTTTGATGTTTTTGGTTTACTATTTCTGTTTTTTGATAGTGTTATTAAACTGTTAAGTTTAGATAAAAGTTTTAGTATTAGTTTTGATATATATAGATTGTGTTTATTTTTTTTAAACATTAACAATATTGTTAAATATTTTAAAAACAAATATTGTTTTATAATAGATATTTAAAAAATTCGAAATAATTTTAATTAATTAATTTAATAAGCAAAATAAATATGTTTAAAAAATCAAAAAAATCAAAATTTAATAATAAAATATTTAATTAATACACATTTATTGTTATTAAATATATTTTGTTAAATATTTTATTTATTGTTGTTTTAAATTATTTTAAAATTATATACATAAAAATTTTAATAGTACTATTAATTTTAAAATATAAAACAATTAAAATCTTGTATATTTAATAAATTACTGTTTATATTAACAAATTAATTAAAAATTCGAATAAAAACAATATAATTACAAAAATTATTGCATATTTTACAATATTTATAAAAAATTAAACTTAAAATAAATAAAATAATATTATTAAAATTAATTAAACTTAAAACAATAATTTTTATTCTAAAATATATTTTAATAAACAATTAATTTGTATTTTATAATTAATAAAATTAAATAAACTTAATTTTTTTTATTAAGTTTAATAAGTGTGACCTAATTACTATTTAGAAATATACAATATATATACTATTACTCATAGAAAAAGAGTACAAGAAATAAGTAGAAAAAACAGATAATAAAAATAGGTTAATAAGAAAATAGTATTTAACAAATAAGCATATTGTCAACAATAAGCACATTGTCAAAAAATTATAGTATATTGTTTAACAATGAGCACACTGTTAGAAAATTATAATATATTGCTTAGCAATAAGCATATTATCAAAAAAATCATGGCATATTGCTCAAGAATATGTAAGATTTTATATAACAAAAATTATATATATATAGTAAGAATATTAAAAACAAAAAAGACAGATTAGTTTAAAACAATAATATTTTTCCCTTCAAAAAATAGTTTTTTATAACTTAAAATAGAATTATACTAATATTAATAAAACTTATTTATTATTATCTAATTTATGTTATTATTATTTAATTAAAAAATATTAATCAATTTTACACTATTAACACTTTATGTTGATAAAAGCCAATACTTAATTACACCAAACCAATAGTTCTTAATTATGACTATTAATAGGATACTAATTTTTTATTTTATTTTTTTATTTTTTTTTGTTTTATTTTTTTTGTTGTTTACTAATTAATTAAAGAGATTAAGTATTGAGTAATTAATATTAAGAATAGCTTAATAAAAAACCCAGGAACAAGAATAGAAAACTTAAAAATAACTTATTAGAAAAACACAATTATTAAAATAAACCAGCCATTATGCTGAAAAAAAAATTACAGAAAAAAACCATTAATTAAATTTCTGTTTATTATACAAAAACTCAACAAAAATTTTCAAACTTCAAAACCTTCAGAAGTTATTAACATTAATAGCTATTAAATACCAAGTTATGAGTTTATTATTTGTTCTAATATCTCAAAAAATCACCTGTAACAATATGTTATAAACTAAATATAATTTATGCATTTGCTAAATGTAATCAGTTATTTGGACCAATTAAGACTATACTAAAAACCAGCCACTACTACTATATTATTTTTCAAACTTAAAAAAAATAAGCATTTAGATTATGTACTAAAGTACACTTTTCTATTTTTTTTTTACATTAAGCAACATGATTAGTCTGTTACTCAATTTGTCTATGCTTTTGAGGTTTTAAGAAACTACACTATTATTAGCAATTATTATGCTTTTTTTATTCATATTAGCTCTATATTTAGATTTGTAACATTATATTTTGGATCTGTAAATTAATATTAAGTTTTTTACAAATGTTGCTATTTGCAAATCTGTTAGTTCAAAATTACCAAATACAGTTAGAGCTTTACCAAACCAATTTTTAAGCACAAAGTTTTTTACTAAAGCAGAATACAAGTCAATATTTTGCATACAAAAAGACAAATCTTAGAGAACCAAAGAAAAAAAAACAACAATATTTGGTAATAATATTTAATATGTTCCAAACTTAAATAAAATTTTATTATAAGCACTATTGTTACAAAGACATCTAAATATATAATTAAAAGTCTTGATCTTATTACAAAGTAAGCACTTTATACTTGAATATAACATATTATATAAACATTTCCTATTAATTACTGATAGATATCTATATAGAGCTTTCATAAAATAAAATCATAAGACATTTAATGAGTTGTTTATAAAACCAAAAGCCATGTTTTTATCAAGATGCCAAACTTCTAAAAATATTTTTCAATCTATTATACTAATATTAAAAACACTTTTTATTTTTGATTTAAATTTATTTTTTTACTTAATATCATACAAAGTTCTATAGAAATCTCTAACATAATAATAAATATTGTAAAACAAAGCCATATTATTTGTATATATAAAAAACTCATAAATCATAATTGGAAAAACAGAATTAAAAAAACATATATTAGAGACAAGAATATTGACATGTTTATTCTTTACAATATTAGCATGGTTTTTGATTTTAATTCAAGATACTAAAAATGATCTATTCTTAATAATGTTTATTATTTGTTACTATTTTATTCATAAACACTTTTTAAAATTAGATAAGACCATTTTTAATTCATTAATACAGGCATTAATAACAGCTTGCCTGTTCAAATTAACAATTATATTGCTTTTTATAGAAACACAAGCAAATATAAGAGAAATAGTCTTGAGTTCTAATAAGATTGATAATATAATATCATAAATTCTAATTCTAATACCAAAATTAACATCTGAAAAAAAAGCAGCAGCTTTTCTAGCAACTGAAGTTGAACCAAAATGTTTTATAAACTTATCTGTATAGATATTAAATAAATTTAAACTAGATTCTAACAAAATGTTTTTAGCATAACCAATTGAGTCAGCCACTATAGAATTAAAAGAGTATTTATTAAAAAGTCAAGACAAAATGCTAACTATAACCAATTTGTTGTCTAAAAATCAGATGACTAAGCTAAACTATACAAAAATAGAGCTTTAAAAATTCAAATATTTCCAATATCTAAAACATTTTTAGTTAAAACAATGTTTTTTTTTGTCCAATAACTGTTTTACAAAAGCAATATCAAAGTATTTTAGAGAACAAACTATTTTAAAAAATTTTTTGCTTTCAAAAATCTCAGATATTAATGTTTTATTAGAGGATCAAAAAGCATTTGACAGAGCATTAAAAAAATATAAGCCACAAAATAAGAAAATTTTTATAATTTTAACTAAAAAATTATTGATAGAACTAATATTTAATCTAACAAAATAATATAATAAATACACTAATAGCTAGCTGGTAATCTGTAAATTCATATATTAATGAATAAAAAGCTGTTTTAAGACATTAGATGTATTTACAAAACTTAAAACAGCTAATAATTTACTCTTAGTCTGTACTTGGCCAAAAGTTTTTATATCATAAAGAAATGAATATAGCAATATATCTGTAGAAAAATTATATAGAAGACTTATTTGAGCTTTAAGCTCTTTTTAATCATAGCATCTTACCTAGTGCAAATATTCTTAAGAATATAATTAAATTGTGTTTTATAATTAATTATAAACTGTAAAATTAAAAAGACTAAATAACAAAATTGTTTATTAGAAATAACTTTGTACAAAACTATATTTGAAAAAAACTAAGCATCTAATTAAGCTTTGGCTAAATTAGGCTTTGACAGCTTTTTTATTAACAAAAATATGCCCAAGTATTAATAAGATTTATTTTTTTTAATTATTGTAATTGGTAAGCTACTAACAAGCAAAAAAAGTTTTCTAACTTTCTGATTAATAAGAATAGCAATTGTTTTTTTATTGTTTATAGAGATATTATTAATTGTAAAGAATTTACTTATTCAAAATATATTGTGTTGTTGCTTAACTGTTATTAACTTAAATTATGTTATTCATAAAAGTTTTAGCAGCAAAATTAATGGTTATTCTGACTTAAATTTCTATCTTGTCAGATTTTGTCACAAATTTTAAGTTAACTTTGTATTTGCATAAATAGTCAAGTCTCTTGATTTTATACAGAAAGAGATCATAAAAATTTTTTCAAAGAAGAGAAGAAAAAACTTCACTTTGATCAAGCCTATCTTGTGTTTTATAGTCATTTAAAAGACCAAAGTCTGTTATTATTTTGTTGGCTCTATTTAAATAAATGTTTCCAAAAAACTTAATAAATCTGGTACACATTTTAATTCATTTTAAATTAGTTTCCAAATAATGTCATTTAACTAAATTATATGCTTTATACATATTCTAAAGAACTAGTTAAAGCTTCCAGTTTTTTTTTAAAGTGTCTTTAACTATTGAATTAATAGCAAAAATAAAAAATTAAGTTGTAGTACTCTTCAAAACCAAAAAATTGTTATACAAGCTAATAAAATACAATCTGACAAAATTTTGTTTAAAATTTTTCTTGCTATTTCAATTAAAGCAATAGACTATGTGTTTATAAGTATTCTATTCCAATCATAGAATTTGGAAATTACTAAAACCCAGATATTTTTTCAAAGAACTAAAATATTTCTATAAATTAAACAAGAGTTTAATAAATTCAAAAAACATTTTAATACTAAGTTATTATAATATTTTTAAAGTTTATTTGAAATTCTTAAAAAGTTAACAGCTTTGCCATCAGGCAGGTTTTTGATTACTGAAACCAAATTATCTATGTTGATTTTATTTATCACACCAGAAAAAAAATTATTTTTTATATAGTTCAAAAATATATATTAGAAAAATCATAATTTTGGTATTATTTTATGTACTTTTTGCTTCTTTGTCCAATCCACTATAATTTTATCTATCTTAAACTTCACATTATTTGGTTCTAAAATTAAGTTATTTTCAATGACCAAATGATCAAGCACTATTTTACAAAAAGTTTGTTTTAAAACACTTTTTATTATACTTTTTTTATTTAAACTAAAATTTTTTATGCATCTTTCAATTGTCTTTTTAATAGATTTGCTCTTAGCCAATTTTGCTTTATTGTATTGGAATTTTTAATAACATTTTGTGACTACTGATAAGTGTTTAAAAATTTTTATAAAACTAGCATTTTTATTAATTAAACTGGTAAACTTAAAAGCTTGTATATTATCAAGAGCTAACCAAATCTTGATAAAATAATTAAAATCTGAACTGTTGTTTAAGTTTAAAACATTAACTATTCTAGCAATTAATACTTTAAGCTTATAGAACTTAGAAGTTTGTTTATTTTTTAATCAATTAAATACATTAAACCAATATTTAGAGAAAATCAAGTCTGTTGAATTGGCTATTATTATTCTCAATATTTTCTACATAGAATTCAAATTACCAAGTTTTTTTGTATTTATAAATTCATCTAAATACATTAACATCTTGACAGAAAAACATTTTTTAAAGCAAATTTATTTGACTACATCTGAATTTTTGATCTTGAACTTTTAGCAATCTTTGTTAGCTTGTTTTTGAATTGTATTTAAGTATTTATCCAAGAGACCATTCAAACTGAAAGAGACAAAAACAAACATATAATCTGTTTTAAAGAAATTTAATACATTGTTGACATTTTTACTTATTACAGCTATTGAAAAGTGTTTACTAACAAAAATAAAATCAATATTCTTTCTTATTCTTTTTGAATTACTTTATATTAGAAACTTGAAAAAAAACTATTTGAAAAAAGTTATGTAAACTCAAATCCAAATATTTTTTATAACTAACACTGTATTTTACTCTATGCTTATTAAAATTTCTACTTAGTACTACATAAAAACTCAAATTAACAGCTTTAACAATACATGAGTTTATTTTATGTACTTAACTAAATTCACATTAGCTAAAGCACCAACATATAAGTCCAAAATTGTTACTAAAACTTTATTGGCAAAAAAAAACCAAATAGAAATAAGATAACCAGAAATCTCAAAAACTTTGCATATATGTTGAATAAAATTATCATTTATTATTACTGTTATTTTCAAATCCAAATAACCCACATCCAATCCAGAAACAAAAACTTTTAAATCCAAAAATCTATCTTTAATTTATAGTTTAGTCTGCTTTTTTAACTTTGTTTCTATAATAATAAAAACCAAATTGCTTAAATTTTTATGTTACCTAATGACATTATTTTGTTTAGTTATATTGTTTATTTTTTTAATATTACAGATTACAAACTTTCAAACAAAGCTGGTTATTGATATAAAAAAGATTTTAAGAGTCTAAGTTAGCATACAACTAATCTAATTTATTTAAAACTGAACTAATAAACACTTTAAAAGTGATTATCTTAGATTTTAGACTTCCAATCTTAGTAGTCAAGATCTTAGAACTGCTTAAATTTAATACTGAAACTCTAACTATTACTAATAAATAAGAAAGAAGTAAGATTTGTAAATTATTCAATATTATGTTAGAGTTTATGAAAAAAATATTAATAAGAAAGTATTTATAACCAGATTTGAAGCCAAACTCATATTTAGAACTGAAAAATCTATTAAAATAGGAGAAACAAGAGCAGACACAAAAAACACCAAATCTATCTTATCTAATTTGCATATAATTATCAATACTTAATCTATTAATAACTTTAAAAAAACATTCTAAAGAAGCTAGCTGATTATTAAAAGAAGACATGTTTTAAGAATTAAAAAAAATACTGTCAAGATAAAAGCCACCAGATAGAGAAGATTTAAGAAAAAAACTAGAACAAACACTAATAAAAACAACTACTAAAAAGACTATCTGTACTCAGAATTTATTACTAAAAACAACAAAACAAATAATTGGAACATTTTTTTTTAGATATAAATAGACCAACTGAACATAATTTTTATTTAAGACAAACTTCTTATATATTTTTCTTGGAATAAAAACTGATAAACTTAAAGAATTATATTTAAGACACTGTTATAGGTAATTATTTGGAATGTAAAAACAAATAACAAATCTGTAATTTAGTGCTTAATAACTAGAAATGTTGGTAATTTCTAAAGGTTTTGGAGTTTGAAAGTTTTGATAAGTTTTTTGTATAATAAACAGAGATTTAATTAATAGTTTTTTCTGTAAATTTTTTTTTAGCATGGTAACTGGTTTATTCTGGCAGTTGTGCCCTTTTAATAAACTATTTTTAAGTTTTTTATCCTTGTTTTCAGGTTTTTTACCAAATTATTTTTGATGTTAAATACTTAGCACTTAATTTTTTTAATCAATTAATAAATAACAAAAAAATAAAACAAAAAAAAATAAAAAAAATAAAAAAAAATTAGTATTTTATTAATAATTATAATTAAAAGCTATTAATTTAGTATAATTAAGTATTAGATTTTATTAACATAGAGTATTAATAATATAGAAGTAATTAATATTTCTTTAATTAAGTGATAATAATATGGATTAGATAATAATAGATAATTTTATTGATATAAGAATAATTTTACTTCAAGTTATAGAAAACTATCTTTTAAAAAGAGAATAATAAAATAAGTAGTTATTTTTTAGCTACTGTTTTGTCTAAGTTTCAAATACTTTTTTTGTTTCTAATACTCTTACTATATATAGCTAATTCATATTATATAAGATTTTTTAAAATTTTTCAATTTTTTTAAAAAGAATCCTAATATTCTGGAATTTTTAAATCTTGTAATTCCTTAAGAAAAATTCTGAAATTCTAGAATTTTTTTTTTTACTATATTTATTTCTAATTGGCTATTTTATTTATTATTATAATCCTTAATTTTTAGGAATAACAATGCTCATATTTTTTACAATAAATTATATTAAGTCTTGTTTAAAAAAGTTTAATATCACTAAAAATTGGTTCTATGTAAAAAGCAAATTTTAGTTTTTTATTAAATTCAAAGCCAACTATAGTACAGTAAATTTTGTTACCAGTCTTGAATAATCAATTAATGATACAAGTTTTTCTACTAGCTCTGTTTAATAAAGTATTTAGATTATAAGTGGTTGTTTTTATTGACAAAGTAAATAAAAACATTCTAAATTAATCTCTTATTATTCAAATATTATGATTTTCTATGGCTCTGGCTATGTACACAAAATTTTTTCTAATCAAAAAAAAATTATTTTGCTATTAATTAATTTGTCTGTTCTGATTTAGCAAACTCTATTACAGTCTTTTGCCACAGCCCAATGAATTGCAATTTGATTAATACAATTTGGCTATACTCAGATACTACAGTAATAATTATTTCTTTTAGTGTATTTATAAGAATTTTTTTGATTATTACAGTCCAATCTGAGTGCATTTTTTGTTTCTTAAGATTATTATTTACATTGATTTTTTTTCTATAATCAATAATGCAGTCTTATTTATACTTTTTTTAAAACAAATGTTAATCTAATGATTTTCTTAAATTTTGAAGAGATAATAACCTTTTCAAAATTATTAATTGTTAAAAAAAGTTTTTTAATTACTTGAATTTTTGCTGTTGTTGACTTCTTTTCTATAGCTAAAAATTTAATATTTAAAGTAAAAAATTTCTTAACAACTACTTTTATTTGAGTTTTTACAATTTTAAGATTAATTTATCTTTTATTTAGAGATATGTTAAAAAGAGAAAAAAAAGATTTTTTATCTTTATCTATGCCAAAATCGATTTTACCAATAGAAAAGTTATATTCCAAACCAGTATTAATATTTTTAGCCTTAGATTGTTATCATTGAACCAAGAAAACCACTACTAATACTGTTTATTAAAAGATTATTATTTTTACTATTATTAGATTTACTATTTATGTCTAAATATATACCACTACCAGAATCGAATTTACTTAAATATTATTTTCATTACCAAAGTATTTAATATTGCATACAAAAATATATTTTTTCTGAAAAAAAAAACTCCTAACTGGTTTATGAAAAACATCTTTGAGTGTCTTTTTTTTAAACATATTGCTATCAGAAGCAGTTATTAGATCTATCACAAAAAAATTATTAGCTTATAAAATGTTGAAAGTAGTAATACTAAAAAAAACAGTAAAAACAAAAAACTTTTTTTTTCAAAAACTGCTTTTTGGAGAATTTAGACATAGAAAAGAAAAAAGTTTTTTATTTTTTTATTTTTAATTTAATTTCTAAAATACTTATTAATTAAAATGAAAAAAAACCAAAATTAATAATAATAAATTTAAATATAAAATTAAAAAATATTTTAACAATTTAAATAATAACTTAGTTAATAAAATATTTAAAGTTTTAATTTAATTTTTTAAAAAAATATTAATTAAATAAATTAAATAAAAAGAATTTTTATAAATATTAAACTAATAGTATTATTACAAATTAGAATAATAAGCTAACAGATAACAAAAAAAACAGGATTGTAGAGTAATAGAATTAATCAAAGAGATTTTAACTTCAAAAAACAAATTGAATAATTATGAATTTAATATATAAGATCAGTCTTATAAAATATTTTAGTCACTATTTTTTTCAAAAGATAATTGAAAAATCTGAAAGTAGAAAGATAATCTATACTGTTAACAAATAATAACACACTAGTATAATTTTATGTCTTACATCAGCACTCTTAGAATTCAATAATTTTTAAATACTACAATAATTCAAGTTAGAAAAAAAGTAATTAAATATTAACAAGTAATTTTTTATTTTAAAATGTTCAGATACTTAAAGATAAAGAAAAAAAAATTAGTAAGAAAAGAAGAGTTGTTATTTTATTTTTTTGTTTTTATTGATTTATACATACTTTTCTATAGCTAAGAGATTTATTGCTTATATAGCTATTAAAAATAGTCAACAATTAAGTTAATAACTAGGTCAATAATCAGATTAACAATTAAGTTATTAATTACTATCTAAAAATAAGATGGCTAATTATATAATATTAGTGGTTAATACATGTAATAATTAATAAAAGTATAAGTTTTAATCATATTATTATTTTTTCTAAAGAGATTGAGCTTGAGTAAAATCAAATTATTTATAAGGTATTCTATTTGAAGAGTTTTATTTAATTCAAAGCTAACTAGTTTGTTGAATTTTTTTGTAAATAAAATATATAATACTTAAAACAAAATAAGTTTTGTATCTAAGAGATCAAATCTTTGTATAAGAGTTTTGGTTCTTTTAACAATGGTCAAAACTCTTGGAATATCTAATTATATAATATCCAAAATTTTTACTTGTATTTTTAAAGTTGTTTTTTTAAGAGTTTTATATTTTCTATGATTTTATTAAGATAACCATAGAGTTTTAATTGTCTTTTATATGACAAGTTTTTGTTTATAGGCAAAATTTTCTTAATTGTTTTTTTAATTATAATGAAAAGTAAAAGTATTACTGCTGTTATACTTTTTAGTAAATATTTATTTATTTTGCTATCAATTTTTTCTTTTCTGGTAGTGGTTTTTTTTGGTCTAATAACAGTATGTATTCTATTATTATCAATTATAATGGTCTGTTTTTTAATAATCAAAATAGCATTTGAATAGTTATTAATTTAATACTTATAAAGAGTATAAAAGACATTTTGAATGTTTTAATTCAGAAAATAATTGTTCATGTTAATTAAAAATATCTTTGTTTAGAAATAGTGTATTTATTTATACCTAATTTTTGCTAATTATTTAGATTAGTATTACCACAACAGATAACTAATCAGACCATTTGTGATATTTTTTGAGTTATGTACTATAAACAAGATAATTATTAAAGATTGTTCTATATTAATCTTTTAAGATATAAAAACTATTGTTCAAAACTTTGTTGACTAAAAAAAATTTTTTTCACAGATTAAAAAACTTATTACTATAGACATTGTTTCTCTTTAAGTGATATTCTAAAACTAAGTTACTAATACTTAAGAAAAGTATTTTATATGTTTTTTTTTTTATGTTTTTTTTGAAACTGTTTTATTTTTTCAAAAACAATTATTTATGCTTCTACTAAAGAGTCAAGAATAGCACCAAGTTTTTTTTGTAAAATATTTTTGTAATTTTTTATTGTAATTTTCTCAAAGAGTATTGTCTTAATATTAGTTTTTATTGGTAAAGCTGCTATTTATTTATAAAACAGATAAAAAAATTTATAACTTGTTATGTTATAATTCACAGTTCTATAAATAAATAAGATTGAAAGCAGCATTTTGTTCTATAAGTTTGTTTTTTTATTGGTTTTGGCTAATGTTTCATACAGTATTCTGTTAAAACATTTTATTAGGTTATTTGTTTAAAAGTAATAAGAAAAAAATAGTTTATAATATATTCCTATTTTTTTACAAAGTTTTTTAACCAGTGTTACTGGTGCTTATTTGAGGTCTCAAATCAAATAACAAACCTGTAACTTGGTGCTCAATTGATATACTGTTGTTGGTAATATCTGAAGGTGTATTTATCTGAAGGTTTTAGTTGAGTCTTTTATATAATGAACAGAGATTCAATTGTAATAGTTTTATCTGTAGCTTCCCAAAACTGCAGTTTCATCAATTTTTTTCTCAGCTTGATGGCTGGTATTTCTCCTGGTAAGCTATCTTCAATCAAGTGTTCTACCCTTATTCTTGGGTCTTTTACCAGTGCTATATTTTGACATCAGTACTTTGCGTATTAATTCTCAATAGAGTTAGAAATAACAAAATCAAAAATAAAAGAAAAAAAAAATAAAATAAGAAATAAGCCAAGGCAATACACAAGTTAGTATTCATCAATAGCCATAATCAAGAGCTATTGTTCCAGTGTGATTAAGTATCAATTGCTATCAACATGGAGTGTTGATAGTGAAGAGTGGATTTGGATGGTAAATAATTTATTTATTCGATATTTGGGAATGAGAGATTTCTAACTAAAAGATTCTTTTTTTTTTTTTTTATTTTTTTTTATTTTTAATAATTATGATTTGCGAGTCTAATTGACTCTGCGAATCAATTGACTTTGAGTCTTTTTCCCTAATTTTTTAACTTCTGATACTACTGCTATATATACATAATTTGAGTTCTACAAGATTGCTCACATTCTCAAGCAATGTTCTATAATTTCTCAAGCAATGTTTACATTGCTGAGCAATGTGCCATGATTTTTGACATTGCTCCACATTGCTGAGTAATATGCTTATATGTTAACTACTACTCTCTTATTGGTCTACTGTTTTTCTATATCTGTTTTCTTTTTATGAGTAACACTAGTATATTGAAAAAAGCTCTTTTTCTATCAAATAAAAGTTTTTTGGGACAATTATAGTAACAAATAATATTTTTAAAAATGAAATTGGCTATAAAGACTGCTGTTTGGTCTGAAGTGGCTCTTGCTTTTACCTATTTTATAAGATAATTAGTAGCTATAATAATATATTTGTTGTCATTAAAAGTTACTGTTAAAAGTTCAACAACATTTATACCAATTTTGTTAAATAGTTGATTAACAGAAATTGAATGAATATCTTTTTTGCAATTAAAATTTCCTTTTTTTTGGCAAATATTACAGATTTTGATGTACTTAATAATATTTTTTCTTAAGATAGGCCAATAATAACAAGTTAATATTTTTTAAATGGTTTTTGTTTTTTCAAAATATCTAGCTAATAAATTTGTGTACATGTTATAGATCACAATTTTTTTTTAAATCTAATAACTTTTTGGAGGTGGTTAGAATTTTTTGTAAAATTGGTTTTGGCAGATTAAATAAAAATTTAATTGTTTGTACAAATGTTTTTTTTGCTGTCAAGTATAATTCAATAGATATTGTTTTTTACTTAGAAATTTTATTAAGACAGAGTAATTATCTAAGTCTATTATCATATTTGATTAAAAAAGAGTTATTAATAATTAGATTGATTTGGTTTTAAAAAAATTGTACTGTTACTGGATAATAAGTTTAAAAAAAGTATTAGCATTTTGATGATTTGCTTCTTTGCAATATTAAATATTATAGTTGAATTTATCTAAATAGAATATTTAATAAATTATTTGTTTATGTTCCAGCATCTTTTTGTTGTATAGCCAAACCAAAGCTTGATAATTTGTTACTATTAAAAACTTCATACCAAAAAGATATTTATCCCAGTAATTAGTAGTCCAAATTACTGCTAAGTATTTTTGTTTAGTAATTGAATGATTCTGTTTTGCCGATGAGAGTGTTTTACTTGTATATGTTATAACATATTCTTTGTCATTTTTATTTTTTTGTAAGAAAACAATACCAAGTTTATAGCTAGATATATCAGTATAAAGAATAAAAGATTGATCCAAATTAGGTTGTATAAAGATAAGTTCTGTAACCAATTTTTTTTTCAAAGTTTTAAATGCTTTTTATTAATATGTATTTCAGTAATAAGATAACCAAGAAAATGGGTAGATTGTCATTTAAAGAAAAATTTGATTGGGTTAATTTTAAGGCCAGCATTTTTAAAAAAATCAAAAACTTTTTGTAGATGTTTTAGATATTTATTTCAAGTTTTTAAATATACCTTTATATTATTTAAATAGACCAAAACAAAGTTTTTTTTTACTAATTTAAATACTTTGTTTATTAAGTATTGAAAGATAGAAGGAACATTGATGAGACCAAAAAACATGACTGTAAATTCATAAGTGCCATATTTAGTGATAAAAACAGTTTTTTTTCTGCTTTTTAGATTCATTTTTATTTGCCAAAATTCAGCAGTTAAGTCAATAATTGAGAAAAAAACAGCACTATTGAATTTGTTTAATATTGCATCAATTTTGGAAAGTAAATATATGTTTCTTTTAGTGATGATATTTAATTGTCAATAATTAATACAAAAGCATAGAGTTTTACCTTTTTTGGATACCACTATAATTGGAAAAGCTTATTTACTCTTGGTTTCTTGTATGAATTCAAGATTTTTCTGGTTTATTTTTTTCTTGATAAACTTGTCATTATAACAATTAGACTAATAAGATTTTAGGTAAATAGAGTGAATTTCTTTGATTATAATAGTGTGTTGTATTATATGAGTACATACAAGAGTATTATTTTTTTTTGAGATAAACTGAACTGTTTTTAGCCAATAGATTTTTAATGTCTATCTTTTTTTTTCTGAAAAGAGTTTTTTTGTTCTATTATAAATGATTGTATCTTTGATAATTTATTCTCAAAGAACTTTTGTACTTCTTTTATTTTATCTTGTGGTATTAAACTGATTGATTTCTAATCTTTGTAATAAATCAAGCAGGATTTGAATTTATTACTGGAAGAATACAATGGCTTATGTACTAGTACCAAACATAAAGGCCATATTACCAATAACTGTATTTGGCTTTTTGTTAAAGATTTTTTTGAGTATATCATAGTATAACTAATAGATTAGCTTGCTATTTACAATAATTTCTTTTTTGTTAGCTTTAATATTATTCAGTAGTTTGTTATTGTTGATAAAAATAGTGTAAATAAATTCAGCAGTTTTTTTTTGTTCTTTTTCATTTTCTTCTTCTTTGCTTTTTTTATTATCTGATTCATCTAATTGTTTTTCTTTTGAATCTTGTTTGGGCATTAAAAAAGTTGTCTAATGTTGACATTTAATCACAATGGACTTTTTACCATATTTGATGATTAGCTTATAAAGTTTATAGTCAAGTAAGACTTTTGTTTTCTTAAACTATTTATTACCAATAATAATAGTGTATTTTTTAACTTTAGAAACTTTCATGTCAGTTTTAATACTGATGTTATTAATGCAAACAGGGACAGCTTTGGCTATACTAAGCTTTTTTTTTTGTCATTATGTATATTGGTTATAGGTCTGGTTATAAGTTCATCAATTTTTTTACCAATAATTTTAAGAAAATATTTGGCAATTACACTAACAGATAATTTACTGTCTAAGATCAAATTAATAAAGTATTTAGTCATTTGGACTTTGCAAATCAAAAAAGTAATATTGTTGTTATCAACAAGTTCAACTTGGCAAAAGTGTTTGTTAGTTTTAGATGTCTTTTTCTTTGAGATTAAGAATTTGTGAAAATTTTTTTAAACTGTAAATAGGTCATTAACTGGCCAAAAGTAATATGAACTAGTGTTTCTATAAAATCTTTAACAATAAAATAAAGACCAGATTTTTGTATAATTTCTGGAGGTTTTAGCTTTGAAAAATTTTTTGAAGATTTTTGCTTTTAGTGACTTATTGTTGTTAATAGTTAATGTAAAAGCTTTATTGGAATTCAGAGCAAAATCAATCTTGGCTTTCTTTTTTTCTTGTTGAATTAGAGAGATTGATTACTAATTTATCTATATTATAATTATTATTAGTTAGGTTAAACTGTAGTTTCAACTAAAAAATCCTCCCCAAAAAAATTAATGTTGACATGATTAAATCTTTGATTGAAAACATTATTGTTGTTAAGTTTGTTGTTCTAATTATTATTGTTTCTAAAAGCTAAAAAGAGCAAGAGGGGATTGTTGTAATCTCTAAAAAAATGTTTAGTTAATTCACAATAATAGCACACAGATGGGCCACAATTTTGTTGTCTTTGATAAGATAGTTGCTAAGACTAATTGAAGTGTAGTTCAAATTTGGATCTTTGTGGTTGCTAATTATTTTTGACTGTTTGTGCCAAAGATTCTAATAGCTAAGCAAAATTTGCTGTAAGTTTATCTATTAACTGTTTATTTGGGTCTTGTGTTTGAGCAATAAAAGAAGTAGTAGCCATTTGAAAAGCAGAAACAAAAGCTGAAAAAGTAAATTCCAAGTGCATTTTTTGATTATTTTTAATTCTCTGAGCAAGTTTAATAGCCATGTTTATTATTAGATTATTTTTTAAAGCCAAAAAAGACCAAAAAGCATATAAAAGATCAGTTTTCAATTCTTTTGTAAAAAAATAGATCTTTTGATCTTCTGCCCAATTTTTTTTAAAGTCTGCTCATTTAATTAATTTTCTGATTGCTTTGACATATTCAGTTACAACTTTACTAGGACTTTAAGTTTTTTTTTCTAATTTTATATGTCATTTTAAAATTAAAATAAAAGTTTTGAATTTGTTTTCAAACTAAATGATAAAAGAGATGTTTTCTTCTCCAGTATTTGTTTATGTTCATTTAATGATTCTTTGGTAAGCACCAGCATTAGTTTTTTGTGAAAACCAAATAGCAAAAGAGCTTTAAAGATAACCACCAACAATTTAAAACTTGTATTTTGTATTATACTAATTTGCAGTAACTGCTCTTTTAAAATTGTTTAACCATTCAATTAGATCTTAAACATCACCTTTAAATAGTGGTAATAGGGTATTGTTTCTTTACCCTAAAACAGTTTGTATATTTTGAAGAGCAGCTAGGATGTTTGTTTGTATAAGATCAGGAGCCATTGGTTTAGGAGTAGCAGTTTGTGTAGAATAATTTGAATTACTTGAGAAGAAATCAAAAATAGAAGCAGTTTAATAGCTTTTTTCTTTTGCTTTAAAGAAAGTTTCAGCCAATTGATAAGCAACAATCCAGATGTGAATTTGATAATTCAGATATTCAAAATCAGAAAGCTGTTGTTTAAAAATTGTTGAATATAAAAACTAATTGATGTTATTGTTTTTTTCTTCAAAATTGTCTTTAAAGTAAGCTTGGTCAAAGAAATAAGTTGTGTAAATTGTGTAGATTTCAGCTAAGTGCTTGTTTAATAATCAGTTCTAAAAGTTTTGAAATTGTCTACTGGATTGTTTTTTAAGAGGAAAACAGATCAAGCAAGAAGACAAAGAATTAAGTATAATAAAATCTAGGTCATTTCTGTTGTGTATTGTAAAGTGTTTTTCTGATTATTATAATAGATATAAATAATCACCTATACAATAAAAAAATAAGTAAATTTTGACAACTTTACAAGAAACACCACTTTTATGTTATGAGTTAGAGTAATAAACTAATAGATAACAAAAAAAAACAGAATTGTAGGATGATAAAATTGATCAAAGAGATTTCAACTTTAAGAAGCAAATTGAATGAGTATAAATTCAATGTGTAAAATCAATCTTATAAAATATTTCTTTTTAAAAAATAACTAAAAAATCCGAAAGTAGAGAAATAATTTATATTGTCAACAAATAATAATACATTGGTATAATTTTATGTCTTATATTAATGCTATTAGAATTTAATATTAGGTATTAGATATATTTTTTAGTCACATTTTATTTAATAATCTTCAAATACTATAAATATTCAAGTCAAAAAAAAAATAAGTAAATGCCAACAAGTAATTTTTTATCCCAAAATGTTCAGATACTTGAAAATAAGAAAAAAAATTAGTGAAAAAAGAAAAATTGAGATAAAGTTGTTATTTTATTTCTTTGCTTTCATTAATTTGTACATACTTTTTTATAGCTAAAAAATCTATTGCTTATATAGCTAAAAAATCTATTGCTTATATAGCTATTGAAAATAGTTAAAAACCAAATTAGCAATTAGGTCAATAATTAGATCAATAATTAAATCAATAATTAGATTAAAAATTAGTTTATTAATCAGACTAATAATTACTATCTAAAATTAGGGTGGCTAATTATATGATATTAGTGGCTAATATATGTAATAACTAATAAAAAGTATGAGTTTTAATCATAACAATATTAATTAAAACACCCAAAAAAAATTTTTTTTGTTTATAACAAGTTTAATGTTTTTTATAAAAACAATTTTTTGGTATTAAAAACATCTTAATTTAATTTTTTTAATTAAAAATGCTTTAAAAAATATTAAAAATTATTATTAATTTTATAAAACATTGTTACTTATAGAAATATAGAGAATATATATTAGCATAGTTATTAACCAATCAGAAATAAACATAGTAAAATGTGGAATTCTAGGATTTTTCTCAAGAATTACAGAATTCCAGAAATTACAGGATTCTCACAAGGAATCACAGGATTCTAGAATTCCAGAATTCCTCTCAAAGGAATTGCAGGATTCCAGAAATCCCAGAATTCTTGTTGTAAAGAATTGAAGAATTGAGGAATCTCAATTATGTATATATAGCAGTAAGATTAGAAGCTAAAAAGACAGACCTCTCAGTTTAGATTTCATCTGGACAACTTTTCAAACTACAAATAAATAACTGTTTGTTATCTCAAACCTGCTGCCACTATTAACACTTTATGTTGATAGTAATTGATAGTTAACTATACTAGAACAATAGCTCTTGATCATGGCTATTGACAGAATACTAACTTGTAAATTGCCTTGGCTTATTTTTTTTTTTCTTTATTTTATTTTTTTTTCTTTATTTTTTGCTTTGATTTTATTGTTGTTTACTAATTCTATTGAGAATTAACATATGGGGTACTGATATCAGGATAAACATGACTGGTAAAAGACCCAGAAATAAGGGTAGAACACTCGATTGAGAATAGCTTATCAGGAAGAATACTGGCCATTAAGCTGAGAAAAAAATTGACAAAACTGTGGTTTCGGGAAGCTACAAATAAAACTATTACCATTGAATCTCTGTTCATTATACAAAGAACTCAATTAAACCCTTCAAATACAAACCTTCAAACACAAACCATCAGATTACTATCAACTGCAACTAGATTTGAACACCAAGTTATGGGTTTGTTATTTAATCCAACACCAGAAATAGTTACCTGTAACATTTAGTGCTTCCTGTGAGGTATAATCCTATAGAGAACCAGCACCAACATAAATCTAAAAGTGGCAGAATCAGAAAACATAGGAGCAAACTATCTAGAATTTGCAAAATTCTTATTTCAACACTACTGTTAACATTTGGGATTAAATCATAACCACATATCAATGGAATCAGCTTTCAATTTCTATGTCAATGAAAAAATTGTCCATCTATTAAGAACACCAGTAAATATCAAATCAGCAAGAGAAGCCTTTTATAGTGAATTAATTTAAAATACCAATTTGCCAACAAATCACAATTTTGTCTCTATCATCATGGAAATCAACAAAAAAATTGAACACCACACACAGCAAAGATACTCCATTACTTATGTGAACAAAGGCAAAGGAAAACTGCAAACACCAGCAGTAACACCCAAAAGAATACAACCATCTACTTGGAAAAAAACAAGAGTTGAGTCCCCAACTAATCTATCATACCACTATACATCTAGAAGTGCCATTAATATTACATCTACCAGTGCAGCCACATCAAACACAACATCAGCATTTGGATGATTCCCATTCCAAAGTAAACAAAGAAAAGCAGAGTTATTAGGACCATATAGTGCGTATTTTGAAGGATTTAACTCGTGATCATCAACGCCATCAGGACTTCAATCGCCACTGTCTCCTCCAGATTTTGGAATTTCTAATCTGTGAAAAGTAATGGAATTAGAAGAAGAAGAAGAAAAAAAAGCTGAAGATCAAGAATTCACTTACCAGAACCTGATTGCTGAAAATCCAGAATTTGAAACTCTGAATCTTCAAACCCAGCAAAATCTAAACCCAGAAAATCTGGAAATTGAAACTCAGAATATTCAGACACCACCAACTCAGAATAATCGAAACCCTGATTTAATAAATCAACAAAACTTATCTCCAGTAATTGTCATCAATCAACCACCAATTAATTCAATAACCAAACCCTTACAACTGCCACTTTAACTACCATCCCAACAACCCGTGCAACAACAACCACTTCAACTACCACCACAACAATCCAACTTAAATCCAATGGCCTATGCACTAATTGCAAAACTTGACAATTTTACTGGTAAAAAGGACAACGCCCAAATATGGCTTAATAACATTGAAAAAGCCATAGTGGCCAATGGATGGAACAATGGTAGAGCCCTTCAAGTGATCCCCTATTTTCTCAAAGATACTGCCAACTCATGGTATTAGAGTCTAACTGCCAAACCACAAACCTTTAATAAGTTCAAAACAGAATTTTTAAGATACTTTAGTAATAACAATAGTATCAATCACTTGACCAACACATTCACTACCATCAAACAAGGGAACACAGAAGCAGTTACCACTTACTTGGGACACTTCCATAGAAATCTGCACCAAATTCAGGCAATTCAACCTGATTACTTTACAGTGCCACAGATCTTGAACCAGTTCATTAGAGGTTTGTGCAGTAGCATCCTTTAGCGAGTACATCCAATGCATCTAGTTGATCTCCCAACTGCCATCATCCATGTCAGAGATTTTGAAGCAGCCAAGCTAGAAGCCAACCACACCCAAGCTGTAAATTTAGTGATGAACAGATCATCTGACTTGGATTCCAAACTAAAACAATTCAGTGATACAATTAATCAGAAACTAGAGGGATACTTAGCTGACAATCGTGCAATCTATCAACCACCACAATGACGCAATAATTCAGGAAACACAAATTGTTTCCAAAATCAGCCATGTCCATCAACATCATCATCGTTATTATTATCCAATCAGCTGTGGCAGCCAGAAATGTGTGTTTGCCACAACTGTAATAAACAAGATCACATCAGAACTGACTGCCAATTTTATAGTAACAATCCATGATCGGGAAATCAATATTGAAACTCCAATCACAGATTTCAGACTCAGAATCACTACCCAAATCAAGACCAATATCAAACCACTTACTTGCCAATGACACAGCAACCAATCTATCAACCACCAGTATATCAATCTTTAATTTATTAACCACAGCCACTGGTAATTTATTAGCCACAGCCCCAAATAATTTATCAGCCCCAACAACCAATTTAAACACCACTCTAAAACTCCACTCAAATAATATCAGGAAACCCAAGGCCTAAAATCACTCAAAACTGGAGATTGGCGATAGTTGTTCATTAACTGATCTCCAGCTCCTCTCACCAACCATTAGGCTCTCGACAGCAGAATCCGGGTATTGGTTCCACCCAAAACCCGAATTCCCAGAACTATTTAAGTCTTCTAGTTACCCCAGAAGATGCCACCACCAACAACTCGGAATCCAACCCACCTCAAACAACATTTACCAATAATATTCCACCAGCAATGGTTACCAAAAACGAATCTCTCGCAGCCATCTTTCCTTTCGAATAGAAAGAAACCATTAACTCATCTTTGTTTAGTAGAGCAGCACTTAAGGAAAAACCCATTACTGCAATGTACACTAATGTGAAAGTTAATGGTCATTCTATCAAACTGATCCTGAATAGTGGATCAGCTGGCAGCATCATCACAAGACAACTCATGAATCAATTAGGTTGCCGAGTTGATCACGCTGTTAGCGCCAGGATTATTACAGCTGATGGAGCAACTAAAACACCCATTGGAGAGATTGATGATTTATCCATAGAAGTCAATGGCATTATAGTACCAATCAAAGTACTCGTCATGGAGGCCACTCAATACCAAGCACTCATTGGGAACAACTGGCTGTCCAAAACCAATGCGACCTTAGATTAGAACACCCAAAAGCTTCAGCTTAGCCAGAATAGTCAACACACACAGGTACCAGCCACATGTAGCCACTTTAAGCCCATCACCACGCCATCAACACCACTTATCAAATTCGAGAAAGAAAAAGTGAAACCCACCTGGGAAGTGTACCAAGTCTTGTGGGCCAATGTTAATCACAACGAACTGTCACCAATACTCATCTGGAACAACAACAACAACAGAAAGAAGAAACAAAAAGAAGAACCTATCTGAAGAAATTACCACTGCAGAAGAAATAATTAGTGGCTGGAAAAAAGAATACTCACATGAACCAATAAAAAAGCTGCCATATATACCTCTCAAATGCAAAGACTGTGGGAAGAAACTGTTCTCAATGGGAGCTTGGGTAACGCTAGATGAAAACTACTGGATGTGAACCTATTACTATTACAAGCCCTGCTATAAGGAACGATATGGCTACCCAAAAAGACAAGGCAAGTGGAACAATGAATCATGTCTTGCTTGCAGTGAACAATTACTTGATGAAAAAATGTGAAATGACATTTCTGGTTGAGGAGGAATGTGCGACACTTTGTGCCAATACACAATCTTTATTAGCAATTGGGTGAGTTGTGATATGCTCATCACAGCAGCATGACACCAAGCTATATTCTGCTTAGATAGCTATCCACATAACGAGGACAAGATCTGGCAAATGGCCAATGCCAAAATAGAAGACACTTTGTCCAGTAAAATTCTGAAGATCAAGAATAACTCTTCAGAACCAACAGACATTGTTTTGGTTCTCAACCTGAATGCCTTTATCGACTTAAAAAACAGCCCAGAAGAATTTCATAAACACTATCAGAATCTAGCATCCACGAGAAAAGAGCAAAAGCAATGCTTGGAAAAAATCAACACCCAATTATGTGATCACTGTTTGATTTCATGTAACTTCCAATTCTGTGATGATTGTAATCTCATTTATAATCCACCACCACGCATGATCTACATGATTCCCGAAGAAGAAGAATCAATCAACAGCTGCACATCAGAATTGGAATCGAGTTTCAACCCCGATTTAAACTCCAACAACAATAATAACAAAAATAACAGTTCTAGTTCCGTTCAAAATAGCTATAACAATGACAATGATTCCAACTCAGATTCAAACTCCTATTTAAACTACGAACAATATATCGCATTCTTTGACCTTATCAAGGAGCAAGAACTGAAATAGTTCAGTGATAATAATGAAAGTATCATGCCAGAATGTGTACATAATACTGATGCAAAATTTGATATGAGATATTCAGGAAAAGATGCCATCAAATTGGAACCTTATTTATGTACTTGTATCGATCTAAAAATAGCACTGGAAATTCCAGCAACAACAATAGTTCAATTAGCATCTAGGAATAGTTTAGCAAAAAAGGAAATAAACATCAGAGGAGGAATAATTAATGCAGAATATGTAGGAAATATTATTGCTATGTTACAAAATGACTCAGAAAAGGCCTATATTATAGAGCCAAATGAAAGGATAGCACAGGCAATATTTCTGTCTCTGGTAAAAATAGCTCAGTTAGTTTCAGTGAGAAATAGGAAAGAATTAAAGATAACAGCAAGAGAGATACAAGGATTTGGATTAATGAGTAGAATAAATGTACCAATCAATATAGTGGAGAAAGAAATTATTGGCCAAGGAGAAATTATCTCAACCAGTTAAACAATTTCTATTCCACCATATAGCCAATACATGTTAGCAATAGAAAGGAGAGAGAAGAAGCAAAAACAGATTTTTGAAGCAGAAGCAACTCTTTGTGAATCAGGAGAAATTGGACTTATCAATCTATATATACCAGCCAAGAGCCATAACCATATAAAAATTTCCATTTACAACAACATCGGAAATGTTGTAGAGATACCAGAAGGAACTATTCTTGGATATTTAACCACAGAAATTGAAGTTCAAGCACCAAGCAGTATTCCAGATTTTCCACAGCTTTGTAAATATGTGGACATTATATCACAAACCATCTATAGATGAAATGAATGTTATCTGTTACAGCCAGAACAATTGGAACAGATGAATATGAGAAATCTAGACCCACTTTAACAGATGCAACTAAAGATGTTACTCAATAATTTCAATGACATTTTCACTAGTGAAAACGAATTTGGCAGAACTGATATTATCTAGCATCAGATCAAGACTGGAGATGCAATGCCAATCAAACAGCGAGCATATAGGGTACCACCATCCAGCCATGAAATCATCTGTTAAGAGATCAACCAAATGCTTGACAACAGATTAATTCAGCCATCAATGAGCCCATAGTTGTTACCAGTAGTACTCGTCCATAAGAAAAATAGAAAAATCCAATTTTGTGTAGACTACAGGAAACTCAATGGTATAACTTGTAAAGACAACTATTCAACTTCATGGATACAAAAATTATTTGACACTTTCAGTGGAAACAAATGGTTCTCAACATTAGACTTAAATAGTGGGTACTGGCAAGTAGCCATGGATCCAGCCGACAAAGAAAAAATGGTGTTCACCACAAGAGAAGGAAACTTTGAGTTTAAAGTTATGCCATTCGGCTTAACCAATACTCCAGTTACATTCCAATGGTTAATGAAAATTGTGTATACCGGCTTATTGTGGAAATCAATAGTTGTATACTTGGATGACACCAATGTATTCTCAAAAACATTCGATAATCATCTACATTATCTTCAACAAGTGTTCAAAAGACTACGATAAGCAGAATTAAAATTGAATGCAACAAAGTGTTTTTTTGGCAAAACAGAACTAAAATTTTTGGAACACATAGTTAACAAAGATGGCATAAAAACAGATTTGAAGAAAATAGAGATAGTAAAGAACTTTCCAATACCAACCAACGTAACTGAGCTGAAATCATTGTTGGGATTTGTGAGCTATTATAGACACTTCATAAAGAACTTTTCAAAGATAGCACAACCACTCAATGATTTTCAAACCAAAAATGCAAAGTATGAATGGACTGAAACTCAGCAAAAAGCATTTGACATCTTAAGAAGAAAGCTTATTCAAGCTCTAGTATTGATCTATTCAGATCATAGTAAACCATTCATTATCACCACTGATGTATCAAGTTAAGCATTGGGAGCAGTACTATCTCAGAGAGGATTAGATGGAAGAAAACATCCAGTCACATATGCCAGCCGAGATTTGACTCCAGCCAAAAAGAACTATGGAACACCAGAATTAAAACATCTAGCAATCTATTGGACAGTTATGAAATGGAAAGAATACTTGAGCCAAAAGTTTGAGGTGTACACAGATCACAAAAGATTGACATTACTTCAAAAACAAAAATTTGGAGATGAAAGACAGTCAAGATGGAAAATGGCTCTTTTGACATATATTTATACCATACATTATAAAAAGGGAAAAGACAATGGAAATGCTGATGGTTTGTCATGAATGAGACAAATCTAAGAACATTTCAACCCAAAAATATAACAAAACCAAAACAATACTCACGAAAATATAACAAAAGATAAACACACAAAAATATCAACAACTTCAACATTATATAGATACTCAACAGTTCAAGGAGAAATTATCTCAACCAGAACAAAAGAGGATCAAACAACAATCCAAATATTTTATCATTCACCAAAATATACTTTATCAGAAAAATAGAAAAGATTCAGATCAACCAACCAGAGTAATTACAGAACCAGAAAAGGAGACAATACTGTTCAACATGTACTCAGATCCAACTGCAGAACATTTTCATAAAGAAGCAACAATAGAAAGAACCAGAAAGAAATACTATTGGTCATCAATGTATCCAGACATCATCCAATATGTGCAAAATTGTGATGCTTGTCAAAAAAGAAGAGGAACAAGACCCAGCAAACCATTGAGACCAATTAAAGTAGGACAACTATTTGACTGCATTGGAATCGATTTAGTCAGACCATTGACAATTACCAGCAAAGACAACAGATATATTGCAGTAGCCATGGACTATCTTACTAAATGACCAGAAGCCAAAGCAATTCAAAGAGCAGATGCAGAATCTGTTGCCAAATTTGTCCATCAAGATCTGATTTGTTGACATAGATGTCCAAAAGAACTATTATCAAACCAAGGAACCTATTATTTTGTGAATAGAACATTAGCAGAACTAAGCCAAAAATTCGGAATTAAAAGATTATTATCATCACCATACCATCCACAAACCAATAGATTAGTTGAAAGATTTAATAGAACATTGTGTAAAACAATAGCAAAACTCAGCCAAGAAAACCAGGACAAATGGGATTTGTTCATACCATCAGTATTATTTGCTTATCGGACAATGAAGCAAGACACCACACAAGCAATACCATTTGAATTGATATATGGTAGAACAGCAATATTACCAGTTGAGATAGAGATTAACACATATCCAACTGAACCAATAACAGAAGAGAATTTCCAAGAAACATTGTTAAGAAGAACATATGACTTAATGGAAACATTGGAAAACAAACAAAAAAGAACAGCTGATAACATACAAAAGTCACAAGAGAAACAGAAAAAAAAACATGATAATCAACTACCAAACAAACCAGTTGAATTCAAGATTGGAGACAAAGTACTCTTACATTATACTAAAACGGAAAAACAATAAAGTGGAAAATTTGACCCCAAATAGGATAGACCATTTCACATAGAAGAAATTCTAGGGAATGGAGCTTACAAATTAAGACTGGATAACAAAATCTTAACCAAAGCAGCACATGGAGATCGACTAAAACTCTACCACAACATTACACTACCATTCACCAGTAATATTTCACAATTTGGAGTACAAAGGATACTAGTCCAACCAAATAAGATTCCACGAGATCTGGAACCAATCATCATCATTGACAACAACACGTTAAATTAATCCATCAAAAGAATATATAAAGACATGGTAGACATGACAAGAAATATCAGAAAAATGGAAATTACAACCAATATCCACTTACTAGCACAACAACTCTTTCAATTGATTCAACACTAAGAGATGGAAATTACAATTAATCAACAAACTATCTAATATCAAGACACTAAAAAAACCTCACCACATAGAACACAGAAAAAAACAGAAAATACTGTTGACAAAATTATTGTGAAAGTAAAATTAACAATAAAAGAGTTGACAAAAAAGTCACTATACCAAGAGTTGACTAAAGAAACTTGGAATTGGTGGATACAACAATTTCCAAGAAACTATTGTTATTTTTACTTGGAACAACATGTGAATATCCAAAATCTATATACAGATAAAACAAAGCAATTATTTGACACAAGAATACTACAACAATTAAAACACTTTGTGGGAAAGAACAACTTATCCACACAGGCCTAAACCATATACCAAATACACACAGTATTTCAAGATCAACCAGAAATCTTACTTAACAAAACAATGAATACGGTTACCAGTAATCAATTAGAAAAGATCACCAACACTTAATTTGAAGAATTACAGATTCAAATAACACAAGTAATTTCGAAAATAAAATTTAGGAAATACTTCAAGAAAAGAAATTAACAGAGTTAGATTTCAACAGAGCTCAATATTAAAAGGAGGGAATAATATTACTCATAGAAATATAAAGAATATATATTAGCATAGTTATTAACCAATCAGAAATAGACATAGTAAAATATGGAATTCCAGGATTCCTCTTAAGAATTGCAGAATTTCAGGAATTACAAGATTCTTACAAAGAATTACAGGATTCCAGAATTCCAGGATTCCTTTCAAAGAAATTGCAGAATTCCTGTTGTGAAAAATTGAGGAATTAAGGAATCTCAATTATGTATATATAGCAGTAGGATTAGAAGCTAAAAAAACAGACCTCTCAGTTTAGATTTCATCTAGACAACTTTCCAAACCACAAATAAATAACTGTTTGTTATCTCAAATCTGCTGCCACTATCAACACTTCATGTTGATAGTAATTGATACTTAACCATACTAGAACAATAGCTCTTGATCATGGCTATTGATGAAATACTAACTTGTAAATCACCTTGGCTTATTTCTTTTCTTTTTTTATTTACTTTTCTTTTCTTTATTTTTTGCTTTGATTTTATTGTTGTTTACTAACTCTATTGAGGATTAATGTACAGGGTATTGACGTCAGGATAAATGTGACTGGTAAAAGACCCAGAAATAAGAGTAGAACACTCAATTGAGGATAGCTTACCAGGAGGAATACCAGCCATTAAGCTGAGAAAAAAATTGACAAAACTGCAGTTTTGGAAAGCTACAGATAAAACTATTACCATTGAATCTCTGTTTATTATACAAAAAATTCAACCAAACCCTTTGGATACAAACCTTCAGACACAAATCTTCAGATCACTATCAACTGCAACTAAATTTGAGCACCAAGTTACAGATTTGTTATTTAATCCAACACCAGAAATAGTTATCTGTAACAACATATATAAAGTTTATAATTTAGTAAGTTAAATATATTTATAAAACAGTTTAATAAAAATCAAAAATTTGCAATAAATTTATTTATTTTTTGGAAATATTTACAATAACAAAGATAATAAAATTATGATTAATTTTAGTTTAATTAATAATTATATATAATAAGTTAAATTAAAATAAAGTTTTTTATAATTTTTTTTATATAAAATTAAAAATAATGCAAATTTATATAAATACAAAATAAATACAAAATTTATTAGTAAAACCAATAAATTACATTAAAATTTAAATCCAATTATGTATTTGTTACTAATATTTTTTTAAAAATATAATTTAAATTAATAATTATTATACTATTACTTAAAAAATTTTGAATAATATTATTTTTATTATTATTATTATTTAATGAATACAGCCCAATTACTATCTAGTATATAAAATCAAAATTAAAAACCTTAGCTAAACATAATTTATGCTTTTTTTACATATAACCAGTCACTTGGACTAATCAAAACAACACTAAGCCTTTATATAAACTGTTATTATACTACTCAGACCAGAAAAAAACAAACATGGCTTATAAAAACCAAAGCTAACTCTAAAAAATTTATCAATATCAAGTAAACAAACCACCTTATCTGACAAACTTAACACCAAACAGTAAGCCAAAACTGGTATTATTTCGAAATTACCAACCAAATCACTCTTCTTTATATCTACTTGGTATTTAGACTTGAATCTCCACAATTCAGAATGGTGCCATTTACTTAAACCATGCACAAAATTAACCAAAATCTGTGCAGTCTTCTTATGGTTATTAAATACCTGTATGGTCTTACTATATCAACTTATAAACATAAAGTTTTTGCAAAAAAAAGCATACCAGCCAATATTAAATACTTACAAGAAAAGAGATTCTATGATTACTAAAAACAATAAAATACAAAATTCAGCCAAAAACTTCTAAATCATAATTTGCTTGATTAAAATTCTTCTATGAAAATCAGACTCTTTGGAACATATAAACACATGATTAAAAAACTCAATTTTTCTACACTGTAAGCACAAAACACCTGAATATTTTTTGTTATAAAGTCTTTTTCTGATAACAATAAGCAGTCTTCTATGTACCACTTTTATAAAGTACATATGTAAATTAGTTAAAATCTTACTTATTAAGCTGGCTAATATATGCAAATTTAGATGTTAAACTACAGTAGTCCAGATTTAATCAACTCTACAATCTGATAAAACATCTAACAATCTAGAGCTAGAACCATTTTTTCAATGAGCACAATTTACTAATCTATATATATTTATAACAAAATAACAAATATTACCAGACATTGACAACTTACCAGCCTTGACAAAGCATTTGTGTACATTGTTAGGCAATAACAAAAAGAAATAAATAGTTTCACTTGCCAAAGAATTTGCACAAACATTATCCAAGACACTTAAATATTTCTTAACTTTCAACCAAACAACCAACAGATTCTTGTTACTAATTAAGTTTACAATATGCCTTCTTTTTATTCAGCAACAGTTACAAAAATTAGGACTTAATATACCCAATTCTAAGATAAACACATTTATGGCTATCTAACTGTCCAAATACACAACCACAATACAAAAAAATAGCATATATTCTAAAGCAAGACTTACAGTCTGCAACTCAATTATTATTGATAATAGCAAACTATTAATCTTAACATTAAAACCCAAATCAACTTTTAAAAAATACACAGTAGTTGCATTAGTCACAGCAAAAAAACTCAGCTCTTTTAAAGAGTCATTTATATAAACATTAAATTCATTCAATCAGACTTTAAAAAAATGATCTTTTAAGATTAAAAATTAAATTAAAGACAAAACACTACCATTTACCAAAATAAAATCCAAACCAGAAGAGGCCAGTCTAGTATTATACAAAAATTTTAAAGTCAAAACAAACCAAGAAGGCACTAGACTTTTGAAATCTAACTTTTTTCAATAACAAAAAGTTTTCTAATTCATAATTACACCTTATTTATCAAGAAGTCTGTTACAAAAAATCATATTAAATTGTTTTAAAAAGCCAAATTTTTCATAAAACAATAAAATTCTCAAGACACTTGACATAAAAAATCTCTCACAACTATAAAATACACAAGATAAAATATTCACCAAAGAAAAATTATTGTCCAAAAAAATACAAACTACACCAGCCAAAAAATTGTTAGAAATATTAACACATAATCTTACAAGATACTACAAAAGATTCAAAAATATTTAGTTCAAAACCTGCAGATCTAAAAATCTGTGCTTAAAAAGCTGACTGAAAATTCCAAAAACATTAGCAAACATGACAACAGAAGCAACTTTTTTTTCCATCTAAATTTGTTTAAAAGTTTTTAGACCATATAATAAAGAATAATACAATGTTTTATTTGGAAAATCTTAGGGCAAACTAGTTTTCAACTTAAGATTTTTTCTAATCAAAACATCTTACTAATAACAGACTACTAAAAAAATAAAACTAAATTGTAAACAATAGTTGACAATAGGTTGTAAAACAATTGAAATCAAATACAAAAACTGCTTATCTGTAATAGTTTTTCTCAAAATTATATTAGAAAAAAACTTAACATTAAATTAAATCTTGATCAAACTGGGTCTCCAACAGTAGATAAAAAATTTTCAAATATTTCTTTAGTATTCTACTTCTAAAAATCAAAATTGGCAATTCATTAATATTCAAAGAAGCATTTTTAATCTTTTAATTAATAAAAATAGCCACTGTTTTATTATTATTAATTAAGATGTCATTAATTGAAAAAATTTACTGGTGACATTCAATATATGTTAAATAGCAGCTTGGCTATTTCTAATCTAAATAGTATTATTAACAAAGCATTAGCTGCAAAAAATAAAGTCACTTCTTCTATGCCTTCTACTCTCTTAGTTTTAGCCACAAATTTGGTATCAATTCAGTATTTACATAAACATTTTTGTTTTTTAATCTTACATAAAAGTGAATTATAGAAGATTCTCTAAAGAAAAAAGGAGAACATCTTACCCTAATTGAAATTATCATATATTTGATAGTCATCTATAAGACCAAAATCTGTCTTAACTCTATTCAATTTATCCTTATAAATACTACCAAAAAAATTAATAAACTTTTTACACATCTTGATACATCATAAACTAGTTTTTAAATAATATTATCTAACTAAATTATATATTTTATATATGTTTTATAAAACCAACCAAACTTTCCTGTTTTTTTTCAGAACATTATTAATTATTAAGCCAACTATAAAAATAAAAGACTGTATTAAAATATTTTTTAAAACTAAAAAATTATCTTCACAAAAAATGCCAAATTTGCTGCAAGTCAAAAAAATTTGATCTAAGAGAATTAAATATTATAAATTAGTTTTTTATAATTAATAATGTTTTTATAAATAATAATAAAATTATTATTATTATTAAATTAATATAATCAATTTATATATTTATAAAAATTATTAAATTAAATAAATTATACAAATATTTAAGTATTATGTTTTTTATAAAGTATTTAAATACTTTTAATTTAAAAATAACAAATTTAAATATTAAAATTTATTGCAATTTAATTTTTTAATTTTAATAGTTTATTATTATATGTAATTTTATAAATAACAATTTTTTAAAAAAATAAATTAATTAATTTATAAATATTTTAGACTTAAAACTAATTTATTTAATAATTTTTTAATTAATATTAATTATTTTTTATTATATAATATTAAGTTTTTAATATAAATATAAATTAAAAATAAATTTGTTTTAATATTAAAATTTAAAAATAATTTTAGCTTGTTTAAAAAATTTTTTTATATAAGTTTATAAATTTGTATATTTTTAAATAAAAAATTATTACTTTTTTTTATTATTAATCTTTATTATTATGAATTTTATAAATTGTTTCTTAATAGAAATTATTGGTTTATTAAAAAAAAAATTTAAAACCTTTTTGTCTTCTTAATTTTATAACTATAATAATAAAAAAGTTGTAATTAATATTTTTTCTTTGGTATCTTATAAAATTTTAATTAAAAATTTTTTTTCTGTTATAAAAACAGCTAATTAGAAAATTTTAAAAGCTTTTTTTTTAGCTAATAATAGTGAAAAACTATTTTTTGTGATTACTGAAGCATTTTTCTTATTTTTGGCTGGTTTTTTATTAGTTAAAGTTTTTTTAAAGAAACACACTTGGATTAATCTCAATATTGTTTTTATTTCTTTTAAGAGCCTAAAAGTTTTTAATAATAGACTAGTTAATAAGCTAGCTTTTTTACTATAGTTTTTATATTTGGTGTCTTTAATACTATTTTTTTAAAAATTATGGTCAAAAAAACCAAAGTTTTAAAAAAGTAAGAACAACTACTTACTTCTATTATTGTTATATCAAACTCCTTTGTAATTTTTATAAAATTTTAGATAAAATCTTTGTTGTATTATCTAGTCTATTATCTAAAATGAACCAAAATTAACCATTGGTTATATTACTAAATATAGTGTCTTTTAGCAAATTATTACTAGTTTTAAAAACAAAACAACAATTTTTTGTTGAATTATTTTTTTTTGGGAACTGAATTGATTAAATAAAAACTGATTTATCTTTTCTGCTAGTTTTTAATACTGCCATTAGTGGTGCTTAGAAAACTATTTCTAGCTGTCAAAAGTTTATTGAATAAATAACTTCTATTTTGGTGCTTAATATTATTTTTAAGATTAAATTGACTTATGTTAAGACTGTTTTTCAGTCTGTGCATGGTTTTTTGAGTATTAAATCAGTATTAAAGAATAATATAAAGCTTTTTTGCATAGAATTTGCTTTTTAAAAGTCTTTAAAAACTGTATTTCTGGTTAAGTTTACAAGTTCTGTTTACTTAATTACTTTTAAAATTACCAAATCTTTGATAGTATTTAAGTCTGGTTTTTTTTTTGCTGCTATTGCTTTGTGTAATATGTTTTTGGGTGTGTTTATTATTAATATTAAGACAATATTTAGTGTTTTTAGTAAAATTGTCTATGTTGTACTGAAATCTGTTAATGTTTGACAATATATTATTGTTAATTTTAAAGAACTGAATGCTACTACATCTGTTTTAAATTATTAATTGGTATTAATAGACAAGAATAATATTAAAATTTTTCTTTTAATTAATTAAAATAAGACTATTTTGTCTTGTGATAAGTTTAAAACCAAGTTGGTTAATTTTTTTTTGGCTGTACTGTCTTTAAAATTAGTAATATAATCTTTTAGATTGGTAATCAAACTTGTTTTATTTTCTGTTCTTCTGATTTTGGTCATTGTTCTCAGTTTACTTTGGTTATGTTTAAATTTTAAACTAATTTAAATATTGTAATAATCAAGACTAATACACTAAAAAAATGTTGTATCTGATAAAAGACTTCTGGTTGTTAGTATTGTTTTAAGTATCAAAAAGTAAATCATTTAGCTGTAGACTATAAAATGTTTTCACTTTTTTTTCCCAAAAGTTTTAAGGTTTTCAAGATGTTTATATTATATTTTGTAAATGCTAAGTCTTATATCAAATCTTTTGTTTTTTTAAGCTTTCATGAATTTTTATCTTTGATAACTTTTGTTTTTCTTTTTATAGTTATTAGTAATTCTTTGATGTCTTTTTACTTGACTTTTTTAAAATTTGATTTGGCCAAACTTTTTGCTTTAATTGAATCAATTGTTAAGTCTGTTGGTTTTTTAATTGTTGTGTTTAAATAATTTATTAAAAAAAATTTGGTTTTAAGTAGTGTTTTTAATCTTAAGATTAATAAATTTATAATTTATTTAAGTTTTTTTAGCAAAATTATTGGTAAATTAGAAAAAAAAGTGGTTTTACTAAAAAAAAGTGCTGTATAGATAATATTAACATGTTTGGTAATTCGGATCTTTTGGTTGGCATTAATAATAATATATTTTCTAATTTAATGTTTTTTTGAGTATATAAACTTAATAGTATTAAAATTAATCTCTTAAAAACAGTTAAATAGCTAATTGAATTGGTCTTTTGTAGTGTTAAATTGTTTAATGTAGTTCAAAAATGTTAGCTTTGAATAAATTTACTTTTGTTGTATCAATATAATATAGTTTGAACTAATTTAAGTAGCTAATTATATATAAAAAGCATATAAATTATATTTAGTCTTAGAATACTTAGTTTGTTTCTAATTTCTAAATAATAATTAGACTATGCTTATTAAATTTTAATAAAAAAAACTTAATATTATAATATATTATAATTATGTATTTTTTTATTTTAAATAATAATATATCTATTTTTTGTTTTATAAATAAATTTAAATTTTATATCAATTTTTTGCTGTATTTAATGTTTAATATATATATAAAAACAGATATTATAAAATTTGTATTTGTTAATAATAATATTTTTTTGGTTTTGGTTATTTTTAATCTTGTTAACTATTTATTATTATGTAATTTAAAAGATTTAACAATATATATTAATAACTTTATTAAAAATTTTGGGTTTTTTTTGTAATTAATAATATAATTATGTATTTTAAAAATATAAATCTTAAAATTAATATAAAAAAAACTCTTTTTTTGTTGATCTTCTGGTTACAATAAAAGTTTAGAGTTATTAAAAAAATAGTTTTTCTTATTTTTTTTCTCTTTTTTCTTTTAGTTATTTCTTTTACTACATTATTTTTTGTTGTAATAAAACTAATAGACTTTTTTACTAGTGGTTTTGACTTTGATTTGGCTGGTTTAAAAATCTGCTGTTATAAATTTTTTCTCTTATTTCTAATGGTTATACTATAATTAATTTCTACAGCTTTTTAGATCAAGCAATAATATAGTGAATTATCTAATTTTAACATAAAAATAAGTATATGAGTTTCAATTAGTGCTGTTTTTGATTTATGCTGAATTTTTATTTAATATATTATTATTATTTTCTTATTTAAAAATTTAAAGATTAGCTTAATAAGTTTTTTTAATTTCTTAACAAATATTAGATAATTTTTTTTGATAAGTGTTTTTATTATTAGATTTGGTATATGGAATAATATTTCTGTCAAAATTGCTGTTAATAGTTGCTGTTATACTAATTTTCCAAAAAAGAATTTTGTTGTATCCTTATATTTTTAATTATGTTTTTCCTTAAGATTCTTGCAGAAATACACTTTTTATTTCATATTAATATCAAATATCTGTATTTATTTGCTTGTAATAAAGCAATATTTTATTTTTAATAAATTTAAAAAAAATAAAAAATAAAAAATAAAAAGTAGAATTCAACAAAAATTAATATTCGTAAAATAATTTTAATTAAAAATTATTTTTCCAAAGATATAGAGAACTTATTCTGAATTTTTAAGTTGATTATTGATTTTGGCTAAGATGTTACAAGTATTTTCTAGATAATTTTATGTATTTAATATTTTTTTAATGTGTTTTTAATTTTGTTAAGCTTGGGTTTTATTCATGTTTTTGTTGACATGTTAGATGTTTTTATTGTTGTTTTTTTTTCAATAAAAAAATGATAGTAAAAAAGAAGTAATAGCTTTTTTGATTATTTACAAGAAACTAAATTATAAAAAAAAAAATTCTTCAATTTTATTGATCTTAGTATTAGTAAATAATACAAAGCTTGAAAAGCATATTATTTAGCTTTTTTTAAGATTATAATCCAATTTTTTCACTTTTTCTTCGTTTTTATTTTGTCTAATTAACTTTTTTGTTCTTTATTATTCTCTTTTTTTTTTTTTTTTTTTTTCTAATTAGAAAGCTATCATATATATACATATTTTAAGTTATATATAATTCTGCCTATGCTAACTAATTAGTTAGTAATTGTTAAGTTATTAGGTCTTCTGTTTAATTATGAGTGCTTTTTGGTTTACTTGTTTGTAATTATATTAAATAAAATATATTTTACATATTATTGTGTGTATATTCTATTTTCTAATTTTTTTGTTAATCTGTACTGTTTATAATATTATTTAATAATTAGTTAATATATTATAATATTATTACTTTTAATTTTTTTGGATTTTTATTAGGTAATATTTTTTTCTTCTTAAGATTAAGTTCTATTAAAATTGATGTGTATTTTTTTAATATCAATATCTAAAATAAAAATCTGTATAGTTGTTTAAACTATTCATTTTTACAAATTCTGGAATTTATTGTTAGTAAGTTTTCCAATTCTATTAGAAATAAGTATATTCATTTTATTTGTTAACAATACTTCTGAACAATATTAAAATAGCACATAGAGTTAGTATGCTATCCTAAAATAGTGTTTAAAGTTGTCTTTTTTAGTTAGTTTTTTGAACTTTTGAAGTTTTGTTTTGTTGATTTTCTTGCTATTTTTTTTAGTGTAGATTGTTTGAAAATCTAATTATGTGGTTATCATAAAATATGTATAGCAAAAAAAAACAATTAAGTTTTTTTTTTGGGTATTGTATTTTTTAAAAGTTAGAATTTTTTCATGATTTTATCAATTAATATATTAGCATTTTTTTTCTCATAATAAGAATTAAAACAATTTAGGTTTGGCTCATTTTTTTATATAGCTGGATTTTTTTTTATATAATATTTCAGAATTATTAAAAGTAATTTCTAATAAGAAATTATTTTTTTGTAGTAGCCAAAATAAAAGTTGGAAAGTATTTATGCTATTTTCAAGTATATTTATAATAAAAATAAATAATAAATATGTACTAAAATTAATTATTTTTATATATCAAAATTTTAAAAAAATTTTTTTAATAGTTTAATATTTCTAATTTTTCTAACTATTTTTGAAATTGTTTTAATTTTTTTTAAATATTAATGATAATAATTTAAATGTGGTTGATTGAATTAATTAATAATGTTTGATAATTATTATTGGCTTTAAATCTAGTAAAATTTGGTCAGAAAACACAATTAATATATATGTTCCTAATTTGGACATTAACAGATTAGATAATTGTTGTTAATGAAAATTTTTAATTAGTTACTGTATACAACTTTTTTCAAAATTTTATTGCTTAAATATAATTTATATGCTCTATTATTTAAGACATTGTAAACATAAAAAGATTTGTTCTATTTGTTGTCAAATTTTCTATTCTATTGTTTTTTTGTTTTTGTTTTATGTAATAAAACTTTGTTTTTTATTTTATAGATAATGGGTTGTTCTGGAAGTTTGTTATTATGTTAGACTTTTTGTTGTTTTTGGAAGTACTTAATATTATTAATTACATATTAGCAATTGCTTTTTAGTTTTTTTAGCAGTTTGTAAGTCTGTTTTTTAATGATTTTTTATAAATTGTTTTTATTTATTGGTTTTGTTAGATAAGTGTTTATTATTAGTTCTATAAGTAATATAGCATTTCTTTTACATACTAATTTAAATAGTGTAAATTTTGTAGTATTATGTTTTAGTGTTTAATAAGTCAATAAAACTGAAGAGATAAATAAATCTTATTCTTGTTTATTTTATTGCTTATTTTTGCCAGTAATTTATATAATATTCTATTAAAACATTTTACTAATTCATTTATCTATAGATAATAAGATAATGAAAAAAGGTGTTTTATCTTAAAGCATTGACTGATTTTAGCAAACAAATTATTTACAAAGTAGATTTTTTGATTTAAAAGTAGTTCTTTTAAACAACTATGTTTATAAATCAAATTTTTATACATGAAGTTAGCAACTGATTTAGCATCTGCAGTTTTAATGGCTCTTATTTCTGGTTATTTTGTTAAGTAATTTACAATAACTACAATATATTAGTTTTTTTTAGTAATAATAGTTAGTGATTTTACTAGATCAATTTCTATACTGTCAAATAGTTTTCTTATTTTAATAGGTTGTAATAGTTCAGTTGCTTTTAATTCTTTTCTTTTTTGACATATTACAATTATAAATATATTAAATAATATCAATATATATCTTTGATCAGTAGTACTAACTAGTTGTTCACTAAATTATGGCTTCTTTTGCAAAGTGTTCTGTATTTGGATCCAAGTGTATATTATAAAAAATAATTTTTTTCTTAGTTTTGGTAATTACTTAAAATAGATTATATTAATAATGTTGGTATAATATATTGTTTTTAATTAGATAATATTTAGCTTGTTTTTGAATTTTTGTTTGTTCTTTTAACAATAATTTCATTGATAATTGGAGAATTATAAGGTAATATATTAGATATTGATATGTTTTGATATTTATTTTGATCAAATAATAAGTAATTTTTGGTGATTATATATGTTTTATTCAGGATAAACAGTTTGTATTTGTGTTCTTAATTCTCTTTTTATAAATAATATTATATGTATAAGATTGTAAAATAATAATCCATTTGGCATAATGCTTTTTTAAAAAGTTTTGTTTATTAATCAAGTAAGTTCTTTGTGATCTGTAATAATATTAAATGGATTACATAGTAAATATTGTTTGAAATATTTTATGGCTTATATAATCACAAGATATTCTATTTTATAAGCTGTATAATTTTTTTTAGCTATATTTAGATCTCTGCTGACATATATAACTATGTGTTTTTTTTCTTTTTTATTTTGTTGTAATAATACAGCACTTAGATTTATTCTGAAAACATTAATTATAAGTACAAATTTTTTGGTAAAATTAGAGTATACTAAGATAGGAGTTTCACTGAATTTTTGCTTTAAGTAATCAAATGTTTGTTCTTATTTTTTACTCTATTTTTGTGTTGTATTTTTAATTAATAATTAATTTAACAGTTAAGTCACTGTTGAAAAGTCTTTGACAAACTTTTGATAGTATAAAGTAAGTTTTAAAAATTTTTAAAGTTCAGTTAAATTCTAAAGATGAAAAATATTTTTAATTTTTTTAATTTTTACAAGATTAGATTTTATTTTATTTTTTTAATAATATGCTTTAGGAAAGCAAATTGTGATTTTCTGAAAAAATATTTTTTGGAATTAAGTTTTAGTTTAGTGGTTTGAAGTTTTTTAAAGATTTGCTGTGGATATTTAAGATGTTTTTTAAATATTGACAAGAACATATTTATGTTATCTAAATAGATTACTATAGACTTTTACAGAATTTTAAAGTAGATAATATTTATTAGCCATTGAAATATTATGAAGGTATTATTTAATCTAAATAGCATTATATTAAATTTATAATTGCTATTTTAAATTGTTAGAGTTCATAACTATTTGTTAATATTTATTAGCAAAATCTAGAGTCAAAAACCATTTGGATTTTTCTAAAGTATTTAAGATTTTATTAATTTATAATAAGAGGTAAACATTTTTTTTGGTAATATTATTGAGTTTTCTATAGTTAATTCAAAATTGGATTTTTCTATTTTTTCTATATTAAGCCAATAAGTAAAAACTAAAAGCTTATAAAAGATTGTATAAGTCTATTTTCTAAAATTCAATTAACTTTTTTTTTTATAATATTATGTTTGGATAGTAATACTTAATAAACATTTTTTTATTATTATTATTTTATGAGTGAGATCCAAATGTTACCTAGCACTATACATCATACAAATGATCTAAACTAGGTGTGAATCATGTACTTTCTATATGTAACCAGCCACTCAGGCCAGTTAGGACAACACTACACATCTATATGTACAGAGACTGTGTTCCTAATACCCAAAAAAAACAAACAAAGCTTGCAAAATCCGAAACTAACTCCAAAAGCTTTAGCAATACTCAACAGCCTAATCACACCAGCCAAAAATGCCACAGGCAAACCAAAAATTAACATGAGAACGGACCCATTACGTGGGATCAAACCATGCCTCTCCATAAATGCCCAGTGTTTGGCATGGACCAACCAGATATCATTCCAAAATGCAAGACAAAACCCACACACAAAGCCCACAATCTTTTTAGTATCTTCCTTAGAATTTTTAAAAACCGAGACAGACTCCTGAAACCAGTCATTGAAAACAAAGCCCTTACACAAAGCAACACCAATTCCAACCTTGGAAATACAAGAAGCCAATACCTGTAAAACACATAAAGAAAAGCGAGATAGACCAGAAAGGGCCCCCCAAGCTGAAGCATAAGTGTCCAACAAACGAGCATGGCCTGCGGCATCCTGAGAACACGAAAAAATGTGATCTGAGATCTCAACATCACCACAGAACAAATAAATTACACTGGGGTATTTCCTATCATATAAATGCTTGCACACAGCAACAGGAAGCCAATGATGGAAAGCCTTCATAAAGTAAGTGTGACAGCTTGCTGTGCGCATGCTGGTAAAACCGAAGGCCAAGTAAAAATTGGTGTGTCATACCATAAAAGACTTAAACCAATTGACATCAGCACACAAACTATCAGCCACAACACAAGAACCAACTCCAACCTTCCAACGAGCATGATAAACTGATCAGAAAATATCACGAACAAAGTGTCTAGAATTACCAGAAACTGCTGTACCACCAGCATACAGAAAACGTTCACTAACTAAATAAGACAGACACCAAGTAGAGAGAGCAGCATCTTTGGCAAGTACATCAGTATGCTCATTGCCTGAGACACCTAAATGACCCTTTACCTTAACCCAATTCACATCTAAATTCTTTTGACGAATAATGGTAGCAATGTGGCAATGCTCAATCCAACAGAGGTTCCTGAAATCCAGACGAACCAGTGAAAACTCTGACCTACATACATCCAAAGCAGCTTGGCTATCCGAAAACAAGTCAATTGAATGAGAAGAAGGAACACACTCAAGGGCCAAAGCTATGGCTTGCAGTTCCGTCAGAGTAGAAGAAACCAAACTGGACATCCCAACCCCCAAATCCAAGTTAATGTCCTCAAAAAAAACAGCAGCATCTGCTTTTATGTTAACAGTGCCCAGACCAGACAGAGACCCATCTGTATACACAGAAAAGTAGGCAGCATCAGTAGTCAGCAGAATATCACAAACCACACCAAAATCATGAGAGAGATAAATATCTGACACAGCATGACCATCCACAAAAAAAAACTTGAGAAGAGGAGACCAATACCACCAAGAAAGCGAATGGAGAGATCAAACCAGAAAGAGATTGAGCCACGAAAGTCTAGCCTCTTCCAACACTTGAAGGCTCTCCAACTGAAAACATCACCATTATGGTCACAAAGCTGTTTCACAAAAGCAATTCCATAATGTCTAAGTGAAAAGACACACCTGAAAAAACAGGGTTCACCAAGAACCAAAGACATAGGAGTACCGCACCGATAACAAAAAGCACAAGCCAGAGAGCCACCCAAAGACAAATCACATCTGGAAAAAATACGAACCACATCAGCCAAAAAATTGTTTGAGGGATTGACACCAATACAAGATGGAAACAGCAAAGAATGACGCGGGTGCTAGCTAAGAACTTGAAGATCATAAGACCTATAAAAAAAAAGGCAACCCAAAATACCAGCAGAATTTGTGAAAGTAACAGTGGATGCCAATTTACTCTCAGCCTGAATCTGCTCAAAAGTCTTTAAACCATACAATGAGAGGTGGTGCAGTGCATCATTGGGGAAATCACAGGGCAACCCAGACTTAGATTTCAAGATCTTGCATACTAGAGTATCCCATTTGTTACAAACACCCACAGAAATGAAACTGAACTGAGTTCTATAGCTAATGATGAGAAAAAGAACCACAAACACCAAATATGCACACTGCTTATCAGAAACTGCCTTTCTTAAAACTAGATTCACAAAAAACCACACATCTGCCTGGGCTTTAGTTAAGCTGGACTTCAAAAGACCCTCAAAAGATAAAAAAATGCTTAGATAACGATGAGATTCCCCTTTTTTGGCAACAGAAATAGGCACACCACTGATAGTCAAATGAAGGTCCAACATCTGGCAATTGATGGGGATGGCCACCATTTTGTTGTTATTTACAGAAATATCATTAAACTTGAAAAACTCACTAGCAACATCAAGAATGTGTTGTGTAGCAGCCTGGCTGCTACCTACCCAAATAGTATCATTGACAAAAGTGCTGGCAGCAAAAAATAAAAACAGCCCAGCTTGAGGATCTACCTGGCCAGTTATGAATATAAAATGAGAATTCAACCTGTAGCCATACACACTATCTTGTCTTTTGACTTCACACAAGAGTGAATCATAGAATATACACCAGAGAAGAGGAGAGAAAACTTTCTTTTGGTCCAGTCCATCATGAACACAATATCCATCAGTTAGGCCAAAGTCAGTTATCACTTTGTTAACGCGACTATTGTAAATGCTGCCAAAAAATCTAATAAACTTCTCACATATCTTAATTCTAACCAGACTTCTCCTAAAATGTTCCCAACCAACTGAGTCATAAGCCTTGTACATGTCTTGTAAAACCAACCAGAGTTCTTGGTTTTTCTCCAGGGCATCTTTAATTACTGAACCAACAGCAAAAATGGGAGACTGGATTGTTGTACTTTTTAGAACTGAAAAATTGTCCCCGCAAAGAACATCAAAAGTGCTGCAAGCTGAAGAAATCTTATCTGAAAGGATCTTGGAAAAAATCTTGCAGGCTGTTTCAATCAAAGCAATAGGACAAGTGTTCGTAAGAATTCCCTCCCATTTATATGGTTTAGGGATTATAGAAACCCAAGCTTCTTTCCAAGGTCCAGAAACTGACTCACTAACTAAACACAGGTTCAAGAGCACCAAAAGCATATCCAAAACTGATTTGTCACAACACTTCTACAATTCGTTAGAGATACCAGAAAGACCAGCCACCTTCCCATCAGGAAGATTCTTGACAACTGCCAACATTTCATCAAAACTAATCAGACACATGACACCAGAAAAAGCATCATCAAAAACATACTCTAAAGGCCAATATTGAAGAGCCCAATCTCTGAAAATATTAGAAACCACCCTATGTTTTTTGGTCCACCTCTTCATGATTTTGTCCACCTTTGATTTGACAGAGTCAGGCTCCAAAATCAACTCATCTTCCATAACCAGATAATCCAAGACCATCTTGTGAAAAGGACACTCCAAAACACTCCTAATGGTGTGACCCTTGTCCAGTTCAAAACTTTCTATTCTCTTACTAATAGCCTGCTTGATCGAAGATTCCTCAGCATGTTTGGATTCCAACAACTTAGAAACATGGTACAACTTCCTCGCTTTGGCCAGTGCAGAATGAATAAGATCGAAACCAGAACCTGAAAGAAACAAAGATCTCACCACTGATGCACCAGGGGAATCAAGCCTGTGCCACATCTCCAACAAAGCAACAAACTCTTTACTAGAAACCAAACATGAAGCCTTGACCAACTTTGAAACCAGCAATTCTAGCTTATGAAACTTAGAAGACACCTTGGTAAAAATGCCATCAAAGCCCTTGAACTACTTCTTTTTAAATGTACCATTCACAGAAAGAATCATGATTTTGTGAACAATGTTCCACATAGCGTCCATATCAGAAAATTTTACAGCAGCACCAAACGCATCCGAAAACATAGAGGCATTAGCAGCTGAAGTGTCCTTGAACTCCAACCACTTAGCTCTATTGGCATTCTTGATGTCAAATTTCCAACAATTCCTGGTGGTCTGTTTGCACAATGAAGAAAGCTGCACATCCAACAATCTACCTATATCCACAGACACAGAAACAGTCCTATGATCAGTATCAAAAAAGTCATTAATGCCAGCCACACTGCGATTCACAACCACATTAATTAAATTAGAGGAGACAAAAACATAGTTAATTGTCTTGGTGGCACCACAAGAATTGCACCAAGTCAGAGATTTCACAAACAAACTCCCACCCAAAGAGTTGACCAAACTCAAATCGAAACACTTTTTGAAACTGGCACATTTGTGAGAACTGTCCTCATTGAAATCACCACCAAGAATAACAAAAGAAGATTCATTCACTGCTTTAGTGATGAAAGAGTTGATATCACCAGCCTGAGAAAAATGAACCACCGAGGAAGTGCCAGCATACAACCCCAGAATCAACACAGAAAGCTTGTTCTTAAAAAACAGCCTCACTGACAAGAGCCAACCAGGCACCTCTGAAACCTTGCACACATGTCTTGCCAATGAAGAATTCAAAATAATAGCAATACCAGATTCCATGTGACCAGAATCCAGACCAGAAGTAAAAACACGAACACCATCAAACCTATCAGCGATCCAAGAGCAAATCTTTTCCCACAACTTTGTTTCAGTAATAATAGAGACCAGATTGTTCATATCCTTATGCCAACAAACAATGTCTGCTTGCTTTGCACAATTGTTCATACCTCTGACATTACATGTTGCAATCTTTCAAATTAAATAAGTCATTGAGAAACTGTGGGAGCTAACAAACCCAAACTAGAGCACAGAAAATTCAACTTATTCAAAACTGAACCAACTGAAGCTTCCAAAGTGACCAATTTTGTCTCCAAACTGCCCACCTTGGCAGTAAGAACCTTGAAACTACTAGTGCTGAGATCGACAACAGCATTATCAGTGACAGGGGAGGTAATATTAAGAAAACCTGAAGCATTGTCCACAATCATATTTGAATCCACTTCAGAACCCAAAGCTGCAGAAGCAACAGGAAAGGAGACCAAAAAAGAAGGAACTGAAGAAACCATACCAAAAGAATTCAACCTAACCAAGATGCCAGAAACACAGTCAGCCAAAAGCTCCAAAGAGCACTCCAAAACCGCCAAATGATCACCCAAATGAGAAACAACAAAAGGATCAAAGACTGCTGAAGGAGGAACTAAACCAGAATGCAAACCAGAATCAGAAAAACCAGAAAGAAACGCATGGAAGGGGGTGCCACTAACAACTTAAGCCCATGTCTTGCCACCAAACAAAACTGGACAGGCAATACAAGCCGATTTTTTCTTATATATACCAGCCAGGCAAACCCGATCATGATCAGAAACCACTCTCTTCCCATGAATACCAGAACTTCTACCCACAGAACAGTTGACAGTGATATGACCAAATTGTTCACACTTGGCACAACTAGCCAAAACAAGATTAGCCCAATGCAAACTAACACCCTTAAAAATTGGAATAGTACTAACAGCAACCAATCTGGCAGCCTCATTTTCAAAACAAATGATTACACATTGATTGCAGACATATGAACTGGGATTGCAGCCAATGAAACAAGTCTTTCCACCATATAACATCAATAAATCAGACAAATCATGAGCAGAAGTACTCACAGGCAAAGTATAAAGCATAGCTCAATGTTGATCCCTAGATATCCATGTTTGTTTATCACTAACGGCCAGTGCTACACAAACTGAATCCTTTCCCATAAGAACAGACCACTTAGAAGTGACCAAACTGGCAACTTCTGATAACTCAAATTCAATCCAGGTTTTTTGCCAAAGACCAATCAATTGCATTCTGATGGAAATGATCTTACCAAATTTAGAAAAAACTGATTCCACAGCCAGCTTTGGAAGATCCATTGGGATCTCCTTAATAACCACTTCCTAATTTGAATGAATGTTTGCTTTTTTGAGATCACCATTTACAACAATTTTCTCACAGACTGCCATTTTTCTGGCCTTAATCAAACTAGACTCACTTGTGAAAGTCGAATAAATAACACCAAGAAATTTTGAGGGAGTTGAAGCTTCTCCAAAACCATCAATTTTGTAAAAAATTTTTTTGATTGAAATAAGCTTATTACTATTAGTCCTGCCAGGAACAGCTGACAAATTCACATCTAGAGCAAACAATTTCACTGGCTTGAAACTACAACTCTCGAGAACACGTGATTTAGAAGAAGGCAGCTGATTGGGCCCATTGATTTTAGAAGGCGGCAACATGGAATCATTGTCATCATTGTTCATAGTAGCAAATAGAAGCACCTTAAGAGGTTGTTCCAACACATACGTCCGAATGCGAGTCCTACGTGATGTAGTCTCATCCATTTCGTCGTCCTTACCTGAATTAATGTAGCTTGTCTCTTTGGCAACTAAGTTCTCCAAATTCTTGACATCCGAAAGACCACTTACACTGCCAGAACACTACCCACTCTGCTTCCCAGAATGCTGCCAGCTTATCATTGTCACCACCCAAGTCTTCCAAATATAGAGGACTAGCAGACGACTTAACCAAAACGCTAGCTGTAGGCTTTTTAGGCTTTTTGTAGAATGCACCATGGGTGTAGACCATATCAACATGCTTGTTTTTAGCACTCTGACAGGTCTCCAAACCAGCTGAACCCAAACCAGAACCACCAGCAGATGAGCCCACCAGTTCTATTACAACAAATAAAGGTAAGTTAGAAGAAATAGTTAACAGGAACTGAGGTGAGAGGGAAAAAAAAAAGCAATTTCTTCAAAATTATCTTTTGCTCTCATTGTGGTCAGGGTTAAGACTTTAAAATATTTTTAATAAACATATTGCTTAATAAATAATGTATTTTTTGTATAAATTTGATAATAAACCAAATTGGTTTGTCCAAACTTATTTTTTTTGGCAAAAATATTTGAGTATTTTAAGATAAATACTTACAATTGTCTTTGTTGTAAAAAGTCTAGTAATCTAAGATTAAGCTTAATTAATTTTTTATTAGTTATTTAATAATATTTAATACTTAATTTTAATAGAGTTAGTTTAGTTTTACAATATAACACTAACTGGAAGAAGTCAAGAATTTCTTGGAGTTTATGTTAATAAGTGATGTTTATGCTCAAATATTCTAAGACTGTATTTTTAGATAAGTATATAGTTTTTTTAAATAAGTTGTGAATAGGTATTTCTATTTGCAAATAGCTATAGCATAGTATATATAGATTAATAAGACCAATTGAAAATTATTTACAAAAGAAAGTATATAGTTTGAATAAAAGATCTTTTTTTGTTGTCTTTTTGTATATATTAAATAAGTATGTTTTGAATAATAATATTGTAATTATTTTATTAATTCAGATTATGTCTAAGTTTTCCTGTATTGTTTCTATATAGTCAATATATAATGTGACTGTTTTTATAAAATCAAGATCTTAAATTCTGTATTTGGTCTTTCTTAGCTTTTCTTGAGTCTTAGTAGTAATTAATCTAATGATTTGAAATAAAGATAAAAAAATTGTTTGTATAATTTTTTCTTTTGGTTTAATTACATATGGTTAGTTTAATTTATTGTATAATAAAACTATAAGATTTTCAGTATATTTGGAGTTTATAATTTTTCTTTTAATATTAATTTTTTTTCTGGTTAAACTAAATTAAAGAGCTATTTATACTATAGTTCTAGTTGGTATTTCAAACACTAATTTTAGGTTAATTATAATAATAGTAAATGATTTTAATATTAGTGTTTAGTTTCTAAAATATTAGAAATCAAATCTAGTATTGGTTGAATACATCTATTTTAAAAAAAATTTTTGGTTGCTGTTAATAAAACATTTGATGTTCAATTTTTGTTGAAAATTAATAAAAGTATCCAAATTGTCTAATAGCACTTTTAATATTTGTAAAATGTATTTCTTATTTTATAATCTGAATAATTTTCAAATTAAGCTGTTTTTTCAAATAGTTTAGACTAAGACTAATAGTCAAAACACTATTGTAATTAACAAAGAATTAAGCAATTTTTATACAGGTAAGTATTTATTTGTACAAAATATTGTTTCTGTTTTTTTTGAGTTGGACAAAGTTCTTAATAATAATTTTAAAATTTTTGTAGAGAGTATAAAGAGTTGTACCTAATGACTTCTTTAATAACTTCTGCTAGTGTCTTCTAATTTCGAATTTCTTTAGTTATTTTATCTTGTATATTTGTTTTAGCTATATTATAAAGTTGTTTGGTATTATGTAGATAATAATATATGTAATTTAGGGCTCTATTATAAACAATATTAAAGAAAGTTTTTCTTTTTATCTAGTTAGTAATAAGAATAGTATATTAACAAGTGTGGTTACATATGGCTTTTTTAAATTACATATTAATTCAATTGTATTTATTGAGTAAAATTTTTTCACATATAATACAAGAAGCTTTATCTTATTTTTCCAATTGTTTTGGATATCTATATGTTTTTTTGTAATATTAGTTACAATAGTAGTAAGTAGTCTGTTGGTTATTTTTGTATAGAGCAATACAAGTTATTATAAAAGATAGTTTTTTTTGACAAACTAAACATTATAATTTTGAACAATAATTTTGAAGACATTAGAAACAAAAAAAGTATGATAATATAAAATTAAAAATTTTATTAGTCTATTTAAGAACAAATAATAGTTTTTTACAGTTATTTTTGTCCTATTTAACCTAATATGTTTTGATGGTTTTTGTTTTCAATGTTTTTTTAAATTCAAATTGGGATAAATTGTTTGTGTGGAAATTTTTTTTAAAATATCTATATATAGTAAATACCTATATGTATTGTTTTTAATATATTAGTTATAATTTTTGAGTCAATTAATTTAAAATAACTTTCCTTTTTCTAACCAATTATTTTTGATTAATGCTTAATATTAAGTTGTATTTATAACTAATACTTTAGTGAAAATAATTATTCTGTTTATGTTAAAAGAAAAGAAGTTAATTTTTTTAATTGGTATTTTCTTGGCTTCATTAATGGTAATAATAAAAGTACTGGTGTTTTTGTTAATTTAATAATCTAATTGGTTCATTAATTAAAAATCAATAATGCTTTTTGCTAATCTGTTGTTTAGAACTAATTTAATAAATTTACTATCTGTTTTTGTCTTAGTATACATAGTAATAATTAGTTTATTTTCATTTAAAGTAGCTCTGCTAAACAAAATAAAAGTGAATTTTTTTTTCTCAAGTTCAAAAGAAAATATAATTGTTAATGTTTTATTATTAATACTAATATTAACAGTAAAACTTTTGATAATACTAATGTTCTAATCTTTATAAAATGTTATATTATAAAAATTCTGTAGTTTAAATAAATTAAAAAACACTTGTTGATAATATATAAGTGTATTGTATTATCTATTATTATTTTAACTCAAGTTTTATAGTATTATTGTATTTGTTGTTGACTGATCCAAGAAGTTTAAATTTGGAAATAGATAATTTTTTTTCCAATTCAAGTTTTAAAAATGTAATCTAAGAGTTAATGTTTGTCATAGTTGTTATAGTAGAACTAAATATTATAACTGAACCAGGTTTTGTTGTCATAATAACTATTGTTGAGAATACTATTAAATTAATACTAAGTATTAATTTTAAAATATTATATATTAATTACTAAAAGATAATTTTCACAAATTGTTTTTTTATGAATTTTAATAAGACTGTAGTAATTAATATTTGGCTTTGATATGTTTGTACTTTTAATAATAATAATATATTGGTATATTTTGTTGGTTTTTATTTGAGTTTTAATAGTCATAATTTTAGAAGGGTGTTTGGTTTTATTGTTACAGTAGTTGATATTAGTTTGGTACCTAGGGTTTGGTATTAAAAAGATAACTTTTCATCTTTTAAGATAATTTTTCCTTAAATTAAGTAATTTTATCTTTCAGTTCTTTGGTATTATTGTTATTTATTACCAAGTTTACTATTTTATTGTGGTTAATTTTTTCTTTGGCTAACCTAATATTTTAAGCCAATATAACAGCTTAGGGTAAATTTTGAATATTATGATTTTATTTATTTTAAAATACTACTTCTTAATTTTTTTACAAACTAATTAAGAATTTGAGAAGCTATATAATAATTGTTTTCTATGGCTCTAATCTGTTGTAAAACATGATTAAATTTACTAAAATATTTAATTACTGTTTTATTAAGCTGTTATTTAATAGTACTAAATCTATTTTGAAGTTTGATAATAGTGTTAGAGTTGTAAAAATATTTTAAAAATGTATTTCAAAACTGTGTAAAAGTGTTGAATTTGTAATTTAAATTCTAATATTAAAAGTCAGCTGTGTCTTTTAAAAAAAATAATAAGGTTTGAAAACTATAAGTCTTATTTTAATTATTTGTTATAATTGTTTTTTGTGTTTTTTTAATCTAAATATGAACATCTTTTTTTTTTAGTAAAGTTGATCAATTTTGCAATATAGAAAGTAGCTATTTTTTAAGAATTTACAGATATTTGAACAAAAAAAGCTATTGGTTCTGGTTTTAATTTGTTTAAAAATTCTACTTTTTTTTTTCTTTTTCTGGTACTTTGTTTTTTTGGTTATGTTTAAACTCAAATTCTGGTTCAGATTTAAGTTTAAGTTCCCAAGTGGTCTGAAAGTTTAGTTGTAAAGAAAGTGAGTTTAAAAATCATGATAAGTATTCTCCTAGAATAGGTCTTTTAAAAAATTTTCTTTTAAATAAAATGTAAACATAGTTAAGGGTTTAAAGAATTGTTTTTGTGGTAAATAAGAATGCAGTTCTTAATGATATATTAATTTGGTTATTTAATAACAAATAGTAGGATAAAGTTCTAATAATATGACCTGTGGTTTTTAATATAATGGGATTAGAGTTTGCTGTTAATTCATGATTCCTTAATAGAATATTTGTATTGAAGTTTTTAGTTAGTTATCTTGATTACTGTTGTCTTTTCTGTTTTTGTTGAAAGTAAATAGAAAACTTTTCTAAGCATATTTTTCAATTTTTTAGTGTATTTGTACCAGAGTTATTGGAAATAATTGTGTGTTAAATAGCATGGTGTGTTAGATTAATTTTTAATATAGGTTTTGTTTTTGTTTTTGGAGTTTTGAACTTTGTTCAAATAAATATTAAATTTAATAATATTACAGGTGATTATTTGAAGTGTTAATACAAATAACAAACCCATAACTTGGTGCTTAATAAGTAATATGATTGGTGATATTTGAAGGTTTTGGTGTCTGAAGGTTTTGGTTGAATCTTTTATATAATAAACAGAGATTCAATATTGATATTCTGTTGTAATGTTTTTAGTTTCTTCTTTAAATTTTGAGTTAATATGTGTTGTTGTCTGTAACTTTTTAAAATATTTTTTTTTATTAATTTTTTTTTTAGCTTGATGGCTGGTTTCCTGATAAGCTATTCCTTAATTCTGAATGTTTACTCTTATTCCTAAGTCTTTTATCAGTCTTTTTTTTAATGTTAATACTTTGCATTTTAATCTTTTTAATTAGTTAAAAAATCAACAAAACAAAATAAAAAAAATAAAAAATAAAAAAATAAAAATAAAAAATAAAAATTTAGTATTTTATTAATAGCCATAATTAAGAACTATTGTTTTAGTATGGTTAAGTATTAAATTCTATCAATATGGAGTATTAATAAAGTGAAAATAATTTAATATTCTTTAATCAAGTGATAATAACATGAATTCAAGTGGTAATTAATAATTTATTAATATGTAATATGAATTTTGGACTGCTTTTAACTGTGTTTTTTAACTAGAAATTCTAACTGTGTGTTCTGTTTTTTCTGTTTTTAATACTTTTACTATATATACATAATTGATATTCTATAAGATCTCACATATTTATAAGGAATTTGCTATAATTTCATAAGTAATACTTACATTGCTAAGTGATGTACTCTAATCTATTGATATTACTCATATTGCTGAGCAATATGCTATAATTTATTAACAATGTGCTCACATGTTTAATACTATTCTTTTATTGGTCTATTTTTTTATCTGTTTTTCTTACTATTTCTTTTGTACTTTTTTATAAGTAACAATAATATACATAGTAATTAAAAATTAATTCAGCTAAAAAATAATTATTAAGTAATCCCAATCTTTTTTGAAATTAGTAATATGGATTTTGGCTAAAAGAATTAATAGTTGTTACTGGTTTTGTTACTTTAATTTGCTAATTTATACAATTAATTATTGTTAAAATTTAGGTGGCTTAAATAGATTAAAATTAAATCTTAAAGTAAATATCAAATATTATAAATGTTTTTTTTTATTTTAGTGATTATATTATAATTAATTTTTATGGCCTTTTAAATCAAATAATAATATAGTAAATTATCTAATTTTGACATAAAAATAAGTATATTAGTTTTAATTAGTATTGTTTTTGATTTATGCTGAATTCTTATTTAATATATTATTATTATTCTTTTATTTAAAGATCTAAAAGTTAATATAATAAGTTTTCTTAATTTTCTAGCAAATATTAAATAATTTTTTCTGATAAGTGTCTTTGTTATTAGATTTGGTATATAGCATAATGTTTTTGTCAAAATTGCTGTTAATAACTGCTATTATGCTAGTTTTTTAAGGAGAATTTTTGTTATATATCTATACTTCCAATTATGTCTTTTCTTAAGACTTTTATAAAAATACTTTTTTTATCTTATGCTAATATCAAATATTTGTATTTTTTTGTTTATAGTAAAGCAGTATTTTATTTTTAATAAATTCAAAGAAAATTAAAAATAAAAAGTAGAATTCAACAAAAATTAATATTCATAAAATAATTTTAATTAAAAATTATTTTTCCAAAAATATAAAGAGCTTATTTCAAATTTTTAAGTTGGTCATTAATTTTGGCCAAAGTATTACAAATATTTTTTAGGTAATTTTATGTATTTAATATTTTTTTAATGTGTTTTCAATTTTGTTAAGCTTGAGCTTTATTTATGTTTTTGTTGACATATTAAATATTTCTACTGTTGTTTTTTTTAACAGAAAAGCAATAGTAGAAAAGAAAATAGTAGTTTTTTTAGTTGTTAATGGAGATTAAATTATAAAGAAAAAAGATCTTTAACTTTATTAATATCAGTATTAGTAGATAATACAAAGCTTGGAAGATACATTTTTTAGCTTTTTTTGTAATTATAATCTAATCTTTCTACCTTTTTTTTATTTTTATTTTATTTAATTGACTTTTTGTTCTTTATTATTCTTTCTTTTTGTTTGTTTTTTTTTTAGTTAGAAAGTTATTATATATATACATATTTTAAGTTATATATAATTATGTTTATCCTAATTGATTAGTAAAGAATTGTTAAGTTATTGGATCTTCTGTTTAACTATAAGTGTTTTTTGGTTCACTTGTTTGTGATCATATTAAATTGGATGCATTTGTATACATTTTGCACACTATTATGTGCATATTATGTTTTTTAATTTTATTTATTAATTTGTTCTGTTTATACTGTTATTTAATAATTAATTAATATATTATAATATTATTATTTTTGATTTTTGTTAATTTCTATCAGATAACACTATTTAAGCACCAAAAAAAAACATGTGAAAAATGTTTATTTTTGTGGTGCATTTTATAAAAAACCAAAAAACCCAGATATTGATAGTAGTATAATTAATTTATCTACTGGTTTTTTAAATTTGAAAGATATTAAAGATTTTAATAAGAAATCTGTAATGTTTTGAGAAAATAAAGTTAATAGTAAAACAAGTAGTATTAGTAATCTGTTAAATATAAAAAATAGTTTTTTTAAGAAAATCAGTTATACAAATTCAGATATTTTAATAGTTAATAAGAATATAGATAATATTATATTATAAAAGACTTATATATAAACATATATATTAGATTAATCATTAATAATTCTTTCCTTTAATATTTAAGTAATAATAACAATATTTTAGTGCTTTTGTTTTTTAAGTTTAATGGCTCCAAGCAATTTTTATTGATCAGATTACATGTCTTAAAAAAATAAAGTTTTAATTTAGTTAAATCTTTTATATTGAATATTAAACTTTCTGTAGTGTTTAACAAAATTTTTAAAAATAAATTAATTAATTTAAAAAAATTTTTTTATTGTGTTAATGGTTTTGGAAGAGATATCTATTTTTTTAAAATTTTAAAAATTATTAAATTATTCTTTATATCAGAATTAAGTTTGAAAAAAACTAAGAATATAACAATTTATAAAAAAATTTTGGTTAATAATAATGTTAAAAAAGTAAACAATTATACAGAATAGAAAATAATTATTAAAAAAATTCCAGTTGATCTTCTTAAATTGACTGTAAAATCTGTTTTTTCTAAGTTTAATAAGATTTTATTAATTAAAATACAACTTATTAGTCTTTAACAAAAAGCTTTGATTAAATTTAAAACAGTTAATATTGCTAATTTGGTTATGACCAAGTAATTAATTCTTATGAAAAATAATTCTGTATATGTAACTAAAGCTGTAAATAATAAATATATATAAGTATTTAAAGATTAGTATTAAATTTTATTGTATACTTTATTAGTTAATATTACTGTTCATGATTTTTCTGATTTGTTGACATTATATAATAAAAAAACTTGCTTTATTGGTTATAATTTAAATACATATAAACATAACAAATATGTAATTATTTGTTTTGCTAATAAAACATTAAAAAAAACTGCTATTAATTCTGTTCCAATTTTTAAGAATATAAATTTGTGTTGAACTGATTTGTTTTTAATTGTTTGTGTTCAATACAAACAATTTGGTCATATTTTTACTGTATATATATTTGGTAAAAATTTTGGTAGTTGTGGTAAAAAATTGATTACTTTTTAGAATTGTGTTTGATTAATTAATATTTATAAAAAAAAGCAAGCCTTAATTGTTTTACCAGTCTTTTTTGGTAATAAAACATAAGTGCAAGTTGTTAATAATAACTCTTTTTATGTAATGTTATCAGTTTTTGTAATTGTTAATTTATTTTTGAATAATAAATTTTTTTTGCTGGTTTTAATGGAAGTAAATAATAGATTTGCTGCTCTTGAACACAGTTTTGTTAGTCTTACAAAACAGATTGATAAGCTGGCTAAAAAATTAAAAACACTTAAACCAATAGTTTTTTAGTTTAGTCTTGAATATTAGCTATTAATGACTTTTTTATTACAGAATTATAATAATAAGTAAAAGTTTAGATGTGATTATTAGTAGTAAAACTATTGTAAAAGCAGTATTTTTTGAGTTATTAATTATTTATAAGTTAGAAAATAAGATAAACAATTTGTCAGATATGATTTTGGGCTTTTTGGCCAAAATAAAGAATATTAATTTGGGTGTAAACTTTTATTTTTCTCAATAACAAGTTTTATTTAAAAAATTGCTATGTGAAATATTAGAAGTATAAACAATTTAGCCAAGCAAGAAAACATTTTTTAATGACATATGAATTCTAAAAACATAATATCTATTGTAATAAAAACAAAATTAAAGTCTAAGCCATAAATAATAAACAGATTTAATGAAGTTTGAATTTTTACATTTAATTTGGAAAATAAATATCTTAGTGTTAATATGACTATTATTATTGATAATATTTTGGCTTATCATGTTACAAAAGTAAAAAAATTTTTAATTAAGTAATTTTAATTCATCTTCTGTTTAAGAATAAATTATCAGTTATAGTTTTGAATTTATATATTGGAATGTCAATTGGAACTAAGTTTAAACAAGTTTTTAATGTCAACTTTTTTATTTTTAAGACAACTAGCTTTAGTTTATTTGCAATCTTAAGTGGTAACTTCAATAAAAATAATTTCAAAAAGTGTACAAATCTTAAAAAAGGCTTGAATATAAGTTTAGTAAATTTTTTTAATTATTTTTTGGCTAAAAATCCTACTTGGTGTAATTTTAAAGAGATTAAAAAAATTATTGATTATATTTTTTTGAATAAAAGTTTATTGTCAATTGTTGTAAATTGTGAAATTGGTTTTGTTTTCAATTTTTTTGACACTAATTACAAAACAGTTTCAATTTTGGTTGATTTAGAAAGTCTGTTAAATATTTATCTAAATAATACTTGCAAACAGACTAATAAAAATCATTAAAAGTTTAAAACAAAAGATGTAAATAATGTCAAATAAATAAGTTTTAAGAAATATTCTTCTTCTAAACTATTGATAATACAGTACAAGTTTACAAATGCTAAAAATTTTCAAAACTTAAATACAATATGGGAGATCTTAAATAAAGTAATAGTAAATATAACTAATAAAGTATTCTTTAAATATTGGTACAGTAAATTTGATTGTTCAAAAAATAAACAGTTTTTTAAGTTTTACAAATTAGAATTATTGGTATTTAAAATGACTAAGATACTAAGTTTAAGCAATAAATTGGAATTTGATTATTTTATTAGAAAGTGGTTATCTGTTGATAAAATAAGAGCTTTTGAAATTAACAGCTTAGTTTATAATAATACAAGTTCTGTAAATGTGACCAAATATTTGTTAATAATTAAAAAAAGTTACTGTAAGTTCAAGTACTATGAGTTTGAGGCAATTAAAAATACATCTATTAGAAATATAATCAAAAAGTACATAGAAAACTTCAGTTCTAATAAGAGTAGCATAATTAAAAATGTTTTGAAATAGCTGTTTTAAAAAATAGTTTTGAATTATTTAGTAATTGGAAAAAAATTGGTTTTGAAGCCAAATAAGATAAAGCTTAGAATAAACAAGATTATAGAAGATTAAATAAGAAAGTATAAGATTTTTTTAACTCTGTTTGAATTATAGACTTGTTAATATATACTCTTAGTATATATAAGTAAAGATGTCTTTTCTGGTGTAATAAGCACAATCAACATAGAAGATTTAATTATGGTAATTGGTAATCTGTTTAATGACAAAGCTGCTGATTTTTCTGACATAACTAATAAACTTTAGAAACACTATAATAATACAATAGTAAAATGTCTTTTGAATTTAATAAACACTTATTTAACTTTTAGTAATGTCTTAGTTCTTTAAAAAAAGATATAAGTTTTAATAATTTTCAAATTATATAATTGAAATAACATTTTAACAAACACATAATTCATAGTATTAATAAAAACAATTAGGAAAATTTTATTCAAAATCTTATTAGATCATATTTTATTTGCTTATAATAAGTTTAATATTCTTTATAGTAATAATTTTTTAGTATTAAAAAATACTTTAATTTAATTTTTAATGTTTGTTATTGGTTCAATTATAAAAAATGCTTTAAAAAAGAGCCAAAAACTTTGGTTGGTTCTATAAAATATGTATAAAGCTTATAATTTAGTTGAATAGTATTATTTAAAAATTAGTTTGAAGTGTATTAAGATGTGTGACAAGTTTATTAAATTATTTGGTAATATATACAAAAACAAAATTAATAGAGTAATAACAAATTTTAGTTTTTTAAATAATTACAAAGTACACAATAAGTTGGATTAAGGTGAAGTTTTTTTATTATTTCTTTGGAAAAATTTTTATGATTCCTTATTGTGTAAGATTAAGAGACTGAAACATTTATGTAGATATTAAATTAATATTAATTTTGTGGCAAAGACAAACAAAGTAGAAATCAGTAAAAAAAAAACTTTTTTTTTACAGTAAGTACTTTTGTAAATAACACTATTTGGATAGAAAATAATTAAGCTTTAACACAATACATTTTGAATCTGGCTAATCAGTCTTTTAAGATTAATAATATTTATATTAACAATAACAAAACAATTATAATTTTCATAAATCAAAAAATTGTAGTTGCTTTATTATATATTGATAATTAACCAATTTTTATTGTTAAATATAGAAAATTTCATAGATATCTGAAAAATTTTTTATCTATAAAGAATATATTTAAGCCAAGTTTTGTCAAAATACATTTAAATATTAGGTTTTTTTCAAACATAATGCTTAGAAAAACTTTATCAAATAAGCAATTTTTCTACTTAATTTTAACAGTTTTGTAGTCTATAATTAGTTATTAAACACAATTCAGTTTGGTGTTTAAAAATGTGTGTCAAAAGTAGAATATTATAATTAAAAAAGGCTTAAATTTAAGGCTAATTTGCTAAAAAACTTTTTTAATAAAACTTTGAATTATCCATCTTTGTATAAACCAAAATTATTTAAGCAGATACAGACAAAAGGCAAAGTGGCTTTATTAATTAGGTTTATTAATGCAATAAAAATTTTTGGTTATTTATTTGTATACCAAGTTTTGAATTTATACGTTGCAAATTGAATGCCAAAAAACTCATTATAATTTACAGTCAAGTTAAAAGTCAATTTTATGAATAATTTTTTTGGACAACAAGATTTCTTTGACAAATAAATTACCTAGTGCTTTTTATTTTTTTGGTTATTTTTTTATGTCTAATATACTGAAAAACTTTTATTACTTTAAGATAATTTGGTTTTTGAAATGATTAAATATTGTTTTTAATAATATGTTATTGAATAAGCATAGTTTGGTTATAAATTGAAAAATTTTTTATTGTTAAAAAAGATTAAGTCCAAAAGGTTTAGTACTGGCATAGTTTGTAAAAGCTTTAATTTATATAAACAATTTTTTTATTAAATTTGATAGAAACATACTTAATTTTGGCTGCTCAAATTTTTTTAGATCAAAAAAGTTTTTAAAAATTTAAGAATGTTTATATAAACTATGAAGAAAAGAGATTAATATGTATACTAATGGTTTATTAAAAGATTTAAGTACAGTAAAAATAGTAAATAAAACAGTAGCTTATTTTTCTAATGTTAAAGTAAATATAAGTATCAAAGTTTTTGAATATTATTAATAATATTAAAGTTGCAGACTATTGTTTTGATATTAGAATATATTTCTTCTTTTTGTTCTGTAGTTCTGTATATAGACAGCCAAATTGCTATAAATATATATGTTTTAAAGTTCAAGTTTTATATACCTAATTTCTGGAGCAAATGCTAAATTAAAAAACAGTATATAACTAATCTAATTAGATCAAAAGACATTTCTGTAACATAAATAAAGATCAAAAACCATTTAAAGAATGCTAACAATGACTAAGTTAATGTTTTAGCATATGAAATACTACAATTATATTTGATTTTTTCTACTAGTGTTCATAAAAAATTCATAGTAATTGATAATATGATTATGTTAAACAATACTTACTACTTTGTTCACAATATTTATCAAACAATATATTATGCTCAATAAGAAGCAGGTCTAGAAAATAGGATTTTATAAAACTTATTAATTTGAAATATTAACTAATATTATACTGCTTTGGTCTGGTATTCAAACTTTTATATATGTTTTGGGTTTATTAACAAAATTTTAACTGCTTTTTACACATATTTAATAAAAACAGTTTATAGGAAACTGTTAACTGCAGTAAAAAAAAAACTACAATAAAAATTACTCAAGTGTTTTATATTTGTTTTATAGTAATATTGAAATGTTTAATTACATTTTTATTTGTTTAAAAAATATTTCAGTGCATTCTGAAATTTTGTTGGATTATATTGAATTGTAAAAATTTTTGATAAAATTTTGTTCTTTATTGTTATTTTTAATATTATGTATTTTTTTTAGAAATATTAAATATAAACATTTATAAAATTTTATGCAAAAAATTATTCTTAAGAATTAGATTAATAAGACAGCTTTAATATTTAAAAACAAAAAAAAAACTGCACTAATAATAACTAATTTTGTTTATTGTTTGATTAAGAGACATTATAGTAAGTTGTAGAATTTTAAATTAAAATACAAAGTTGATATAAAAAAATATAGATTAATTGATAATATAAAAGTTTTGGCTAAAATACACAGTGGTCTGTCTGGTTTTTTGTTAATAGAAGTGACTTGTTTACTTAGTATTATCGAGTTTTTTACAGTTAATTTTAGTTTGCACAAAACATGTTTTTTTTATTTAGTTTTGATAATAAATTTGGAATTAATATAAATATATAGTATAATCTTAATTAACTTAAATAGTTGGTGTTACCAAAGGTTTTTGGTCTTTTTTTCTTAATGCTGTTAATGTCTGTTTGCTATAAATTTACAATTACTGGAAGTTTGTAAATCTTTATTAACTAAATTTATCTTCAAATTATCTTTTATTTAAACTGTTAGACTTATGAATAGAATAACCAATTTTATATCAATTACTTGTATAATTACTTTACAGTGAAAATCAATTCTAAAAAAGAATTGCTTGTTTAAAAGTTTACTAAAAATATGTAGTTATTTTGCTGTAAAAGTTAACTTTTTTACAGGAATTTTGTTTATAGACTACTTTAGTGTATATAATAAAAAAAATACAAAAAAATGAAATTGCATTAAGAAAATTATTTTTTGTTTAAATCTGAAGTTATTAACAGATTACTGAAATTGGTAATTAATTAATTTCAAAATATTAGTTGAAGTTCAAAGAATTTTAAATACAATTAATTAAATGAATTTGTTTTTTAAAGTATTTTGTTTTTATTGTTTTGTATAAAATTATTATTCTAAAGATAAGATAATTTTAAGTAAAATATATTTTTTCAAAAAAAAAACTCTTCTTTTATATAACTTGTTATAATATTAGTTTTTGAATTTGCATTTTTTTTTGTTATAATTTTAATAAACTACAAGGTATTTTTACAAACTATAAACAATTTTGGTAAACTATTAAATTATTTTGCAAACTTTTACAAATTTTGGTGAATTTTTGAATATTATAGAGTTTAGTGTACTGCATAATTTGATTATTGTATTTGTGTATCATACCAATCAAATTATAATTAAATAGTAATATTTAATAATTTGATTAATTAATAAGTAATAATTGAAATAATAATAATATATGCTAATTAATAATAAGAATTATAAGGATAATTTTATGTTAATTAATAATTAAAATTCTATTGATAATATTAATTATATATAGTAAGTATATAAGTTATATTTAATTTGAACTACTTAATTTGTTTTTGTATATTAAATAATAATTAAACTATATTCATAAAAAAAAATTAATATTAAAATTTATAATACAATATTTTTTAAATTGATTAAATTCATAATTATTGTTTTAGTTTTAAAATATGTTTTATTATAGTATTTATATATTATATATATAAATAGTTTAATTATAATTATTATTTGTCAAAATATTAATTTAATTTAAAAATAAATATTAAATTAAGAAAAAAAATTAATTTATTAATTTAAAACAAAAAATTATTAATAATTTGATTTAAAATAAAAAACTATTTTAATATATTAAATAAGATTATAAATTATTTAATTAGTAAAGTTTGTTTATTAAATTATATTTTGATTTTAAAATTTTTAATTGTTTTTTTATAATTATAATAGTACTATTATCTTTAATATTATTATATATTATATATATAAATTGTACAATATATTTAATTATATTAAATAAAAAATTAGATTTATTAAAAAAATTTTGAATGTTAATTTAATTAATAATATAAATTAAGATAAAACAATTTTTATATAATATTTAAATTAGTGTTTTAGTTTTATTAATACCAAAATTGTCAAATTAAAAACTTATTTTATAAAAATATTTTATAAAAAATTGTTTATTATTAATATAAAAAGTTATATAATAGATTTTATACAAATATTATTTGCTTAAAATATGAAAATTTTGAGTTTTTAAACTATATTTTTGTATATACTAAAAATATTTTATTAAAACATAAAGTAATTTTGTTTAATTTTATTTTGTAATATAAGTAAATTAAATTTATTATATTTAAATTTAGGATTTTATAAGATTTTTGTATTTTGGTTTAAGTTTAAATTATTTAATTTTAATTTTAAATAATAATATTTATATTGTTTTAATTAAAAGTTTCATTTTCATATTTTAAATTTTTATTATTATTATAAGTTTAATGAGTATGGCCCAACTATTATTTAGAAATTAGAACCAAACTAAGAGATTCAAGACTAAATATGGTTCATATACTTACTATATATAACCAGTTACTTGAACCAGTTCAGGCTATACTACATTGATGCATCAGAAGAAAACTTATCCAAAGAAAACATTTTTTGAACAATCTCAAATAATATAGCACTATTATTAACCAATCTAACCAACTACTTAGCTGTGTTAAAGACATCAGCCTTTATAACAGCAGATTTATGTTCCCAAAAAGACATTAAATTAGAAAACATATCATTATTAAAAGATGACAAACTTACATGAAAACCAAACATATCAATGTCCTCAAAACCATACTCAGTTTTCAGAGTGACCACTTCTCACTCCAACTTACCAACAGCTCTACTAAAGATACTTATGTAAACCAAAACTTCGTTAACTCTGAGGCCAAAAGCAAAACTTGAAACCAGATTACCATTAACAAATTGTTCAAAAACTTTAACCATAGAGCCAACAGGCTTAACAATAGATTCAACCAAAACAGAAAGCTTGGCCAAATCAGATTCCAGAGATGCCAACTGAGAAAACACCAAAGGATCTACAATAGCAACAGGAGAAACAACAGCCACCAAAAGAGGAAATTCAGAAAAAACAGGGAGAACAGATGTCTTTGCATAAGACAAAAAACCAATAAAATATGGCTTAAACATCTTGGGAGTCTTAGAAAGGGGAGGTGGAGCAATCTTATAGTCTATGGCCAAGTGGCCTATTTCTTAATACTAAAAACAATGCTGACAACCAGGAGTTTCCTATTAGATATGACACTTTTTTAGTGTACCAGTTTTAACAACAGCAAGATCCAAATCAGCTTAAAAGCCAAACATAACCAGAATCAGGAAACTGAGGAATAAAACAAAACTGATCACCAACTTGAGAAACTATATTACTAATTTCAAATACAGTACAGCCAGGAGCAAGGTTGACCAACTTGGTCTTAAACCTATTACAAAACACAATTGTTTCTTGTTGATTCACAAGGAGAAGAATCCAAACACTATCCTTGTTCACCAAAACTAACCAGTGATTGAGAGCAGATGTAACAGCAACCAAATTCTCAAAATAGATCACAGCATACTGCCAAATGCCAGCAGACTTCAGCACAACACAAGTAATTACATCAAAAACACTAAGAACTGTCTTAATATCAGCAGCAAACACACCCAAAGGCACATTATGCAGCACAATAGCAGCAGAAAGAGAGTCAGACTCAGGAACTACCAAGGATTTGGCAATTTTGAGGGTGGCCAAATGTACAAAGCTTGTAAGCTCAACCAAAAATATAGCTTCCAAAGACACTTAAGAAGCAAACTCTACACAAAACAGCTTTACATTGTCTTTTGACACTGACTTTGCATCCAAAAAACCATGTACTGATTGAAAAACAGCCTTAACATAAGCCAATTTGATCTTAAAAGTAGCACTAAGTACCAGAGTAGAGATTATCTACCCAGCAAATCTTTGACAACTAATAATAGTTTTTCAAGCACCATTAAAAGTAGCACCAGAAACTAGATTCAGTTTCTATTTGATTAGTCCAGTTCTCAAGAACAGATGACCCAATAGAAAGAAATTGCTTTGCTTCTAAAACTGACAATAATCTGCCAGAAGACACCATATTTGACAACACAGCCAGTGGTTGATCTTGGCTTATCTTAAACAATATGCTGAATGATGCTATAAAAATTTCATTTAAGATCTTATTGGAAATCACAAAGGGATTCGGTGTAACAATAGCAAAGGCAAGCAACTGCCTCCACTTTTCTGAACTTTTGGTCTTTTTGACCATTTTTTTTGAAAAAGAGGTGCTAGCAGCACCAAATGTACAAGCCATGGAAGGGAAAACCAGTTTGTTAACTGGTCTATTATTAAACATTTTTGGGCTCTTAGTAGGAGTGAAGGCAATACTGAGACTAATCTAAGTGTGTCTCTTTAAGGGAACTTTGACTGGTGAAAAACCAGCCAAAGATAAAGAAGTTGCTTCAATGGTTACCAAAAGCAGCTTATCACAATTATTGGGTAAAGAAAAGGCTTCTAAAATATTTTGCCTAGTTGCTTCTACAACAGAGAAAGCTTTTCTGGTTGAAATTTTATTAGATATTTTAGGACAGATATCAGGTGCAGCTTTTTTAGTCTTTGCTCTGATTATGATCATAAAATTAAGAAGACAGAGTTTTTTTTAAATTAAAAATACTATTAAAGCTATTAAATTAATTAAAACTAAAAAGTTGAAAATTATTATATTTATTTATTTATTTATTTGTTGTATTATATTATAATTTAATATAATTATTCAAAGCAAAATTGTGAATTATATATTAAAAATTGGTATATTATTTGTAATTAATATATTTATTTATTTTAGTTATATAGTTTTTGGTAAATTACATAAATTTTTTTTTTAATATAGATTTTACATAAAATTATGTATTTAAAAAAATTTTTATGTAACTAATTTTTTTTTTTATTAAGTTTAATGAGTGCAGTCCAACCACTACCTAATTACATAAAACCAAGCAAGTTTTATATTAAGTGTAGCTCATGTATTTTCCACACATGACCAGTCACTCGAGCCAGTTAAGGTAACACTATATACTAAGAACACCAGTTATAGAGAAATCACATAGAAAATCAAACTGCACACTATGTAATTGAAGATGAAGACCAAAACATACATGTACACTCAGCTTAATGCCAAAACTATTAATCATGTCACAGGGCCAAATCAAAGACAAACCAAACACTAATAGGACAATGAATCTATTGTATAGCAAAAGATTATGCTTCTCATAATGGGCTCTCAGTTTGGCTCTCAGCAGTCACACACTAGACCTATGACCCTCAGCAAAATAATGAACCAGATTAACAACCAAAGATCCACTATTTGCATTATTTTCTAATAAACTCTTTGCTTCATTCACCCATTTTTTTAACACAAAACTTTTGGACAAAGACATATACAAATAATCTAAACCTACAGTCTTATGAAATGAGTAAACCACCACATTACAAGTGGCACATGCACTCAACAAGACCATCCAATTCTTGATGGCATCCGAAATTAAGTTCTTACAGATGTCAAAATTGGAAACACAAACAAATATATAGTCCAAATCTTCTAAAAGTTTATATTGAATACACAAAACACTAGAATAACATAAGTTATATAACCTCTTTCTCTTGGCCACAGGCAGCCAATAATACAAGGCCTACATAAAATACAAATGGAGTGTCACAAAAGCAGAACTTGTGTAACCAGACCTAATCTAACCATCTGCATGCCATACATTGAAAGTACAATGCTTGTTTATTAGGCCACTAATTGATTTATCAACCATGCCACTTGCGTACTTGGATTTCCAACCAACAAGATTGACAGTCTTATAGAGTCTTCTGACTATATGACAAGTATTACCAAAAAGGGGTCTGCCTTCTATGCTAAGAAAGTGGTGTAACATCTTGACAGGAAGAATGAAATTAGAACCAGTAGTTTTACTGGCAAAAAAATCAGCATGCTCATTGCTGACAATTCCAGTGTGTTCTTTTACTTTGTTCCAGGTAACCAACAGATTTTTTGACAAAATAGTTTCATGAACATACTCACATTCCATCCAGTATTTTCTTCTGAAATCCAGTTTGGGACTTTATAAGGCCATTGTACATAGGTTCAACGAAGTCTGACTATTAGTAAACAACATTACTGAACTATGACTAGGGACACAGTCCAAGGCAAGAGCAATAGTTTGTATCTTAGCAAGCATGAAAAACAGTAAACCAAGAATCTTAACACCAATACCAATGTCAGCACTAGAGAAATAAGCAGCAGTGCCATCACAAGTATCAGAGAAGCCAAGATCTCTAATCGAACTATCAGTGTAAATATGTATAATATCAGAACCTGTATATTTTAGACAATTTCTAATATAACTAGCATCATATAAGTAAAATTTTGAAGAAAAAAGTTGTAATGAGTTGCTGCCACCAACCAAATCACCAAATCTAATAAAGTTTACAAGAAAGACAAACCAACTAGGAGTTAGTCTCTTAGAATTCAGCCTTTTCTATCTATGAAATGTATTCCATGTGAAACACTCATCATGATGGTCTAAGAACTGGTTTATGTAGATTATTCCAAACCTTTTCAACAAATTCACCACCTTCATGTAAACATTCAGCCCAAGGACATCTGTAGTAGCAATACCACTGTCCACACAAAACATGTTTGTCACACTACTTTTCAAAGACAGACCATATGATGAAAGTGTGTTCATCATGCCAGCTAAAAAACAGTCCACAGGATTGATCGAGAGTGTCATCGGAAAATTGAGAGAGTTTTGGGGCATCCAACTAATGGTCTGTAGATCTATTGCATAATGTTTGAACAAGCTGCTGAATACACCTACAGAATTAGCAAAGGACACAAAATTGGCCAGTGAATTTTTGGCCAGAAGCTGTTTAAAGGGTACCAAGTTATAAAAATCTGGATGATATAAGGCCTCGTTGGAGAAATTTTTGGGAAAGTTAGCTTTGAGTTTCAGACTCTTTCTTAACAACTTGTCCCATTTTTCATACACATTAGTTGAAACATGACTAAATTGGAGCCTATACCTAATAATGGGCTGTAAAACAGCAGAAACTAAATACAGGAATTGTTTATTAGAAACTGCTTTTCTCAAAACTAAGTTCATAAAAAACTTTATGTCCAAATGTGCTTTAGCAATACTAGGACAAGAAAAATCTTCAGTTGACAAAAAAATGCCCAAGTATCTATGAGCTTCACACCTCTTTGCTATTGTGATATTTGATCCACTAATCATCAGCTGAGGATTGGTAACTTTTCTGTTGATAAGTATAGCTACTGTCTTATTTGTGTTTATTGAAATGTTATTTATATAAAAAAACTTACTAACCATATTCAAAATACTCTGAGTTACAGTCATGCTGTTCTCAATCCAGATTGTGTTATCCATAAAGGTCCCAGCAGCCATGAAGAACACCTTACTAGTCCCAAGATATGGCTTGCCAGTGCATATAAAAAACCTGAATTCCAATCTATAGTCATACACATAATTAAACTTTTTAATCTCACACAGCAAAGGATCATAAAAAATTCTCCACAGTAATGGAAAAAAAACTTCTTTTTGGTCAAGTCCATCATGTATTATGTATTTGAAAATGAGTCCAAAGTCTGTCATAACATAATTCATTCGACCATTATGAACATTCTCAAAAAACTTAATAAAGTAGAAACACATCTTGATCTTGGTTAGACAATTCTTCAAGTAATGCCATCCAACAGAGTCATATGTTTTGTACATGTTCTGTAGCACCAACCACACTTTCCTGCCCTTTTCCAGAGCATTTTCAACCACTGAACTGACAGCAAAAATTAAAGAGAAAGTAGACATGCCTCTCAAAACTGAAAAATTATCACTCCAAAGAACATCAAACTTGCTATAAGCCAAAGAAATCCTGTCTAAAAGCAGCTTAGAAAGCACTTTGTGAGCAGTCTCAATCAGAGCAATGAGTCTTGTGTTGATTAGGGTTCCTTCCCAATTATATGGTTTTGGTATCATAGAGACCCATGCTTTTTTCCATAGTGTTAGAACCATCGTCAAATGTAAGCATAAATTACAGATATTCAACAGGCCACCTAAAATCTTCTCATTGTAATGCTTCCAAAGTTCATTGGTAATGCCAGAAAGTTCAGCTGCTTTGCTATCCAGTAGATTCTTGACCACTAATAACAACTCATTCAAACTGAAACTACACATAACATCTGAAAATTCACTAGTATTAACATAAGCCAAGGGAGTATATTGAGCTGACCAGTGATCTAACAGAACACCAGGCATCATGCATTTCCTCATCTTTTATCAGAGCAAAAGTTTTCCATACATTTGTTAATTGCTCTCCTGATGGAATTATCTCTAGTCATTTTGGATTCATAATATTTGGATTTGCAGTATTTTTTTCTCACAATAGTCAATTAATGGAGAGCTACTTCAGCCCCAACATTATTATTAATCAAGGTCTCAAATTTGGAAGCTTTTGTTTCATCAAGACCAGACCAAGTGTGTAAAAAGCAAACAAAATTAACTGAACAACCACTACTCAAACTCTTCACAATTTTTGCCATCAGAAGCTCTAATCTAAAAAACTTGGAAAAATATCTGTTTTTTGCACACTCAAAATTACTGAACCAATGTTTGAAAAAATCTTATCAGCCGACACCACCATGATCTCCCTTAAAATGTTCCACATTGTATCCAAATTTCCAAGATCTTTTACTTGGGTGAATTCAGACAGAACCAAAGCAAATCTGCCAGACAAATACTCTCTGAAACACAATTATTTACCAGCATCAGCATCCTTAATCTTGAATTTCTATCTGTCCCTGTTGGTTTGCTTGTGTAAACTATTTAAATTGGCATCCACAAAACCCCCCAACCCAATTGAAACTGAAACTGCCTTATGATTGGTGTCAAAAAATTCCACAATTGAGCCAATTTTGTGGCTAACAACAGCAGAAAACAAATTGTAACTAACAAAAATAAAATCAATAGTCTTTTCAATTCCTCTTGAATTGAACCATGTAGGAACCTCAACCAGTTTATGGCCAACAAATGAATTTACCAGACCCAAATCAGAACAAAACTTGAAACTTGCACTCTTTCCTTTCCCATTTTTATTAAAGTCTCTACCCAAGACCACAAATATACTGGAATTGACAGCTTTGATAATGAAGGAATTAACAACCAAAGCTTGACTAAATCTTGATTCAATTGAGACACCAGCATAAAGACTCAAAATGGATATCAAAACCTTGCTCTTGAAAAAAAGCCTAATTAAAATGATCTGTCCAGGAACTTTCTCTATTTTTGACACATACCAAGCCAGGCACTCATTCATAATAACTGCTACTCCAGTCCTTAAAAAACCATTCTCCAGCCCAAAAGTAAATATTTGCACTCCATCAAATTTTTTTATAATCTATAGCCTAATACTAGACTTCAATTCAGTTTTAGTAATAAATAAAACCATGTTACCTGAACTCATATACCACCATATAACATCATCCTGTTTAGTTGGAACATTAATGCCACAAACATTACACATAGCAAATTTCCAAATCAAGTTACTCATTGGGAAACAGAAAACACCTAAGAACCTGAGCCAGCACACAACTGATCTAACTTCGCCAAAACTGAACTAATTGAGGCTTCAAGAGCCACCAACTTTGACTCCAAACATCCCATTTTAGTCGTCAAAATCTTTAAGCTACTGAATTCCAAAGCTGAAACAACAGAAAAATATGCAGGTACTGTTTCAGAACTATCCAAAACCATATCAAAGGTTAAATCCAAATTAATGTTAACTGGAGTAATCAAACTACCAGAAGAAGAAAGGAGGGCCAAAGGCACCAACTCCATACCACTGAGTTTGTGCATAATGCCAGAAACTTAATCACCCAAAAGCTCTAAGAAACATTTCAAAGAGGTCAAATAAGCATTTAAAGACAAATTGTTAGCCAGGACAAAAGAAGAGCTACCACTCAAATCTGAGATACCAGAAGAAAAAAAACCAGAACCAAAACCAGACTCAAACAGAAGATTACCAAAAAAAATGCAGAAAAAACCACCTGAGCCCATGACTTGTCACCAAAAGTGGCAGGATGAAAAATAGAAACATTTTTCCTGACATATAACTTGGCCAACTAAAGATAATTCACATCAGAAGTATTTTTTTTAACAGTTTTTCTAGAAGAAACAAACTCCAGAGCAGCAGAGGCATCATATTCCAAAGCTAAGTGTCCAAACTTCCCACACTTTTTACACTGAACCAAGTCCAATCTAGTCCAAAAAAGCCTCACACCACCAAAAATTGGCTTAGTGCAGAATGCAGATTCAAGCTCATTTTCAGATTCAAAACCAATAATAGCATAGTGGACCCAGTTGCCAGTTTCTAGAAAACAGTTAATTACACAAGTTTTCTTACCAGTCTCTTTTAAAAGAGTACTAAGATTATGTGCAGTTGTTTCCACCAGCAAGGTAAACAAAAGCACCCTAAAGTGATCTCTAAATATCCAAGTATCCCAATCTCTCATGACCATAGCCACATGTACTAAGTCTTTCCCAATGAGAAATGACCATCTTGATGCCAGTTGTTTTGCCTGTTCTAATTTGGTGAATTCTACTACAGTCTTCTGCTACAATCCAATCAGCTAAATTTTGATTGACTTAATATTACCAAACTCAGATACTGCAGCAATGATCATCTCTTTTGGCATGTCCATAGGAAATTCTTTGATTACTATGGCTTGATCTGAATAAACTTCTTGTTTTTTAAGATTGCTGTTTACATTAATTTCTTTTTTACTGGCCAATAATACAGTCTTAATTATGTTTTTCTTAGAAGTAAATATAGATTGAATAATTTTTTCAAATTTTGAGGGAATAATGACTTCCCCAAAACCATTGACTGAAGAAAAATTTTTCTTAATGAATTGAGTCTTAGCTGTTGCCGATTTCCCTTTTACAGCACTAAGATTGATATTTAGAGCAAAAAACTTATTTACAGATACTTCAACTTGAGTTTTAATAATTTTTAGATCAACTTACTTTTTGTCGAGAGAGATTTTAAGAGGAGAAGAAAGGGGCCCATCATCTTTATCTATGCCATAATCAATTAAGCCAAGAGGGGAATCATAAACTATGCCAGTATTAACCCTTTTAGTTTTAGGGGTGTTTGCTGCCAAACCAAAAAGAAAATTATTACCAGGACCAAAAAAGACATCTTCATCACCACTATTCCCAGACATGCTGTTCATATCTGAATACACACCACTACTAAAACCAGGTTTGACTAAAGAGATGTTCTTTTCATCACCTAAATGCTTGACATTACCAACAGAAATCTTTTTTTTTTGAGAAAAAAAACTCCCAACAGGACCATAGAAAACTCTTATAGACACCTTTTTTTTGGATATAGAACCACCTAAAGCAGTAGTCAGGTTTACCACAAAAGAATTATTTAATTGAGAAATATTTGCAAAAGATAAATAAAAAACAAAAAAACTTCTTTTTCAGAGAAACACTTTTTAAGAGTTTGTAGATGTAAGAAAGAAAGAAATTTTTGCTATATTTTTATCGCAAATATTTCATTATTTATTTAAAATAATTTCCTAATTTTGTTGATTATTATTTACTTAATAATAAATTAAAAATAATAATTAATAAAATATAATATAAGTTTAATTAGCTTAAATAATTAATTATAATAAAAATATAAATTATGACTATTTAAAATCTTTGTATTTTAAGTTATAATTAATAATTAAATTATATTTTATAAAAGCAAAAAAAATTAGAGTTTTTATATTATATAATATAAAACAATATGTTAAAATATATTTATTAATATAAACTTGATTTAATTTTTTTAAAATACTATTTTATTTTAATTGTTTTTATGCATAAAATATTTTTTTAAAATAGGTTTTTTTTAAATTCAATATAATTTAGTTTAAATTGAATTTATATTTGGTTACATATAGAAAACACACAAATTATATTTAATTTAAAATACTTAGTTTGTTAAATTGTATTAAATAATAATTAAATCTTATATATTAAATAAAAAAATATTTGTTTTTATTAATATTTTTTTATTATGTATTAACAAGTATAATTTAATTATAACTTATTATAAATTAACAAAAAAAAAGCTAAAAAATAAGTATGGCTTATGTTTTACTTTATATATTCAGCCATTTAAACCAATCACACATTATTAATATTTAAAAAACCAAATAATTCTAATATATTAAAAAATAAATCCAAATTATTAAAAAAACCACAATTTTTTTGATAAAGCCAAGACTTTAGACAAATTTTTTAATATTGTAAAATTTAACTACATTCACAAGTCAAAAAAATGGTTATTTTATTTTAATTAAAATTTCATTCACTTATTATAACATTAATTTATATATAAAAAGTTTAATTAGCTTATATATGTGAACAATCAGGATACACATCTCCTAAAAACTATTGATCTAAATAAAGCATCATGATCATCGATTGTTAAATGTGTAGCTCTTGTGTGACAATGCAGGACGTTCAAGATTTTTAATCTTAACTCAAATTAATATAAACAGGAGGTGCATGCATTTGGAAAATCCCAACATCTCCGATTTACTTTGCTTCGCATTCTCCTCTTAACTGTTAACAAATAAAAATGGAAACCAAGCGACCAGCGTCAGGGCTAACCTATATTGAAGATCAAAAGACAGAATTGAATGGGTCTTCGATAAGCAATATCCTAAATCCTAAATTAACACTAACGCCTCTGTTTAGCTTCTCACAACACGATATTCCTGGAGAGATAGGGAAGGATGAAAAAATTATTAACGTCCTTACACGACGACGTAGCCGAAAGAAACAAGATCACCAAAATGTGAATATGTGGAAGCCCCTTCTCCCTCGACCACCAGAAGCAGTATTACTTAGCACAAAATTCCCCTTCACAAGTCCCGCTGAATCCTCTTCTACACCACAAACTCAATTATCACCCCAGGAACAACCGTCAAGAGTGTGTTCGGCTAACAACAGACAGACAGGCCTCATGCCAATTTTATTGCAAGCCGCCGCACAAGCGGCATTACGCGATAAGCGGCAGGAGCGTAAAGTAAAGAATCGTGCAGCTGCTAATGTGAGAATTTAACCAATTCCATTCCTTGCCATTATATTTGTAAACTTCACTTTAAATTATTTAGATTATTTTCTTAATCAACAGGAATCTCGGAAAAGAAAAAGAGAAGCTTCAGAAAGATTAATGGCAGAAAACAAGCAATTAAAAGCGCGTATGAACGAGTTGGAAAATCAAATAATTGATTTGAAAGAAGAGAAAGCTGTAATACTTAAAGAAAATGAATCTATGAAGAAGGAGTTAGAAGAAAAAGAAAATGGAAGAATTAAATTTATTGGTGAGTTGAGGCCTCGAGCTATAATTATTCATTTACTTTGTTTATTAAATGAACTTTTTCTTGTAGGTTGTTGAGGATGAATGCTATTGAGTGATTAATCTTTGCCATTCGTCGAATCTTTAACCGTCCAAAATGTACCGAACTCTGGTTGCTCAAGACAAGATCGAATGAATTAGATTGGGAAAAATAAAGATGTTTGATTGACTTGGGTCCGAAAATAAAACTAAATCGATAGCTAAAGTTTTCAGAGATTCCTTCCTCCAATCCTTCATTGATAACGTTATATACCTATTTCAAGACATTATCCCTATAATAATTTAATTCTTCAATATTACATTTGATATCATGATGGAAGCGCTTAGCCATATTTAGCACCGTTTAAGAATTTAGGATATTTCTTCTACTGGGGACAATTGACAGAATCACCTTCAAGTAGGCTTTGAGATATGTTTTTTAAGAAAGCTGAGAATTTGTTCGGCTACAACTTGGATCTCTATTTTCAAAGAGCCACTCTGGATAATTATATCAAAAAGGGGAAAATATCATGACACACTTTTCCATCTCGATCCCCCGCCTTCCGGAGGTTGATATATGATAAGATCTGGTTCCTGGGGTAAATTATTCTATGTGATGATGAAGAAAAGAACTTTAGTAGTTCTTTTCTCCTAATCAATGCTTTAAAAAAGAGATTTTCAATGATTAAACGGATATTTCGATCTAATCCTTTTCTAGGTCAAATCCAGTCCTGTTTTATTGCCATTTTAGATACCTTGTGAAATGACGCTATTAGTGGCGGCGGCTCCTGCGATAAGAAATTTTAATCTGCGACCTCTGCCACTATAAAATCTTAAAATGAACTTTCAAAGGCTAAAAAGCGAAGACTCTCAGATCTTGAATCAAAATCAAAACTTTGCTCTTACATCCTTTTCTTTGCATTGTTTTGAATTAAAATTATGGTGACTTTAGAAAAATGGGCTAGTGAAAAATTATCAATTTTTCTTGGTCTAGACAGTGAAACTTTAAAAACTCAAATGTTCCCGTATCTTTTGAGTTTCCAAAATAAAGCAGATTTGGCTGAATATCTACAAGTATTGTAACGTTCAAATCTAAAAACTGTTTATACACATTTATTATACAATTTCTAACAATGTTAGTAATCTACTTTGACTTTTAGGAACTCTTGGGTATCACTGGTGATAGAACAACTTTTATTGAAGAATTTGTCACAAGACGGTTTCCTCAAAAGACTACCCAGGCTTTTTTGACAACTAACCAAGTCCCACCTAAGGCAATAATTCATAACACATCGCATCAACCAGCAGATAGGGGTAGAAAAGAGAGAAGTCGTGTATGTTTTCTCTTCGACAGTCTTTCCGTTTTTTTGTTGCTTCCCTAATAATTGCGCTACCCCCGTATCAAGGGTCAATCACCGATACCGACTAAAGATGAAGATCCCCGCGAAGAAGCTTGGAAAAAAGACGGAAACATTTACTTTAAAAAATCGGCCGAAGAGAATTATTTTGTCGGAAGGTGGAAAAATGATAGCCATTCTTCTTTTGTGATGTTTTTGAGATAATCTAACTAACATTTTGGATTCTAAATATTCAGTAAAAAATCAAAGCAATCAAAAACCTTAGCTCAAGTTGTACAGGAAAATATTCCGTCTACCTCATCATCATCTGAATTATCTCCCCTGCCATTACCCAAAGGATCTTCTCAACAACGATCTAATTCACCTAATAGCTCTATCCCATCTTTCCCCTCGCTGGGTCCCTCAGCTGAATTAAATCGTTCTGTAAGTTTACCAGCAACTACTTCTAAGAAAAAAGATGCTAAGCTTCAACCAAAAAAGCTCGTTGATATCGAAAAAGCTTTAAAAGAATTGGAAGCACAAAATATCGATAATGTTGATGGCGATTCTCAACTTAAACGAATACCTTGCAACTGTCAAGGTAAAAAAACTTCTAATTCTTTATTTTCTTGCTTCTTCTTTCATCAGTTTCTAAATCAAATCAGCCACCAAGCATGCTCTACTCAGTATAGCACCAAACTGCTTAAATTGCGGTAAGATCATCTGTGTTAAAGAAGGAGTGGGACCATGCACCTTTTGTGGAACACCTGTCATTTCACGTGAACAGCAATTAGACCTTGTCAAACAAGCAAAACGCTTAAAGAATGAGAATCAAAAAGCAGCAGGAAAAAAAAAAAAACCTGGGACCGGTGGTACTGTGCCCTACGCCGCAAAAGTCTCTGGAAATCTACTTTCTACTTCGAGTGGGAGTTGGGCAGAACTGGGTAAAACTGAAGATGAAGAAAGAATGCGACAAATTCGAGAGGAGAAGCGACGAGCAGCTGAGCTTCATAAGGAGACTTTATTAGAGTATGATCGAACGAGCGCCAAGAGGAGCACAATTATTGGTAAAAATCTGCCTTTCAAGTAATGATCATCTTAAATTCATAAATTGAGATGAATACTTGCACTTCATAAAATAGACCAAGCTGCAGATTTTGCACTCCCAGCTGATCGACCTAATCACTGGTTGACTGAACAAGAAAGGCTTGCGTTAGGGAAAAAGCAGCAATCCAATATGCGAAAAATAGAAACCAAACCATACCAAAAACGTCAAGTTATGACCATTGACGCGGTAAATAGGCGTGTAATCGTTGAGGAATTCGATTATGAGGAAGAGCCCAATGAAACACCAGCAAAAAAATTTGATGAGAATAAAATACCAGCTCATAGCAAGCCTATTGGTGAAGAGGATCACAAACCCGTTCCGAGACGTCAACTTGAAAGTGTATTCACTCCCAAATTTGTCAGTGTTAAACCAAACAAGCCAAAAGGGAGGAAAGTTGCAAATCCTGAACAAGATGAATCCTCGAGTAAAAGCACAATGTATGTGGTCTGGTCTCTAGGAATAATTGATATATATATAATCTTCATTTCTTTATTAATAGGGCTCAAAAAACAATAACCCGGGTGCAAGATATTGATGAATATTTTGAAGGACCATTTTTATCTGGAGGAGTAGAGCCAATGGTTAGGGACGAGGTGGAACCAGATTGTGGTTAATATGCATTAAATTGGAGCTATAATACATATTTAACCCTCCCTCTGGTTTACAAAGCTACCAAGTAAAGATCAATTACTCTGATTAGGCGTGCAAGATATTTGCGGAATTTTGGTCTTGCTCAATTTCGGGTATTATATTTGTTTCAAAATGCACCTCAAGGTGAAGGAATGATACACTTATATAGTTGAATAGGTTCATCCAAAAGCTGGCTGAACGTATGTTATTGTAAATTGTTGAGCTATTTCAAAGATTCAAAATATGAATCAAAAGTGGGGAATTATTATTTGGCGGAACAGAGTAATTCAAATGATCTCTAAATTTGATAATTTCCATTCATCAAAAAATGAATATATTGAACACTTAGATTCAGAAGATGTATCATCCATTTTTCAGCCGAATTGTAGTCCTAAACTTTTAAAAATTGACAAATTGGCAGCCTATAGGTTTCCAATGTCCAGTATCGTCCCTTGACCCCTTCCCAAATTTCGTCGGCGGAAGGATCAATTGAGATCTCTTGGAATTGAGTACTCATACCAACCTCTAACAAGTGCATTTCAGCGATCCGACAATACACATCATGAAAAAAAGGGTTAGTGGCTCCTATTTTCCTCAGGCAAAAAGCATTGGTATTGAATTAATACTTAATATGGATTGAAAATAATAAAAAAGACCAGTAACAATAAAATGTTTACCCAATCCGTTAAAGAAGGAATAAACTCCTTCTGCTCGTAGGAGGTTTGGTAATTCCTCATGGAATTCTTGAAGATCATCATAGAATTCTCCAAATGTATCAAAAAAGATGCCATCATATGTTTCAAGCTGTTCCAGAACATCTTGCCATCGCCCAAATATAATTTTTATGCCAGGCTTCTTATCCCAGCCTTTTTCAATCATATGGCTAAACACGTCGGTATGAGCTTCTATAATGGTATGGGAACGGGGTTTGTATCTTTGAATGGCATCATCAACTAATCCAAGCCCAAATCCAATATTAAGAATATCAAGACCCTCATTTGTGCAAATAATCTCGGCATGTCTATCCATTAGTGGTCGTTCCCAACCCATCATAACTCCATTGCATTCATAGTCGAGCAATCGAGTGCCATCTTCGGAGTAGTGAAGAGGCTTCGTCAGATAATCTTGATTTGGTGCCTCGGGATCTTCATCTTCAATGTCGTTTTTCCTAAAATATCCTTTTTGAGAATTCATAGGTCAATAAAAACAGGGATAAATTTTGCCAAATTATTAATTAACGATAAAAAGGAAAACTCAATACCGAGAATTAGTTCTACCCGACAGCCTTCCTCCAAAAGACGCTGATATATGACTTCATGCCCATTTCTTTTGGCATATTCAGCAGCTGATACCCCTTTGAGATCAACTGCATTCCATGCATGACCATTTTCAAGCAACAACGTTACTAACTCAAAGTGGCCATTGAGGCAAGCAAAATGTAAAGGGCTAACCCCCTTTTTTGAGAAATAATACAAATTGAGAACTATTTAGGGGTTGGAATGAAAAAATTCTAGCATACTTGCTCATTCCTGTACCACACGTCGCCTTCTTCATCTAACAAAGTTTTAGTCAATTCATAGTCACCGTTCGAAATCGCCTCGATGAATTGCTTTTCCAAAGCTTCTTCTTCTTTCCGCCGTTGCTTTTCTAAAAAAACAGGCTCTTTAAGGCTAGAAATCTCTTCACAAAAACCTTTGGATGGATCTTCCTTTGTTTCGAGGGAAAAAGTTACATGCTTATTTTTCTCCATTTTACATGTACTAGATTAGATGTGCTTATACTTTAGTAACGCAGATTAGATTCAAAATCTTGAAAATAAAATACCCCATGTATTTATCTTGACAGTACACAACCTTAGGTTGTTGGCTTAAGCAGGGAAAGATCGCCGCTAAGACATCTCCAACTGGCACTCTCTTTCCTTTTTCTCGAATTAACTTCCCAAAAGGCAGATTACCACCGCCGCCGCCACTTCTTCTCTAGCGCCAAGCAAAAAGGATCTCGGGTGACAAAAGTGATTTCTCCTTTCTCGATTTCCAACCTACCAACTTCTCAGCGATATCGGCTCAGGTGTCAACTTCAAACGACCGGAACTTAAGGCCCTATTGGAAAGGAGTGGATATTGTCTCTACCACTTTCCTCCAATATATCTTCATTCTGGAAAACTTTGTTCTCTTCGACGATAAAACCTCCAACGAACACGAACTTTCCCAGGATATTTTTGTCACAAGATCTTTAGCTGCAGAATGCAAGGACAGCGAGCAGCTAAATACAGAAGAGAGCACCAGAACATGCAAAAAGCGCAAGACGAAAACCAAGACAACCGCAGCATGCAACGCTCGGAAGAAATTCTCAAGCCCATGTTGCTGGCCAAGGTATATCCTTACCACAGCTCTTAAAGCAATAGATGGGCTTTGCAAGATTTTCCTTTAATACCATATTGGGGATGTGACAAAAGGCGTTGTGTTGGGTTAAATAAGTAAAATGACATTACAGAAAAGAAACCTATGATGTTTCAACAAAAATGTCTTTTTTGATGGTATTTCGGCTATCTGGTTTGGTAGAGCCCCCCATCCGTCTTAAGAAGTTGCTTAGGTTCAGCTCCTACTAATCTCACTAATGAAGCCCTTGATCAGCGCTGACAGCACGAGACGAAATTATTAGAGGTAACACACAACGACAACAAGGTGAGCCCGCACATATCTTTCTTTCCAGTCACGTAAGTCATTGCATCACACTATTATGATTCGCAGTATCGTGGAATCGTTTCTATCTCTCGTGTCTTTACACTTCGTCAATCCATGTCTATGCAAATCGACACAAGGTAAACCTTCATATAACAAGGGTAAATGCGTGCTATGGGCTTTCCACTTCGAAACTAAGCCTATCCGCACAATATTACATCTGACGGCAAACTTGCGTATTCTAGACAAACCAACGAATGCACGTTTTCTTGCGCAAAGACAAGTCTGCGAAACCCAAGCAGACAGCTCCCATCCTTGCAATCTCTATTGATTCTAGGATTTGCACACCCATAGGTTTTTGATTGGATTAAGATCTAAACTTTGAACAAGCCAAAAATATCCAAGCCAAATTTTATGTAAAATGTGGTTGCAATTTTTGATTTGTAAAGCAAAAAAATACATCATAATAATATTATTACTGTTTTGGGTAAGTAGATTGTACATTAACATTTTTAAATTTTAACATAATTTGTGTTTTAAAAAAAGCATTCAAAACTTTATATGTGATTTTATCAAAAAACAACTTAATATTTAATGTGTTCAATTATCAAACAAATTTTATTAAGTAAAAATACATCAAAACATTTTTTAAATCTTTTACAAATTGACAAAAAAAACCAAAACGAAAAAAATTTAGATGATGTACGTATTAAAAAAATTGTTTAAAAATATATACTAAAAAAAATAAAACAAAGATAATTTTCTAAAGATTAAATAATTTGGTGACTCATGTTAAATAGTTCTTTTATAATTGAATCAGTTTAATAAATAAAAATTTTGGCCTTGTGTAAAATTGATAATGTTCTGTTAAAAAGTTGTTGGATTTTCAATTTTCTTCCACCGCATTATTATTATTATTATCTCCACAATCACAATTATACCCAATTGGTTTTTGGCGGTGATATGAGGAACATGATCATTTCGAATGGTTGTTTCATCTCAACTCTAGGTGAGGTTAATCGCCTTTGCATTTTTTTGTCGATAAATGTTCCATAAACTAAAATAAAATTTTAGAATGAAAATATCTAAATAAGGAAAAATTTTTATCTTTCAATCCTGAACATTTTAAACCCATTTTTAATTGACAAGAACTAAAGGTTTGGTTTTTTGCCTTGAACAGTGAATGGAACAAGTTCTCTCTTTGTTGAAATCTAATATTTTTTAAATGTCTATATATTAAAAAAAACAAGTCATTGGAAATTTATAGGAGGTAATTTGTAATTCTGAACGACCTTGATGTGCTTTAAAGTGGAAAAGCTAAATTTTATTATAAAATACTGTTACGTCCCTTTTTTCCAATCTTTTTATGATAATGTCCTAATGTGGCTTGCAATAACAATTAAAAAATCCGAAAGTATTTTTGTATTGGATGGAATGCTTAATCACTATTCACTTCGTGAAATTTGCACTATTAATTAATTAAATAATCAAGCTCAATTAATGTTTAAATGTTTAATACTAACGTTTATTAATACAACAAATTTATACACTTGATAATAATTCCCAATCAAAATTGATAATATTCTAATTGTTTAAATTATTCAAATACAAAACTGCATTTTAAGAAAACAAACATGAAATTTCTTTTGATGAAGTTTAAACTGCAATCTTGAGTACATAAGACTTTATCTTTTTTTGGATAAAATATCCGTAAGGATAATTAAAAATCTTGTGGGAAATAAATGTCCTGTTGATTAATTCCTTAGAGCATTAAACCTGAATATTCGAGTTTGAAAAAAGGGTAATTCCCGCTATGTAACGCTTCCATCATGGGATCATTTCGATTTAATCCCCCGAGTCTCGTTCAAACCAATTAGGTAGAATATTCCAAAACAGGTTTCAAGAATATTATGGTATCTATAATAACATCATGCGCTATATCGAATCAAAATCCATTTTACCATGTCAAAGTTTTAATTCTTAAAGTAAGAAAATATTCGGCTGCGAGATTAATAAGATTCAAATAAATAGTTGCCCTTATAAACTCGATTTAAAAGGGGCGTCATGATATCAAGTTTCAACCGAAACGCGCCAACCTTTTTGTCCTCAATTCTTCCAGTGATGGCTCAATTGTAGTTGAAATTGTAGTAGATTGATCACTTTGAGATAAAGAATTTCCAATATTTTCCTTACTAAAATTTTCTAAACTTGCTGCTATTGCCGCCGCCACCATTGCATCTTCATATTCATCATCTTCAATTGGCTCAGGTGATTTGTCCTTCCGCTCAGGGAAAGGTTCTGGATGTTCTTCAGCATACACGTCAGCCTGACTACTTGACAGCAGCCCTTTGACCACAAAAATACTGTATCCTATAGTGAATAAAAATTGGTTTCAATTAATATATATCTTGCTTTTTTTTTTGGAAAAATTAATAAATACCATCATTCTCTAATTGAGTAATCAACATTCCTAAATACGTTTCGCTGATCCACTCAGGACCTTTTAATAATGAGTCCAAGTTATACCAACGGGTTGCTTGTCCACCAAATTTTCTTAGAGTAAACCTTGAAAATCGAATCACAAATTTAATTATGAAATGTCGTCGTGAATAATTGGTAATATTCAAAGGTCAAATGCTTGATGCGCTTTACCAGTGTTGATGTAGATTACATATATAGGCAATTTCAACCCTGAAAGTGGAGTTTGTCATTAACAGAAAAAAAAGTAAGTTTGCAAATATCCAACTCACTCTGGGTATTCTCTTACACTTCTGCATTCCATTGAACCAATAGGGACAATTTCTGTCATAATGGAATAAGAGATATTGTGTTGAGATAATAAACAAATACAAAGACTGTTCATAGGTGAAAAAATCTATCAAATACCAAGGTTCCACACTTTTAGCGCATGACTCAGAACCTTTAATATGTTATCAATACTAAATTTTAGATTAACTGTGCACAGATAATAAAACCAAATTGAAAATTTATTTACTTGAACTGAGAAGAATCCTGAATCATCCATGTTTTGACTTATATTATTTTGTGGATCAATCTTGAATTCCCCTGGATACGCACCTTCTTGCAAAGCGGCTTGTTCAGCCTGATCTAATTCACGAGCAATTATGCTCAAATCGACTGCCGTAAAAAGTTCGCCTATTGAAAATCTAATCTAATTAATAAAAATCTCAATGTCATTCATTTTTTGCCAAAGAAAAGAAACAAAAATTAAGTACCTTGTAAAAGAGAATTCAAGCAATGTTGAGCACATAATTGGCCTTCTTGCTTTTTTCAGGTAAAAGTCTTGAGTGAGCAATGAAGATTAAGGGCCACTTTGATGTTTTAAGTCTTACCTTTTCCCAAAATAAGTATGGAACAAGATCCGCCATTATCCTCAAATGAAACCAGCAGGTATTATATCGTGTGGAAATGAACTTAAGCAGCTAGTAAGGTATTAAGGATCCGTGAAAAGGAGAAAAGTTCCTAACCTAAGAGGTCTCGAGACTCCTGTGATAAATCCAGTCTAATCTTGTTAATTTAAATATCCTCCTTTTGTGTGTGAGAATGTATGCAAGATTCCCTTATGTAGCAACAAATCCTGATTGGCCCTTTGATCGGGAAGATTAATCTCACGATACTATTGTAACCAAAGGCTCTAGTCTATTTTTAGTACAAAATAAAATAAATTTTTATTGAAAGGGCCTTTTACGCGGGGAAATAGAAGTTGACAAAAAAATAAATAGACAATCATTGATTGATCCATTTAGCAATTTAGGGTAATCGTGACTTTTTCCCTTGGTTCGTTCTTTCTGTTAATTAACATTACCCTTTAAATATGTCGAAATCAACCTCTAGCTCTGAAGTTAACGCGACCTCTGATCAAAATGTACCTTTTTGGGGACACGGGTAAGTTTTTACTAATTCATTTTCACTCAATAAAGAATCACAATTATAGTATTTATGACCAAAAATATGATGGTACTCACTTTCCCTTATGTTACAGTACTTCAACCCTAGATTGGTGTGAAGTAAGAAGGCCTTCAATAAGATATATTGCTCTTTTTATAGTCTAATCATCAATCTTCCAGAATACGAAGTAACTAATCTTTAATTCAACCTAATTACGCGCGAAAATTAATAGGAAAATTACAAGGTGCATGAATACTTTGCCGAATTCATAAACACGACGACAAATCTTACATTCGGTAAATAATCAAGCTCTAAGTGAGAATATCTTTATTTATTTTAACATAAATTTCAACGCGCCTTTTTTTTAGTTTGCCTGGCGCTTTTTGGAATTTACACAACCTTGAAATATGATTTGGGCAAACGATTCATATTTGCTCACATGGGAATTGCTACTATCGGAATTGGTTCATGGTTCTTCCATATGACTCTTTTGTTTGAATTTCAATTATTAGACGAATTGCCAAGTAAGTGTTGGTCACAACCTTAATATCGCTAAGCTCCTCTTTGATGCCAAACCTTTTCCTTTTTTATCAGTGATTTACGGCACTTGCATTCTTTTGTACAATATGTAAGTTCAATTCATAAGATCTTGATATTTCGGTTTTTGACCTATACTTACTAAATTTATTATCATTCACAGCTACGAAATACACGAGCGTCCAAAGTTTGGTTTTATATTTCCCTTCAGTTTGTTTATCTACGCTATCACTATCACCTTGGCCTACCTCTATATCGGAGATCCGGTATTTCACCAAGTGGCTTGTGCATTTTTAGTATCTGCTCTGCATATACGATCCGTTTTGTTACTTCAACGCGTCGAGAACTTGCAAACACGTGCCAACTTGAAATTCTTACTGTTCGGTGGTGCAGGATTATTTGCTCTTGGATTTTTCTTATGGAACGTGGATAATATCGCTTGCACACATCTCATAGCCGCCAGAAATTTCCTTGGACTGCCATTAGCGCACTTCTTGGAATTCCATGGTTGGTGGCATATTCTTACTGCTCTTGGCACGTATTGGTGGATGGTCTATAATCAGTATATCCGAGTAGTGTTGTTGGATAAACCTGGAAAAGAACATGAATGGGAAGTTAAATGGTTTCTGGGATTTGTGCCACAAATTGCGCGGACTTATAACAAACAAGAATGATCGTGAAACCTAATTTACTTTATAGAATAGACTATTTTTGTATCATCACTCAAATTTCGTGATTATTAGTAATGGGTCATAAAATAGATATTTTTTAAGTTTCTAATTAGTTTTAATCAATTTTCCTTACTACGGTTACTATTTAGTTCTATTGTGAAAATCTTTCTCTAGTTTTATTTCACATGCATGGATTCGCACAGCCTGTACAATTATAGAATAAAATAAAATCTATCTAGAAACAAAAAAAATGTACAAATTTTGCAGATAATCACAAGGGGGCTTCTATATAAAATAGACACCATAATTATTTCACCCATTTGTAATTATGCAAATGAGAAATCAAAGAATTAATTTATCGTAAAAAATGAATCGCAGAAAATAATTAATAACCACATCTCGCTTTGTAATACATGGAGTATTTTTCCTCAAAGAATTTTAGAAAGTCTCGTCTTGATTTGGACAATCCTCGGTCGAGTGTCGTCCGTACTCTTCACAATTTTCGCAATACTATCATTTTTCAAGGGTAAGTGAAGCGGGAAAAACAGAATTTTTCATTAAAACTCATCCAACTAAAAGAAATTATACTGTCAAATGGGTAGTAGATAGGTTCCACGAGAGGAAAAAAAGTAGCAATAAATAGAAATAGACATGCACAGACAGGTTATGAAAGGATTAATTCATAAAATCAACTGCTTACCGGTCTATCCTCGCTGATATTACCATTACTCGCCACTATTGGCAGAGGAACAATCCCAAGAGCATTAGAATCAGCCCCAAAAACTGCTTTGCAATGTATTATATCATGTCCTTCTTCTTCACATATTTCACAATAGAGTTTCGCAGAATCATTTTCATGCATTTCACCATCTTTTTCTTTCATTCTAACTGATGGTGAATTCGGGGAAGCGGCAGTACTGAGAGATGTATGTAGTGAGAGTGAAAGATCATCATTTACCATGTTCCTCATCTCTCTTACATGCTCTTTCAGATCTTCAATTTCATCCCGTAATCGTTTGGAAGCTTGTCGTTCACGTTGAACTTCCTCCTCCAGATCAGCTTCTCGGAAAATTTTACTTTCAACCAAAGACTCTAATTCAGCTACATCTTTCGTGAGAGTGTTGACCTCACGTTGTTTGGATTTTTCTAGTTCATTAACTTTTTGACGCAACTCACGAATTTCTGAATTATGAAGAGAAGACATTCGATCCAGCTGAGTTTGTTTCTCAGTTAGCAGCGATTGTAAACGATTCAAATCAGCTATTGGATTTCCACTTGGGTTTGTAAGAGCAACAGGGGAAGAATTGTTATCTTCCTCTGCTGAATTCTCTGCACTAGGATCATCACGGGGAGTTTCTGGATTGGAGTTTGTGGAATATGTCTCTGAAATGGTCGAAGATACCAAAATTCCCTGACCACTTAATGACTCGCTATGTAATCGTTCAAGTTCATCCATTAATTTGAAACATTCGTTTTCAACTTGCTTGTGAGCTTCAGCAAGTTTTTCTTGTTCGGACAAAATTTTTTTATTCTCACCCGCTATCTTAACATTTTCCCGAGTTAATTCGTGTATAATATGCTTAAGACCAGACACCTGTTCTTCATACATAGCCAATTTATCAATGATCTCTTGGGATAATTGTAGGGAAGACTCGGTAGATGTTTTGCTGTTAGCAAGCATCAATTCCTTGAATTGTTTATTTTCGGATCGATAACTATCCAACTCATTCTCAAAGTTCTTGCATTCAATTTCTGAAATTGTAAGTTGATCCCTTGCAATTTGTAGAGATTCAAGTTTTTCCGATAGTTCTTTCAATTCAGCGGACTTACTTTCAAGAGACTCCTTGAGTTGGTCATTCTCTCTAGCCTTAGCTGCTAATTCTTGAAGCTGTATTTTTATGCCATCAATGTTTTTCAAGGTAGCATTACGCGCTTCAGTCAATGCAGCCTTTTCCTCATTCGCTTGTTGAATGGCACTTTTACTGGAATCTTCAAGCTCTTTGGTCTTTTCTTGGAAGTCTTTCAACTGCTGCCGCAAGAGAGACTTTTCTTCTTCAGCATGGTGAACCGCATTATTAGTACTTTCCTCTAGCTCCGTTATATTAGTTTTTAAGTTTTGGATCTCATTGTTCAATTTTTCTTTTTCTTCTTCTGATCGATTAATTGCGATATTCTTTGTTTCTTCAAGCTCTTTTAAGTTGAGATTCAAGTCTTCTAGCTCTCTACCTAGTTGATAATTTTTATCCTCCTTTTCTTTCAAAATTTTTCTCAATCCATTCAACTCCTCCTCTAACTGTGACTTTTTCTGTTCATTATCTTGCATTTTCTTGTCTAATAAAGACTTTTCGTCCCTTAATCCATTCGATTCACCTAAAGCAGCACGTTTTTCTAATTGTGCCTCAGATAACGATTTCCGAGAATTTTCCAATTCTTCTTGCAATCTCTTGATATCGTCCTCAAACATGGCTTGAACTTTTTCAATTTCATCGGTGGGATTTGCCCCCATGAGTTCCTGGACATTATTTTTCAAGGCGGTAATTTCATCCAGTTGTCGGCTAACGGTTGATTGAGATTCCTTTATATCATCCTTCAAATGATAAATTTGCTCGCGCGATTTAGCATCTGCACGCATCATATGTTCCAAGCCCGTCTGTAAATCGATTAATTGGTTGCGAAGACCTTCTTCGCATTTATCTTTAATTTCTAATTGTGATTTGGCTTCGGTCAATTCTTTTTGTATCAATCTCAACGTCTCTAATTCTTTACGCGAAATTACAAGTGCTTCTTCCTTTTTGCTCAATTGCAATTTCACCTCTTCCATCTCCTTCTTGAAATCCTCAATTGTCTTTTCATATACATCAATCGCCTCGACTCCAGCAGATCGAAGCTCCTCGGCTTCTCTTTCCAAAGTATTAATCTTAGTTTCTCGCTCATCCAACTTTACTGTCGCTGAATCATAGAGAGCTATTGTTTCCGAACCGGCTTTTTTTAAATCTTCAATTTGCTGAGACAACGCAGCAACTTTCTCTTCATAAATATTGATGGTTTCTTGACCGGCAGATTTGAGGTTAGAGGCAACGACTTGTGCTTGATCGAGTTTGATAACGAGCTGTCCAATTTCCAGAGCTTTTTCATCAACTAACTTTTCTAATTCTGCGATTCGCTTAGCTGAAGCAGCTTCACTGGCTGAGGATTCGGATTTTTTCACACTACTTGCAATCAATTCTTGAATCTTTTCGCCTTGATTTTTTGTTATTTGTTCTAGCCCCTTGAGCCTATTCTGATACTCTTCGGATTGTAAATTTGCTTTGCTAAGCGATTCCTCAAGTGATTTGACACTAGCATCTTTTTGTTCAATCAATTCAGTAAGTTGAAGAACCTTGTCGTTCATTATGTCTTCATCAGCTAACATCGATAATGATGTGCTTGGGCGATGATGATGACCTTTGTGTGATTCTTCAAGTTGATTTGTGAGCTGAGAAATTTGCTCATTTAATTTCTTTTTCTCGGCATCCCATTGCCCTTCCGAGGCAGCAGAATCCTTTTCAGTCTCTCCAACACCACGAGATGTGCCTGTCTTGTTATTCTGCATCTTCAAAGATGTATTTTCTGATTCTAAAACTTCTATCTTCATCTGCAATTGTTGGATGCGAAGAGCTTGTTGATCAAACATATTCAGGGGAGCACTATCAATCGTTTCACGATCTTTAGAAAGAAGCTTTTGAATTTTCTCTTGAAGTGATTTATTTGTCATTTCACCCTTCGTAGTAGGGGATTCACTATCCGAAAATGATGGTTGGGATTCAATTTGTTCATTAGGAGTAGGAGCTCTGGATAAGCGTTGAAAACCAAACGGGTGCGAGTGAGGAGACTGATAGGCTTGTTGAGATACGCCGGAAGCCGCTGATCCGTTTGAGGAATTAGAATCTCTTCTTCGATTAACCCTAGCACTAGAAGTTAGTGGCGACTTTAAATTATTCGTACTTGGCCGAGCTAAGCTTGGTTTTAATCTAGATGAGTTGGGTGGATCGCAATTATTGGAATCAGAAGTATGGAGAGGTTGAGTGATTCCGGCAGGTTTTACCAAAGACTTTTGCTTTAACTGCGAAGCAGTAACACCAATGTATTTAGAAGCACGTGATCCTGCTGTTATACGAGAAGCAGCTATTGCGGCATGTTGTGCGTGTTTGGTTAATGCAGGAGTGGTTTGAGCGGGAGAATGTGTGTCGCTAGCATTACTTGAGGTCGATGGAGGTCGAGATATTGATGAGGTATTTTTGTTAAATTGTGATAATAAGGGTGGTTTCTTGAGTGACACTTGTGAATCAGACTCTTGCTTGGATTTGGAAAGTTTAGTGGCGAGAACAAATATACCCGTCTTCGGTGGACATGTGAAATATGAAAATCTATAAGAAATGAATTCGGAATTAGCATTAAAATTACAGAGCTAATTAATGAAACGAATTAAAAATACACACCCATTAACATTTCCATCATTTTTTCCTGTTCCAGGTACATCTAACTCTATTCCAGCCCATGTCCCCGGTTTGATATTAAGTGGACCCAGGTATCGTAAAGTTCCTGTAATGTTCATTGATTCAACTGTCACACGTTCACCTACGCTGTATAAGGCGAGCGAAGGAGAAGTTGGACGTGGAGGAGGTGCAGTCAGAGCTTGTACACGAGTATTTTTGAGAGCTGTGGATGGTGGTGTTGCAGTGGCGGGTGAGCTCAATTGTGTTTGAGAAGATGACGGAGAAGGGTTACGCATCAATAATGTTGATCCAGGAGGAGGTAACCCAAACGAATTATTTTGACTAAAGCCAACCTTTCGCCCTTCCGATAAGGTTGATAAAGGTGTGGGTAGTGGTGGCATCTCAGAAAGCGATGGAAAAACTGGACGTGTTGCTCGAGACATGCTTTGCTTTCGACTGCCGGGTTTACGTAATTGACCTGAAGGGGAATTTAGGGGTTGCTGTAGTGGTGCTGATATTGAAGGGAGTACCGGCGAAGCGATTGGATTGGTATTTTGATTATTATTATTTTTGTGTGTAATTTCAGGATTAAATTTTTCCATTGCCTCCTGAAGAATCGCTTCCTGTTCTGGAGTGAGTTCTTTTAAAGTAGACACTTTAGCTGGTGGGGCAGAAATGGTTCTTTTCTTTGGATGTTGAAGACTAGAAGTTTGTAAACCATTATTATTAGGCGTCGGCAAACCAATACTGCTACCAGGGGCTGGTAAACCGCTAGCAGTCGGTATTTTTGGTAGCCTCGACATATTCAATTATTGTCATCCACCTAAAGGGAAAGTTAAAAAGAAAAAAAAGTAGAAAATACTTTTTTGAAGCGAAAAGCTTCGTTGAAAGTTGCTAGCTTAACAGGAAATTACAATATTGATTAAAATCATTTTGGTGACTCCTAATAAATGACTTAATTGTGCCACCGATTGTCAACAAACTCTTATGCATTACATTGTAGTAGCCAATCGTAGGACCAATCGTTTATCGAGATCAAATATGAGCTATGTGCATGTGACATTGATCTATCAAAGGCCGAGTTTGTCATTGGTGCGAAATATCGCCGCTCAGGAGAAAAGGCACTAGAAATTTTTAATGTCCAATTAGCCTTTGCAGGAAGAAAATGTGAGCCAGTTGCCACAAATTCTTGCCGCAGGACTAATTCAAAACCAATTTGTAGAGTTCAGAACACACTGAGGTTTTTTTTAATTGTCTGTGTTTAGTTACCTGATGTTTTAACTTTTAGATTAATATAATTGGAAATTCTGCCGCGTTATTTGCGACAATAAATTTATATAGTTTGAGGATTCAGGTAATACACTTTCGCAAATTAATTAAAAGGTAAAGTACTAATAAAAAGATTTTTCGAGAATTGTGATACCTATTTAAAAATATTCCTATTCCTTGACAAAAAAGATTTTACAGAAGACTGTTGGCTGAAAATGGTAGGATTCAATTTCAGCCTTCCCCAATTTCGTCAAATTGATTGGCCTGCTAAATTCCTGAATCGGAAAATACACGTGCTGCTTACCTTAAGACCATTGTTGAATCAGTTAAAATAATTATGTCATAAACGGTGTTATGGATTAGATAATATAGTTAATGGCAACGTGACAACTTTTTTGATCTAATATTTGATTTTGTATGATTTAGATATCTGATAATAAAATTTTTAATGGAAAGATGAGTCTGAACTATTTTTTGTAACTGATTTTTGTAAATGAGTTCAACAACTGTAACAGGAGTTTTTAAGTAAAAACTTTTTATTAAAACCAATTTTTTAAATAAAAAATTCCAATATTGTGTAATTTTAAACATTTAATAAATTGTTTAATACATTTTATATTCAAAATTTTTTAATAATAATAAAATTTATTATGTTAATTTTTGAACTTAAATTTAATTTTTTTTATTTTAAAAAAATGGTTGCTTTATTTATTAAAACATTATTTTACATATTATAAAAAACATTTTAAATTTTATTAATTTTTATAATAATTATAATAATTTAATTATTTGCAAAATAAATTTTAATAAGATTTATAAAATAGCAAAAAAACAAAAACTTTTTTTTTTTGAAGAATTTTGAATATAAAAAAGAAAAAAGTTTATATTTTTTAATTTTTAATTTTTAATATTTTCCAAAGTATTAATTTTTTTGTATAAAAACTAATAGTTATTATTAATAGTAAATAACCAAAAAAAAGTTTTTAAAAATATTATACATGGTTTTATTGTTAATAATATGACGAATTTGAATAACTAATAAATAATAATAAAAAAACCATTAAAAATAAAAGTAATTAAAAAAAAATTTAATCAAAAATAAAAATTAAATTTGTAAAAATATAATATATATAATTAATTTCAAAATTATAGTTACTTGGTTTTTTCTGAAATTTTAAAAATTAAAAAATAAATATACTAATTTATAAAAATTTAAGATTTAAAACTAATTTATTAAAAGATTTTTTAGTTAATATTTTGTATTATTTCTCTTTATATAGTTTAAAATTATTTGAACAGATTTAAGTTAAAAACAAAATTGCATTATTAATAATCTTTTTAAATATAAAAAATATTATTAAAAAGATATTTAAACACTTTTATATAAATTTATAAATTATTAAATAAGCTTTCAAGAATTTACAATTAAGTTAAAAGTTAATTTAATTAACAATTTTTTTATAAATTTGATTAAAATTTTTTTAAACTATATAATTATATTGTTAAATAATCTGGTTTTTGTTTTTTATAAGACAAATAAAATTCCAATTTTTAATATTTTTGATAATAAATTACATTTTAAGATTGTTAACTTGTTAAAAAAGTTTAAAAAAACTTTTGTAAATTAACTTATTAATAAACAAAATTTGGTTTTTAAGTAAAAAATATTTTAATATTAAAAGTATTTAGATCTTTAAAGTTTTATGTTTTTTTAATTTAGTTTGACTACTCAATTTTTGCATAATTAAGACTAAAATTTGGTTGTACTTTTATTTATATTCAGAAATTTTTATAATATTTAAATTTTAACTAAGTTTTTAGCATTAAAAAATAAGTTGTTATATTTATATTTTTTATTATAAAAGTTTTTACTAATAATTTATTATAAAGTTTTAATATTTTTAATATAATATATAGTATTATTATCTATTTTAAAAGTTTAAAACAAAACATTAATATTAAAAATTAGAATTTTTTTTTTTATATTAATTAAATTACAAATTATTTAATTGACTTTAAAATATGATTTTTTTTATAATATAATAAAAATTGTTTTTTTTTTTATTTATTCTATTTAACAAGTGCAGTCCAACCACTATCTAGTATACAGATGCAAGCTAAGTGAATCTAACTAAATGTGGCTCACGTATTTACTACATGTGACTAACCACTCAGGCCAATCTAGGCAACACTACACACCTACATAAACTTTGATACTATTACAAATACCAGAAAAAAAAAGGCTAGTTTTGCGCAAACCAAAATTGATGGCAAATGTCTCATTAATCCCAAGAAGACGAACAACTCTACTAGACAAATGTTTAATAGAGTCAGCTAAAAAACCAACAGGAATTTCCAAAGCACAAACCAAACCACAACATTCCATGTCCATTCTAAACTTAGCTCTGGGTAATCACAAACCACACTGGTGTTTTTCTGCCAGGCATCAGACAAAATCAGCCACCACCAAAACAGCCTGATTTCAATCCATGAAATGTGCAGTAGCTTTATCAACTCATTCTCTCAGTACAAAGTCTTTACACAATCGCATATACACCTCTGAATTATGACAACCAACAAGCAGAGTATGTAACATAGGAGAGGACGCCGAAGAGCAGCCCACTAGCAACAACTTCCACAAAGCAGTCCCACCCAACAAAATATCAGCACATACAGCTGCCTCACTTTGACAAGTAAACACATGATCCAACAATTCAACATCACTACACATCAAACAGAGAACTCCAGGATAACATTTATCATACAACCTTTTATGAATAGCAACTGGTAACTTCTTATGGACCACTTTCATTAAGTAGATACGGAGAACAGCTGAAGTTCGGCTTGTAAAGCCTGACAGCATGTGAGAGTCTAGGTGCCAAACTGAAGCTGTACACTTCCAATCAACTCTTCATCTATCACCACAGAGCCAGGACCAGCCTCCCATTAAACACGACAGATAGACCTATAAATATTCCGAACAAAATGTCAAGTATTGCCCAAGACAACCTGACCATGAGCCATAACATACCTTTCCTGAATGCCCATAGGAAAAGACAAATTGAAGTGAGCAGCACACCCAGCCAAAGCATCAGCCTTGTTATTGTGAGCATCACCTGAATGGCCCTTCACCTTCACCCATCCAACAGAAAGGTCCTTATCCTTAATCAATTTGCAAATATAATGCCTTTTCACCCAACATTTGTTCTTGAAATCAGGAACAAATAAACCCAATTCTGAAGCACACGTATTAATAGTAGCCTGACTATCAGTGTTAATAACAACCGAGCACGAAAAAAGAACACATTTCAGCACCAGGACAACAGTGTGAAGTTCAGTCATAGTAGAAGAAAACAACCCACTGACTTCAATGCCAATACTCACACCAGCATTGGGAAAATAAGCTGCAGCCCCACCTGCAACCTCAGCAGTGCCCAAATGAGACAGAGAACCATCAGTATATACTGCGAAGGCATCAGACCAGAATTTATGTAAACATTTCTGAACAACCAAATATCTTTCTGAATCAAAAAAGTTTGAACCACCAGAGACTGTGGACAGACTACCAAGAATGAGACGGTGTTACTCATAGAAATATAGGAAATATATTAGCATAATTATTAGCCAATCAGAAGTAAGCATAGTAAATGTGGAATTCCAAGATTCCTCTTAGGAATTGCAGGATTCCAGGAATTTCAGAATTCCCCAATGAGGAATTGCAGGATTCCAGAATTCCAGGATTCCTCTCAAAGAAATTGCAAGATTCCAGGAATTCTAGGATTCCTGTTATGAAGAATCGAGGAATTGAGGAATCCCAATTATGTATATATAGCAGTAGTATTAGAAACAGAAAAGACAGAATCGATACCACAAAATCCTTAGCCAAGAAACCAATCATCAAATAAATAATTATTCCATATCGCAATCCACTATCCATTATCAACACTTTATGTTAATAGTAATTGATACTTAACCATGCTGGAACAATAGCTCTTGATCACGGCTATTAATGAGATACTAGCATACTGAATTGTCTTGGCTTATTTTCTTTATTTTCTTTAATTTTATTTTTTTTCTTTTTATTTTCTTTTTTTTCTTTGATTTTGTTGTTGTATACTAATTGAGTAAAAAGATTAAGCACTGAGTTATTGATGTCAAGGATAGCCTGGAAAAAGACCCAGAAATAAGGGTAGAATTATATATATTAACAGATAGCTTACCAAAAGGGCACGACTGCCAGAATAAATCCGGCTGCCAAGCTGAAAAAGAAATTGGGCATAATTGCAACTTCAGGAAAACTACTACCATTACCACTGAATTTCTGTCCATTATACAAAAAACTCCACAACAAAACCTTCAGATCAACCAAAACCTTCAGATACCATACCTTCCGCACATTATCTATGAAAGTAGCTTTTGAGCACCAAGTTACAGGTTTGTTATTCAATACAATAACAGAAATAATCACCTGTAACATTTGGTGCTCCCTGTGAGGTATAATCTTACAGAGAACCAGCACCAACAACACCAAACCAAAAGTGGCAGAATCAGAAATTATAGGAGCAAACCATTTAGGATTTGCAAAATCCTTATTTCAACACTATTGTCAATACTTGGGATTAAACCACAATCATATATTTGCTGAATCAGTCTTCAATTTCTATGTTAACAAAAAAATTTCCTCTTTATTAGGAACACCAGTAAATACTGAATCAGCAAGAGAAACTTTCTATAAGAAATTAATTCAAAACACCAACCTACCAACAAACCATAATTTTGCATCCATCATCACTGAGATCAACAAAGAAATTAAACACCACACTCAACAAAGATATCCAATTACATACACTAGTAAAAGCAAGGGAAAATTACAAACACCAGCAGTAATACCCCGAAAAACACAGCCACCTGCTTGGAAGAAAAACAGAGTTGAATCCCCAAGTAACCCATCATACCACTATACACCTGGAAGTGCCATCAACATATCATCAACCGATGCGTTTCCATCAACTGTAACATCAGCATTTGGACAATTCTCATTCCAAAATAGACAAAGAAAAACAGAATTGTTAGGACCATATAGTGAATACTTTGAGAGATTTAATTTGCGATTATCAATTCCATCAGGACTTTGATTACCACTGCCTCCACCAGATTTCAGAATCTCTGATCCATGGGAAGCAGCAGAATCAGAAAAGGAGAAAGAAGAATCAGAGGATCAAGAATTCACTTACCAGCACCCAATCATTAAAAACCTGGAAGTTAAAACCCTGAACATTCAAACTCAGCAACAGTTAGAAAATCCAGAAATCGAAACTCCGAATATTTGAACACTACCAAATCAAAGAAATCAAAACCCTGAATTAATTAATTAGCAAAACTTACCTTTGGTAATCGTCATCGATCAACTGCCGATTAATTCCATAGTCAAACCCATACAGCAGCCACTTCAGCTACCACCCCAACAGCCAGGACAACAACAACTGCTTCAACAGTCACCACAACCACCTAACTTAGATCCAATGGCCTACATACCAATCGCAAAACTTGACAACTTTACAGGTAAAGAGGATGACACTCAAATATGGCTAAATGATGTAGAAAAAGCCATCGCAGCCAATGGATGGAATGACACTCGAACAATACAAGCCATTCCCTACTTTCTAAAAGATACTGCCAATTCATGGTACCAGAGCTTGATTAATAAACCACAAGATTTTAATGCCTTCAAAGCAGAATTCTTAAGATACTTCAGCAACAATAACAGCATCAATCACCTAGTCAATGCATTTACCACCATAAAACAAGGAGAAACTGAAGCAGTCACCACTTACCTAGAATGCTTCCATTGAAACCTATGCCAAATTCAAGCAATTGATGCCAACTATTTTACAGCACCACAGATACTCAATCAGTTTATCCGTGGCCTGCGCAGTAGCATCTTGCAACATGTACGTCCATTGCATCCAGGCACTCTTCAAGATGCAGTCATATGCGCCAGAGATTTTGAATCTGCTGAGTCAGAGGCTAATCACGCCCAAGCTGTTAATCTAGTAATGAACAGATCATCTGAATTGGATTCCAAATTGGAGAAGTTCAGTGAATCAATCAATAAGAGATTGGAAGGATACTTAGCTGACAATCATGCCATTTATTAGCCTCCACAATGATGCAATAATCAAAGAAACTCTAATCATGCCCAAAATCAACCATGTCCATCTTTATCAACCAATCAACAGTAGCAACAGGAAATGCATATCTGCCACTATTGTGGTAAACAAAGACATATCCAAATTGACTGTCACCAGCATTTAAATAACTAATGATTGAGAAATCCATATCGAAACTCTGATCGCCGGTTCCAAACTCTAAATCAGTACTCAAATCAAAACCCATCTGCTTACCTACCAGTGATGCAGCCATCAGTCTATCAGTCTCCAGTATATCAACCTCCGATTTATTAGCCACAATCACAAGTAATATATCAGCCACAGCCACAAATAATTTATCAACCCCAATAGATCCAAACACTGCCCCAAAACTTACCACCCAATAGAACCCAAAGACTGAGAATGACTCAACAGAGCTGGAGATCGGCAATAGTAGTCTATCAACTGATCCCCAGTTCTTCACAGCAACCATCTGGACCACACCAGCAGAATTCGGGTACTGGTCAACCCCAGAACCCGAATTCTCAGAACTATTTAAGTCTCCTAGTCACCCCAGAAAATGCTTCAACCAATAACCTGGCATTTATCCAAAAACAACCACTCACCAATAATATCCCACCTGCTATCATCACTAAAGATGAGTCATTGGCCGCTATCTTCCCATTCGAATTTGAGGAAACAGCTGCAATGCCATTATTTAGTGGAGCCACTCTTGAAGCCAAACCAATCACCACGATGTACACTGATGCCAAAGTCGAAAGACAATCCATCAAATTGATCCTGGACAGCAGTTCCACAGGCAGCATAATCACAAAACAACTCATAGAGCAATTAGGTCGCCGAGTTGATCGAGCTGCCAGCACCAAAATCATCACAGCCGATAGAGCGACCAAAACTCCAATCGGTGAAATCGATAACTTTCCTTTTGAAATTAATGGTATCGTGACTTCCATTAAAGTTCTAGTGATAGAAGCCACTTAATACCAAGCTCTCATTGGTAATAACTGGCTATTCAAAGTCAATGCAACGTTAAACTGGAACACTCAGGAACTCCAGCTAACATATCAGGGCCAACACATACATGTTCCGGCCACGTGTGGCTACTTTAAAACTCCTCCAAGAGAGAAACTATTGATTGAACTGGAGGAAAAGAAAGAAAAACCTACCTGAAAAACCTACCTGAAAAGCCTACCAAGTGTCGTGGGTGGACGAAGAGCACAAAAAACTACTGCCAATACTCTTCTGGGATGACAACAACAAGAGAAAAAGGAAACAAAAGGAAGAACTTATCTGAGAAACTGATAACCTGACATGGACCGAAAATGACAAGAGCAAACCGACTTCAAGCTGAGAATGGGAAGAGGACAAAGAAAATAAAGGAAAAGGGAAAAAAGAAGAGACCACCCAAACCACCACCGTTTATAATACCTACACTATACCACAATGATCTACCTATCATCGACCTAAGCTTATATGCGTCGATTGTGGTAAGAAATTGTTGTCAATGGGCACATGCTGTGGGAACGATGAGGAATATTCAACGGCAACTAAGTTCTATTGCCACTCATACATCCTTGAATGCTTTGGAAGACCAAAATGAGTAGGGAAATGGGACAATCAGCCATGCTTAGCTTGTGGAGAGACTTTCTTGGATGAAGAAATGTGGCATGACATTCCTGGACGTGGAGGAACGTGTGATATAGAGTGTCAATACACGATTCTGATCAGCAACTGGGTTAAAAAAGAGACACCAATCGAAGCCACTTGGCAAAGAGCAGTGCGATGATTAAACAGTTGTCCACATGATGATGACAAAATTTGGAGAATGGCAACTGCCAAAATTAAAGACGCATTGCCAAAAAAAATCTGGACAATTAAAAACAACTCACCAGAACCCATCAAGCTTGACTGGAACACAGAGCCAGTTATAAATTTTCTAGAACCAGAAGAGTTTCATAAACACTACCAAAACTTGGCACCCACTAGAGAAGAGCAAGAACAATGGCTAGCACAGTTAAATACCAAACTGTGTCGTCATTGTTTAATTCCCAGTGACTTTGAATATTGTGACAATTGTGACCTCATTTACAATCCACCACCATGCATGATCTACTCGATCCCTGAAGAAGAAGAACCAATTAGCAGCTGTGCATCGGAATCAGAATTGCTGATCAATCGCGATCCAGACTCTGACAATGATGATAAAAACACTGGTTCCAGCTCCATTCAAAATGGCAATGATGACAAAAACAATTCAGACTCAGATTTAAAACCCAATTTAAACTATGAATAATACATTGCACTACCAGATCTCTTCAAGGAACAAGAGTTGAAATGATATAGTGACAATGGTAAAGGTATTATGCCAGAATGTGCACATAATATGGATGCAGAGTTTGATCTAAGATATCCAGAAAAAGATGCCATTAAATTGGAACTGCATTCATGCACCTGCATTAATCTGAAAATAGCACTAGAGATTCTAGCAACAACAATAGTTCAATTAGCATCTAGAAGTAGTTTAGCGAAAAGAAAGATCAATATAAGAAGAGGAATAATTGACGTGGGATATGTAAAAAATATCATCGCCATGCTACAAAATGACTCCGAAAAGACCTATATAATAGAGCCCAACAAAAAGATAACACAGGCAATATTCCTGCTTCTGATTAGAGTAGCTCAGTTAGTATTAGTGGGAAAGAGGGAAAAATTAAAAATAACAGTGAGAGGAATACAAGGATTTAGATCAATGGGTAGAACAGATGTATCAATTAATATGGCGGAGGAAAAAATTGTTGGCCAAGGAGAAATTATCTCAACCGGTCAAGCTATTTTCATTCCACTATATAGCCAGTACATGTTAGCAATAGAAAAAAAGGAAAAAGAACAAGAACAGATTTTTGAAGTGGAAGCAATCCTTTGTGAATCAGGAGAGATTAGGTTAATCAATCTCCACATACTAGCCAAAAGCTATAGCAGCATAAAAATTCCCATCTACAACAACACTGACAATGTCATCAACATACCAAAAGAAACCACCATCAGATATTTAACCACAGAAATAGAAGACCAATCACCAAACCCCATTTCAGACTTTCCATAACTTTGTGGATATGTTGACATCACATTACAAACAATCTATGAACAAGACGAATGTTATTTGCTCCAACCAAAACAATTGGAACAAATGAACATGGGAAACTTAGATCCATTCCAATATATGCAGCTCAAGATATTACTCAATAATTTTAATGACATCTTTGCCAGTAAAAATGAGTTTGGCCAAACTGACATCATCCAGTATCAGATCAAGACTAGAGATGCAATGCCAATCAAACAAAGAGCATACAGAGTGCCACCAGTCAGCCACAAGATTATTCATTAAGAGATAAACAGAATGCTTGACAATGAGCTAATTCAACTATCAATGAGTTCATGGTTGTCACCAGTGGTACTTGTCTGTAAGAAAAATGGAAAAATCCGGTTTTGTGTAGACTACAGGAAACTCAATAGTGTAATTCATGGAGACAGTTATCCAACTCCACGAATACAGGAATTATTCGATGCTTTCGGTGGGAACAAATGGTTCTCCACATTAGATTTGGACAGTGGTTACTGACAAGTAGCCATGAATCTAGCTGACAAAAAGAAGATGCCATTCACTACTAGAGAAGGGAATTTCGAATTTGAAGTAATGCCATTCGGCTTAACCAATGCCCCAGCAACTTTCCAATGGCTAATAGAAATTATTTATACTGGCTTATTGTGGAAATCAGTAGTTGTATATTTGGATAACACCAATGTATTCTCAAAGATGTTTGATGAGCATCTTCATCATTTTCAACAAGTGTTTGAAAGACTAAGAAGAGCAGGACTAAAGTTAAATGCGACAAAGTGTTTCTTTGGCAAGACAGAACTCAAATTCTTAGAACACATAGTCAGCAAAGACGGCATCAAAACAGATCCAGAGAAAATAGAGATAGTAAAGAACTTTTCAGTGCCAACCAATATAACAGAACTGAAATCATTCTTGGAATTCACCAGCTACTATTGTTATTTTATCAAGAACTTTTCCAAGATAGCACAGCCACTCAATCAACTGCAAAACAAAAATGTGAAATATGAATGGACAAAAAGTCAACAAGAAACTTTTGATATTCTAAGGAAAAAGCTTATCCAAGCTCCAGTACTGATCTATCCAGATTACAGCAAATCATTCATCATTACCACCAATACATCCAGCCAAGCATTGGGAACAGTATTATCTCAGAGAGGACCGAATGGCAGAGAACATTCAGTAGCATATGCCAGCAGAGGTTTAACACCAGCCGAAAAGAACTATGGAACACCAGAACAAGAACACTTAGCAATATACTGGGCCATCATGAAATAGAAAAAATACTTGAGCCAGAAGTTTGAAGTATACACAGATTACAAGGGATTAACATCACTCCAAAAACAAAAATTTGGAGATGGAAGACAGTCAAGATGGAAAATGGCACTCACACCATACAATTATACTATACATTACAAAAAGGGAAAAGACAACAGAAATGCTGACGGTTTATTGCGAATAAGACAAATCTAAGAACATTTCAACCCAAAAATATAATAAAACCAGAACAATACCAATGGAAAAATACAACAAAAAATAAACATACAAAAATATCAACAATTGCAACATTATCTAAACACTCAACAGTTCAAGGAGAATTTATCTCATACGGAACGAAGGAATATCAAACAACAATCAAAATATTTTATCACTCACCAAAATATACTTTATCGGAAAAATAGAAGGAATCCAGATCAACCAACCAGAGTAATTACGGAGCCAGAAAAAGAGACAATATTATTCAACATGCACTCAAATCCAACAGCAGGACATTTTTACAAAGAAGCAACCATAGAAAGAACTAGAAAAAGATACTATTGGCCATTAATGTATCCAGACATCATTCAATATGTTCAAAATTGTGATGCTTGTCAGCAAAGAGGAGGAACAAGACCCAGTGAATCATTAAGACCAATCAAAGTGAGACAACCATTTGACCGTATGGAAATTGATTTAGTTGGACCATTAACAATTACCAGCAGAGGAAACAGATACATAGCAGTAGCTATGGACTATCTCACTAAATGGCCAGAGGCAAAAGCAATTCAAAGAGCAGATGCAGAATCCATTGCCAAATTTGTTCATTAGGATTTGATTTGTCGACATGGATGTCCAAAAGAATTATTATCAGACCAAGGAACTTATTTTGTGAACAGAACATTAACAGAATTGAGCCAAAGATTCGGAATCAAGAAACCATTATCATCACCATACTATCCACAAACCAATGGATTAGTAAAAAGATTCAACAGAACATTGTGTGAAGCAATAGCCAAGTTCAGCCAAGAAAACCAAAATGATTGGGATTTGTTCATACCATCAGTACTATTTGCTTATTAGATAACAAAACAAGATACTACACAAGCAACACCATTTGAATTAGTATATGAGAGAATAGCAATGTTATCAGTAGAGAAAGAAATTAATACATATCCAGCTAAACCAATAACAGAGAAAAATTTTTAAGAAACATTGCTAAAAAGAACATATGACTTAATGGAAACATTGGAAAACAAATGAAAAAGAGCAGCTGATAACATCTAAAAGTCACAAAAAACACAGAAAGAAAGACATGATAGTCAACTACCAGACAAACCAGTTGAATTCAAGATCAGAGACAAAGTATTACTACATCATACCAAAGCAGAAAAACAATGGAGTGGAAAATTTGACCCCAAATGGGACGGACCATTTCACATAGAAGAAATTCTAGGAAATAGAGCTTACAAATTAAGATTGGATAACAAAATTTTAACCAAAGCAGCACATAGAGATCGACTGAAACTATATCACAACATTACACTACCATCTACCAGTAATATTCCACAATTAGAAGTACAGAGAATACTAGTCCAACCAGATGAAATTCCACAAAATCTGGAACCAATCATTATTATTGACAACAACACATTAAATTGATCCATTAAAAGAATATATAAAGACATGGTAGACGTGACAGGAAATATCAGAAAAATGAAAATTACAGAAACATTCACTTACTAGCACAACAACTCTTTCAATTAATCTAACACCAGAAAATGGAGATTATAATCAATCAACAAACCATTTGATATCAAGATACTAGAAAGACATTTCAACTCAGAACACAGAAAAAAACTGAAAATACTGTGGATAAAATCATAGTGAAAGTAAAATTAGCAATAAAAGAATCAACAAAAGAGTCACTATATCAAGAGTTGACTAATGAAACTTGGAATTGGTGGATACAACAATTTCCATGAAACTATTGTTATTTTTACTTGGGACAACACGTAAATATCCAGAATCTATATATGAATAAAACAAAGCAATTATTCGACAAAAGAATACTACAACAATTAGAACATTTTGTGGAAAAGAACAACTTATCCACACAAGCCTGAGCCATATACCAAATACACACAGCATTTCAGAATAAACCAGAAATATTGCTCAACAGAACAATAGATATGGTGACTAGTAATCAATTGGGAAAAATCACCAATGCTCAATTTGAAGAATTACAGACCCAAATAACACAAGTAATTCTCAAAAACAAAATCCAGGAAATACTTCAAGAGGGGGAATTACATGAGTTAGATTTCAACGGAGCTCAATATTAAAAGGAGGAAATAATGTTACTCATAGAAATATAGAAAATATATTAGCATAATTATTAGCCAATCAGAAGTAAGTGTAGTAAATGTGGAATTCCAGGATTTCTCTTAGGAATTGCAGGATTTCAGGAATTTCAGAATTCTCCAACGAGGAATTCCAGGATTCCAGAATTCCAGGATTTCTCTCAAAGAAATCGCAAGATTTTAGGAATTCCAGGATTTCTGTCGTGAAGAATCGAAGAATTGAGAAATCCCAATTATGTATATATAGCAGTAGTATTAGAAACAAAAAAGACAAAATCAATACCACAAAATCCTTAGCCAAGAAACCAATCATCAAATAAATAATTATTCCATATCGCAATCTACTATCCACTATCAACACTTCATGTTGATAGTAATTGATACTTAACCATATTGGAACAATAGCTCTTGATCATGGCTATTGACGAGATACTAACATACTGAATTGCTTTGGCTTATTTTCTTTATTTTCTTTATTTTTATTTTCTTTCTTTTTATTTTCTTTTCTTTCTTTGATTTTGTTGTTGTATACTAATTGAGTAAAAAAATTAAGCACTGAGTTATTGACGTCAAGGATAGCCTGGTAAAAGACCCAGAAATAAGAGTAAAATTATATATATTAACAAATAGCTTACCAGAAGGGCACGACTGCCAGAATAAATCCGGCTGCCAAGCTGAGAAAGAAATTGGGCATAATTGCAACTCCAGGAAAACTACTACCATCACCACTGAATCTCTGTCCATTATACAAAGAACTTCACAACAAAACCTTTAGATCAACCAAAACCTTCAGATACCATACCTTCCACACATTATTCATGAAAGTAGCTTTTGAGCACCAAGTTACAGGTTTGTTATTCAATACAACAACAGAAATAATCACCTGTAACAACGGTGACCATCTATGTATGCAAAAACTTTGGAGTACCACAAAGGTACAGGACCTCTGGAACTCAGTCTTTTCCAGTGGTGAAAAGTCCTCCAACTGAGAACCAATCCATCTTTGTCCAATAACCTGTTACCAAAGGCAATACCAAAATGCTTTAAAGAAGGGACCACACCAAAATAAAAGGAGCTACCCAAGATCGTCGACACAGAGAAGTGACCAGCACCATGAAAAGCACAAGACAAATTGTTGGCCAAATATATATCATTGTCCAAAAAAATTCTAACCATACCAGTAAGAAAATTGTTAGAGAGACTAACCCTCAACTTAACAAGATGTCATAAAGGGTTTAATGGAGTCTACCCTAATATCTGTAGATCCAAAAAACAGTGTTCAAACAAACACCCCAGAATACCAGGTGCATTTGAGAACCAAACCAATGAAGCCACCTTCCCTTTAGCCTGGATCTGTTCAAAAGTCCTCATGCCATAAAAGAAGAGATGATGTAAAGCCTCACTGGGAAAATCTCAAGGCAAATTCGCTTTAGATTTAAGATCATTCCTCAACATAACATCCCATTTCAAACAGACACTCTTAGAAACAAAGCTGAATTGTGTGTGATAGCTGACAATGGGTTGCAGAACCAAAGACACCAAGTACACAAATTGTTTATCCCTCAAAGCTTTCCTGAAAACCATATTAGAAAAGAACTTGACATCTGATTAAGCTTTGGCTAAACTGGGCTTAGACAATCCATCTGTCGACAAGAAAATGTCCAGATATCTATGAGCCTCACTCTGTTTAGCAATAGAGATAGATAGTCTATTAATATGCAGAGACACATCTGAAACCCTTTTGTTGATAGGAATTGCCACAGTCTTTTCATTGTTAATTGCGATATCATTGACCTCAAAAAATTTGTCTGCAATATCCAATATATGTTGTGTTAACACTTGATTATTACCAATTCAGATAGTATCATCCACAAATGCACCTGCCACAAAAAATAAAGACTAACCACCACTAAACTCAATTTGGCCAAATTTTGCTACAAAGTTGGTATTGATTCTGTAACCATATAAATGTTCATGATCCTTAACCTCACACAACAAAGGGTCATAAAAAATCCTCCACAAGAGAAGAAAGAAAACCTCTTCTTGATTCAAACCATCTAGTACATTGTATCCATCCGAGAGGCCAAAATCAGTCATTACTCTATTAATCCTGCCTACATGTAAATTTCCAAAAAACAACACAAATCTATCATACATTTTGATCCGCTTCAAACTGGCTTCCAACTGCCACCAACTAACAGAATCATAGGCCTTATGCATATCCTGCAACACCAACCAAACCTCCCTATTTTTCTCCAGAGCATCTTTCACAATTGAACCAACAGCAAAAACTGGAGATTAAGTAGAAGTACTCTTTAGGACTGAGAAATTGTCACCCCGGAGAACATCAAATCTGGAACAGGCTGAAAAAATACAGTCAGACAATAATTTAAAGAGTATCTTTCTGGCTGTCTTAATTAATACAATGGGCCTTGTATTCATAAGAATGCCATCCCATTTATATGGTTTGGGGATCATAGAAACCCAAGCTTTTTTTCAAAGGGCTGGAATCTCACTGATATTTAGGCAAGAATTTAAGAGACTCAACAAACACTCAAGCATATTATTACTACAATGTTTCTATAGCTCATTAGAGATACCAGACAGGCCAGCCACTTTGCCATCAGATAGATCCAAAATTATATTCACCAATTCACTGAAACGGATGTTATTTATAACATTAGAAAAGGCATCATCTTTCACATAATCCAAAGGCGTGTATTGGTGGGCCCATCTGGAGGACATCACCAAAAGTGAAATACGCTCTCTTGTCCAGTTAACCATGATACTGTCGACCCTGTTTTTTATCTCAATTGGATCCAAAACCAGTTCATCGCCTATAACCAAGTGGTTCAAAACAATCTTATGAAAAGACTGCTCCAAAATACTCCTAATCATGTCACCTTTGTTAGAACTGAAATTCTCCATGTGTTTATCAATGGCACTCCGGATTGCTGTATTCCTTACCACTCTGGATTCATAATACTTAGACTTCCTGTAACACTTTCTAACCTGAGACAGATGCTTGAACACCTTTACTAAATCAGCCCCATTTTGAACCAAAAAATTAAACTTGAAAGCCTCTTTATAATCGACCAGAAACCATCTCTTGATTAGACAATTACACTTATACTTATCACCTGTATTCAAACTCTTGACGACCTTAGCCACCAACAATTCAAGTCCAAGGAACCTCAATGAATGTTTGTTTTTTAAACAGTCAAATTTGCTAAACCAGTGCCTAGAAAATGTAGCATCAGCAGCTCTCACCATAATCCCACACAACATGTCTTACATCTCATCCAAATCACCAAGAATCTTAGCACTCAGAAAACCACCTATGACCAAGGACAGAGCAGCAAACACATTATTCTTAAACCGTAATTATTTGGAAAAGTCAGCATCCTTAAAGTCAAACTTCCACCTGTCTCTATTGGTCTGTTTGCAAATACTGTTTAACTGAACATCAAAAAGACCTCCCAATCCAATTGAAACTGAAATCATTTTATGATCCATGTTGAAAAACTCTGTAATTGCGCCAATGTCCCACTTCATCAGAGCAGAAACTAAGTTTTCACTGACAAAAATATAATCAATAACTTTTTCCACACTTCTGCAGTTGCTCCACGTAGGTGAACTAGCCAAAGAATGTCCTTTGAAAGAGTTAACAAAACCCAGATCTGCACATTTTCTGAGACTAGCACTTTTTTTGATATCTGATTCATTGAAGTCCCTACCCAAAACAACAAAAGAGCTTGAGTTGATAGCACTAGCGATTAAGGAGTTGACAGCAAGAGCTTGACCAAAATGCACACTAGTAGATGCACCTGCATAGATACCCAAGATTGTAACCAAAAGTTTGCCCTTAAACAAGAGTCTAATTAAAATCAACTGACCAGGAATTTCATCGATTTTTGAAACATGCCAAGCCACAGAAGAGTTCATAATAACAGCCACGCCAGCACCAGAAGAACCTGTATTCAGCCCTGATGTGAAAATGCGAACACCAGGGAACTTATTCATGATTCATGGGTTAACACCAGATTTTAACTTTGTCTCCATAATGATAGAAATGTTATTTCCAGAGTCCTTGTGCCATCTAACTATATTGTTCTGTTTGGCAAGAACATTCACACCCCTCACATTACATGTCGCAATTCTTCAAACCAAATTGTTCATTAAGATAAAAAAGAGACTGCAGAACTCAAACCAGCACACATCTGATCTAACTTCTCCAATATCAAACAAACCAAAGCTTCAAGAGCCATCAACTTTGACTCCAAACAGCCCACTTTTGAAGTCAAAATTTTTGAACCACTCAAACCCAAATTTGAGACACCAGAAGAAACCAAAGAGGGAGGAAGAACCACAGGCTTAGAATCATCCAGAATCATATCCGAACCAAATTCCACATTTGCCATAACAGGGATAACTAAGAACTGAGAGGAGGAGACAAGAGTCATGAGCACCAAGTTTAAATTGTCAAATTTGTTTACAATATTAGACACCCTATTTGTAAGAAGTTTTAAAGAATGCTCCAAAGAAGTGAAACGAGTCTCCAAAATTGAATAAACAAAAACCACAGGAGATGAGTGACCAACCACATCTGAGGCACCAAAAGAGGAGCCAAAACCAGAACCAGAACCGAAGTGAGGACCATCAGACGAAGATACCAGAGAGACAACCTGGGCCCATGATTTGCCACCAAATACAACTGGTCAAGAAATAGGCACATTCTTTTTTGTATACAGCTTGGCCAACTGGAGGTGGTTCTCATCAGAGACAACCCTTTTAAATGACTTGAAAAGTTTAGGAAGAGTTGAGATCTCAGCATCACACTTTAGAACAGAATGACCAAGTTTCTCACACCGTTCACACCAAACCAGATCCAATCTAGCCCAAGAAAGCCACCAAAAATAGGCTTTGTACGAAACACAGACTCTAATACCTTGTCATTCTCAAAACAAACCACAGCACAACAAACTCTATTGCCAGTGTCTAAGGATTGATTTATGACACAAGTTTTCCCACCAGCTCTTGCCAAAAAATCACCAAGATTATGAGCCATTGTTCCCACTAGCAAAGTAAACAAAAGTGCCTTATATTGATCTCTAAATGCCCATGTCTCACAATCTCCCACAGCCTTGGCCATGCACACTGAATCTTTCCTGATCAAGAAAGACCACTTAGCTGCCAACTGATCTGTCTGACTCGATTTGGTAAACTCCACCACAGCCTTTTGCCACAGCCCAATGAGCTGCAATCAGATTGACACTATTTGACCAAACTCAGATACTGCAGCGACTATCATTTCCTTTGGTGTGTCCATGAGAATTTTCTTGATTACTACAGTCTGATCTGAGCGAATTCCTTGTCTCTTAAGATCACTGTTTACTATAATGTTATTTTCCCTGGCCAATAAGGCAGCTTTTTCCATGCTCTCTGATGAAGTAAACATTGATCTGATAATCCCTTCAAATTTTGAAGGGGTAGTGGTCCCCCCAAAACCATTGATTTTTGAAAAAATTTTTCTGATGAACTGAGTTTTTTGCATAGCCAATTTTCTTTTCACAGCCAAAAGATTGATGTCTAAAGCAAATGATTTCTTAACTGACACTTTTACAGGAGTTTTGATGATCTTGGAATCAATCCAAATCTTATTCAAAAGAACTTTTCTCCTAAGGAGGGGCAGAAGAGACTTCATCTTTTCATCCATTTCAAAGTCAGGAGAACCAAAATTTGCACCAGTATTCACATGTTTAGTCTTAAGAGTATTAACAGCCAAGTCTGAAAGAGAATCATTGAAACCACCAGACATATTAACATTTTCATCATCCCCAAATAGGCTCTCCACATCAGAATATACACTAGCACCAGAACCAGACATCAGAGAAACATTCTTTTCATTACCAGAGTGTTTAACATTTCTAAGAGAAGTCCTCTTTCTTTGTGAAAAGAAACCACCAGCAGGACCATGAAACATGCCCTTAGGAGCCTTCTTACTAGATATGCTGCCACTAGAAACAGCCTTCAAATCCACGATGAAAGGGTTGTTAGTTAAAGAAATATTGATATATTATTAACAAAAAAAACAGAAAACTTCTTTTTTTAGAAAATAACTTGTTGGGGTTTTTCGGAGGTAAGAGAAAAAAAAGTTTTTTTTATTAACAATTAAAATTGTTTTTGATAATTAAGTTATGTTAAATATTTATAACAATAAATTATATAAAAAATTTTCTAATTTTTACAAATATTATTAAATAAAACATAAACAAAATTTTAATTATATTAAAAAAAAACATTATAATTAATTAAATAAAAATTAAAAATTATTTAAGAGTAAAAAACAATATTAAGACAAATATATTTGCTAATATTACTACTTATTTATCTTAATATCTTTTAATTACAATTGATAAGAGTTTTTTTTAAATAAATAGCATTATTTTTTTTGAAAATATACAGTATTTTATTTAAAATATATGTTTTTTGATTAGTTATATTCAATAAAAAGTTAAACCAAAAACCAATGTTGTTTTTAAGCATAAAATTAATAATATTTATTAAGTTTGCATATTTTTGGTATGATATTTTGACTTGTATATGTGGTTAAAATTTACAAATAAACTTATATTAAAATTATATAATAAGTATTATTTAAGAGTTTTAAGTCTTTACTATAGTAATATAATACTTTTTAATTATGTTTTTATGTATTTATTAAAAAAAAATACAAAAATTAAGTTATTATTAAGCCTGACTAATTTGTAAAGATTTTTTTTTAAAGTTTTACAAATATTATTTATAATATTAAATTTATTATATTTTTGTTAATTTAATAATACTTTATATATTTTGTTTTATAAAAGTTTTGTTTTTAACAATTAATATAATGAGATAGTTTTTGTATTTAGAAATTTTAAAGTTGCAACTTTTTAACTAGTGTCTTTTATAAAACAAATAATCTCTAATTACAAAAATAGAATTTGATTATACAGAATTAAATACAAAGCAGCAATAAAAAAATAAGTTGCTTAAAAAAAAAGTTTTGTATTTTATAGTTTTAGTAATTTGTTAATTAGTTTTGTTAATATTATAGTTCAAAAATTTAGCAAAAAAATTATAAAATAATATAAATTATTTAATTATAATATAGCATAATAATAATCTTAAAAAAGTAATAAGTAATATTTATAATAATAATAAGCACTAATTTATAATAATAATAAATACTAATTGGTAATAGTAACAAATACCAGATTAAAATATTAAAAAAAAGTATTATAATATGTTTTTTTATAAAATTACAAACATATATATATATAATAACTTTAATATTAAAAAAAACAACAATTTTATTTAATAGTTTAATTTTATTAAATTTTAATTTTTTACTTTAATTAACTTTTAATTTTTATTTTTAAAGAAATTTTAAATCCAAAAAAATTAAAAATAATATTAAAAATTAAATTATCATAATTAAAAGTATTAAAAAACTTATTTATATTATTTATTAAATAAAATTATTATTTATTAGTTGAATTCTTTAGAAAAATAATTTTTAATTAAGATTATTTATGTTATTACTTATTAATAAAAAGTTTTATTGTAAAAATTATTAACATTCTGTGTTTTTAGATTAAAGAAACATATTAAATAATTACAAAGATAGTCTCAAAAAAACTTTAAAACAACAGATAAATTTCAGTTTAATCTTTAAAAAAGAATACATAAACACATACACAATAATTAAAAATTGAGAAATAATTTATATATAATATCAAAAAAAAGTTTTTAATATAAAATTAGCATTATTATATAAATAAAATTAAAAAACTTAAGAGTAACTGATTGCAATTAAAATAAGATAGTAATATTTAATATACCAAAAAAATTATTTCATAATACTATAAAATAATTTATATTTTAAGAAATAATGTGATTTTTATAATATATCTTGGTTTTTAAAAAAAAATTGTTTTTTTCTAATATATACAATAATATTAATATTGTTATAAATAGTTAATATAGTTTTAATTGGCTTAAGTAGTTAATTACATATAATAAATATGTGATTTATATTTAGTTATAAGCAGTTTAATTATATATATATGCTAAATAATATTTAAATTATATTTATTAAATAAATATAAAAAAAATATAAAAATTATTAAAAAGAATTAATAATTAGATTATTATTTAAGTTAATAATTAATTTAATAATTAATTTAATAATTTTATTATTAATTAAATTAATATTTAATATTTAAAAATAAGATAATAAATTATATAATATTAATAAAAACAATAATTTTTAACTATAAAAATATGTTTGTATAAAAATTTTAAAAAATATTAATATTAAAACTTTAAAAACAAAATTGTTTTTTAATAAAATTTTATTTTTTAATAAATAAATAACTATTATTAATATAAAAACAAAAAAAACTTTTTTTTCTTTTCTATCCCAATAATCATCAAAGAGTTTTAATTTTAATAAAAAAGTTTTTTTAATTTCTTTTTTTAATCATTCAAATTAATATTTTTAAACCATTTTTGTTTGAATATAAGACTATTGTTAATTTCAATATTGCTATTATAAAGAAAACTGTTAAGAGTTTTGGTTTTAGAGTGGCTAAAAAAGATGTTTTATTCAAAAAAAAAAAGAGAAAGTGTTTTAAATATTATTATTATTAATAGAGATAATTCTAATAAAAGAGTAAGTAAGAATTTTTGGAGTTTTAAAACTAATAATACTATTAAATTTGATAGTATTAATATGAAAAAAAAGTTTCTAATAGAGAAAATAAGTATAAATTATGATAAAAATAATGTTTTTAATAGAAAAAATTTGAATTTGACACTAAAAAGTTCTAGATTAGTAACCAAAAAAGTCTTGAGCATATTACTCAAAAAAATTGATTTTTTAGATATAAATATTAATAATATCCTCTTGAATACTTTTCTGATTATCTTTTCTCTATTAAAAAATTTGGTCAATATGTCTATTAGAAAGTTTTTTGCTTTAAATATTGGTTTAGACAAGATTACTAGGAAATTGTCTTAAAAGAAACTCATAGTAGTAAAAAAATTGTTCTTAAAAATCAATAATTTTGAAAGAGCTTCTACCTTCTTAAAATTTGTTGGTATTATTAAAGCTATATTCACTTTTAAATCTAGTTTGGTATTGTTATAAGTAATTATTTGGAGTATTGAAACAAATAACAAATTTGTAATTTGATGTTTAATAGCTGTTTATAATAATAATTTCTTAAGATTTTGAAGTTTAAAAGTTTTAGTTAAGTCTTTTATATAATGAATAAAGATTTAATTAATGGTTTTTTCCAATTTCTGTTTTTAATATAGTAATTAGTTTAATTTAACAGTCATGTTTTTTTAATAAGCTATTCTTAAATTTTTCTACTTTTGTTTTACAGATCTTTTACCAGACTATTTTTAATGTTAATTACTCAGCATTTTATTTTTTTAATCAATTAGTAAACAATAAAAAAAACAAAATAAAACAAAATAAAACAAGAAAATAAGAAATTAGTATTCTGTTAATAGTCATAATCAAGAGTTATTGGTTTAATATAGCTAAATATTAGATTTTATCAACATAAACTGTTGATAATACAAAAGTAATTAATATTTTTTAATTAAGTAATAATAACATAAATTGAATAGTAATGGATATTTTTATTAATATTAATATAATTTTACTTTAAGTTATAAAAACTATTTTTTAAAAAGAAAAATATTTTCTAACTATTAATTAGTTATTACTGTTCTGTTTTTTTGTTTTTAATACTTTTGTTATATATACATAATTCATATTATACAAGATTTTACACATTTCTACTTTTTTTCTATACTATTTTCTAAAAATGTGCTTATTTCTAAAAATGTATTATAATTTCCTAAAAATATGCTTATTTCTTAAAAATATGCATATTTTTGAAAATGTGTTCACTTATTAAGTACTATTTTTCTATTAATCTATCTTATACTCTGTTTTTTTTTGTTTTTTTTGTACTTTTTTCTATAAGTAATATTATTTCTTTTTTTTTAATATTAAGTTCTATTGAAATTCTTATTTTAAATTAAGTTATTATTATTTTTTAATACTGTTTATTTAATTCTAGTTCTTATGTTTTTAAATTGAAAATTGGTTATTTTTTTTTATTGATTAATAATTATTGGTTTCATTTTTAAATATAGTAATATTTTTAAATAATCTTGAAATATAGTGTATAGTCAGTATTTTGTTTTAATATATAGTATAAAACTTATCTTCTTTTTAATAAAGTCTTCAATCTGTTGTATAATTTTTTAATTGAATATTTTTTGAGATTTATTGATATACAATTTCTGAATATTTAGCTTTTGTTTTAACTAATAGTAATAGTATGCTATTAGAAATTGTTTTATTCATAGCTTTTAGTTTTCTTTAATTAGTTTTTTTATTGGAACTATAATTGGTATTTTTTTTAAAAGTGTTTTTTATTTTTTCTATAATCTTGTCTAATTAGTGCTTTGTTTAGTTTTATAATTACTAATATAAAGTAATATTTGTTTTTCTTTTTCTTTTTGTGTTTTTATAACAAATTGTCTGGTAATTAATAGTAATTTTTATGTTTAATTGCTGTTAATTTATGGCTTGAAACAATTGTTGTACTATTATGTAAATATGATCTGAATTTTTATTTTTTGTTGTTGTTTTTGTCATATATATTGTGTTTTTATGTACTTTTATCTTGATCTATTATTTATGTTTTCTTTAATAATTATAATTAGTTTCAAATTTTGTGGAATTTTATCTGATTTGACTAGTATTTTTTGTACTTTCAATTGTAAAATAATATTAATAGATAATAATACTATATTATAATATGATTTTAATTAATCACAATATGTTGCTTTAATTAAGATTTTATTGTCTTATTTAATTTATAAGATTTATTTCCTAGAAATTTTTCAATATAAAATGAACTATTTTATTTGAAGTTAAACTTTTTACTTTATTGTTTTTCTACTTTGGTATAATATAAGAGTACTTTGTTTTCAATTTTGAATTTGATTTGTTTATTTAGTAACTGGTTATTATGTTATTTTTTTTGTAACTTTTATATATTATTAATTGCTTTTTATCTTTTGTTTTTTAGAGTTTCTATTAAGTCATATGTTTTTTTTAGCAATATTTCTTGAGAGTTGGCTTTTGTTATTGGTTCTATTAAATATATATTAATATTTATTTTAACTAGTAATATTGTTGTTTTACTATAGACTAATTCAAATAGTATTACTTGTGTGGTATCTTGTTTTATTGTCTAATAAGCAAATAATATTAATGATATAAACAAATTTTATTTGTTCTGGTTTTTTTGGTTGATTTTGGCTATTATTTTGCACAATATTCTGTTAAATTTTTTGATTAAGCCAAAATCAAAAACACTTCACTTAATAAAATACTTGTCATTAAAAATAATCTATTAAAACCTATTAAAACTATTTTTATTCCAAACACAAACATTTTTGTTAATATTTTAAGTAATTCAGAACAATTTTACAAAAACTACTAAAATTTAGCATTCACTTAAGAAAAGCAAAAGCATTTAGAACAATTAAATGCCAAATTTTATAAACATTGCCAAATTTTTAGTAACTTTGAATATTGTGATAATTGTAACTTTATTTACAATCTATTACTATATATAATCTATTTAATTTTCAAAGAAAAAAAACCAATTAGCAGCTGTACTTCAGAATTAAAATTAAAATTCAATCATAATTCAAATATTGATAATAACAACAATAATAATTTTAACTTCATTTATAATAGCAATAACAACAATAATAATTTAAATTTCAATAGAAATCCTAAACAATATATTGTGCTTTCAGATCTCTCAAAAAAGCAGAAACTTAAATAGTTTAGTAATAATAATAAGAGTATCATACCAGAATACATACATAATACTAATGTAGAGTTTGATTTTAAATATTCAGAAAAAACTGCCATTAGATTAGAATCTCATTTATATACTAACATAGATTTAAAATTAGGATTGGAAATTTTAACAACAATAATAGTTTAATTAGACTCTAGATTTAGTATAACAAAAAAAAAGATTAATATTAGAGAAAAAATAATTGACACAAAATATATAGAAAATATTATTGTAATATTACAAAATAACTCAGAAAAAGAATACACAATTAAACCAAATAAAAAAATAGTACAGACAATATTTTTGCTTTTAATTAAAATAACTTAATTAATATTAATATAAACAAAAAAAAGCTAGAAATCATGACAAAAGAAATAAAGAAATTTAAATCCACAGATAAAATAGAAATATCTGTTAATATGACAAAAAAAAATCATTAATAAAAAAAAAATTATCTTTATCAATCAATTTATTTTTATTCTATTATATGACCAGTTATATTAACTATAGAAAAATAAATAAAAAATTAACTTCAAATTTTTGAAGTAAAAGCCACCATTTGTAAATTAGAAGAGATTGTTATTATTAATTTCTATTAGCCAAGAATCACAAACATATTAAGATTCCAATATACAATATAACTGAAAATTCCATAGAAATATCAAATAGAATTTTCATTAAATATTTAAGCATTGAAATTAAGAATCAACTATTAACAAATATTTTAGATTTTCTATAACTTTATGAATATGTGGATATCACATTATAAATAATTTATGAATAAAAAAAGTATTATTTGTTACAATTAAAACAATTAGAGCAAATAAACTTGAAAAATTTAGACTTACTTCAACATATGTAATTTAAGATACTACTCAACAATTTCACTAAAATCTTTGCCAATAAAATAAATTTGGCAAAACTAATATTATTCAGCATTAAATCAAAACTAAAAATATAATGCCAATTAAACAAAAAGCATACAGAGTATTATCTGTTAGCCATAAGATTATCTGACAAAAAATCAACTGAATGTTGGACAATGAATTAATTTAATTATTAATAAGTCTATGGTTTTTACCAATAGCACTTTTCCAAAAAAAAATAAAAAAACCTGCTTTTATGTAGACTACCAAAAACTCAATAGTATTACTTATAGAGACAGTTATCTAACTTTATGAATTTAGGAGTTATTTGATGCTTTTGGAAAGAAGAAATAGGTTTTAATATTGGACTTAAATAGTAATTACTGACAAGTAGTCATGAATTCAGCAGACAAAAAAAAAATGGCATTTATTATTAGAGAAAAAAATTTTAAATTTGATATTATGCTATTTGGCTTAATCAATGCCTTAGTTATCTTCCAATAGTTTATAAAAATTGTTTATACTAAATTATTATAGAAATCAATAGTAATTTACTTAAATGACACTAATATGTTCTTTAAAATATTTAATAACTATTTTGACCATTTCTAACAAGTGTTTAAAAGGTTAAGAAGAGCTGGACTAAAGTTAAATGTTATCAAATGCTATTTTGGAAAAACTGAATTCAAGTTTTTGAAACATGTTATAAGCAAAAATGACATAAAAACAAATTCAGACAAGATTAAGATAATCAAAAACTTTACAGTTCTAACAAATCTTACAGAATTAAGAGCATTTTTGGAATTTATTAGATAGTATTGCCATTTTATTCAAAACTTCTCCAAACTGGCTCAATTATTTTATTAGCTCCAAGCAAAAAATATTAAATATAAATAAACTGAAACCCAACAAGAAGCTTTCAATATCTAAAGAAAAAAACTCATTTAAGCTCTAGTATTAATCTATTCAGATTATAGCAAACTATTTATTATTACTATCAATGTATTCAATTAAGCATTAAAAGCTGTATTGTTATAAAAAAAAGCTAATGAACAAGAATATTTAATGATATATGTTAGCTAAAATATAAGTTTAGCCAAAAAAAACTATAAAACTCTAGCATTAAAACATTTAACTATCTATTAAGCTGTTATTAAATAAAAAAATACTTATGTTAAAAGTTTAATATATATATTGATCACAAAAATTGATATCAATCCAGAAGTAAAAATTTGGAAACAATTGCCATGTAAAATAGAAAATAGAATTATCACTATTTAATTATATTGTATATTATAAAAAAAAAATGAAAATAGTAATAGTTTGTTATAAATAAGACAAATCTAAATATTTTAACCCAAAAATATAACAAAAGATGAACACACAAAAATATTAACAATTCTAACATTATATTAATACTTAATAGTTTAAGAAAAAATTATCTCAAAAAAAACAAAACAACATAAAACAACAATTAAAATATTTTATTACTTATTAAAATATATTATATTAAAAAAACAGAAAAGATCCAGACTAGTTACTTAGAGTAATTACAGAACCAAAAAAAACAATACTGTTTAACATGTACTTAGATCTAACTACAGAATATTTTCATAAAGAAACAATTATAGAAAAAACCAAAAAAAGATATTATTAATTATCAATGTATCCAGATATCATTTAATATATTTAAAATTATAATGCTTGTTAAAGAAAAAAAGAAATGAGACCAAATAAACTATTAAAACCAATTAAAATAAAACAACTATTTGATTGAATTAGTATTGATTTAGTTGAATCATTAATAATAACCAGCAGAGACAATTAATATATAACAGTAGTTATGAACTATTTTACAAAATGGCCAAAGGCAAAAGCAATTTAAAGAGCAGATACAAAATCTATAGCCAAATTTGTTTACCAAGATTTAATTTGTTAATATAAATATTTAAAAAAGTTGTTATCAGACCAAAAAACTCACTTTTTAAACAGAATATTAACAGAATTAAGTTAAAAATTTGAAATTAAAAGACCATTATTATTATTACTATATTACCTATAAACAAATAGCTTAGTCAAAAAATTTAACAAAACATTATGTAAAGTAATAACCAAAATCAGCCAAGAAAACCAGGACAAATAGGATTTATTTATATTATTAGTATTATTTACTTATTAAACAATAAAACAAGATACTATATAAGCAATACTATTTGAACTAATTTATAATAGAACAGCAATATTACCAATTAAGATAGATATTAATACATATTTAACCAAATCAATAACAAAAACCAACTTTCAAAAAATACTGCTAAAAAAAACATATAACATAATAAAAACTTTAGAGAACAAAAGATAAAAAACAGCTAATAATATTTAAAAATTACAAGCAAAACAAAAAAACAATATAATAACCAGTTACCAAATAAACCAGTCGAATTCAGAATTAAAAACAAAGTATTCTTATATTGTACCAAAACAAAAAAACAATAGAGTAGAAAATTGAACCTAAATGAGATAAACCATTTTACATTGAAAAATTTTTAGCTTATAAATTAAGATAATACAACAAAATCTTAGTTAAAGCAGCACATAAAGATTAACTAAAACCATATTACAATATAGTATTATTATCTATTAATAATATTTTACAATTAGAAATACAATGAATATTAGTCCAACCAAATAAGATTGCATAAGATCTAGAACCAATCATAATTATTAACACAAACATATTAAATTGATCTATAAAAACAGTATATAAAAAACTAATACATACAATAAAAGCAAATAAAAAGATAAAAATTACTAATAATATTTATTTACTAGTCTAACAACTATTCCAAATAATTAAAAATTAAAAATTGAACATAAAAATTACAATCAATTAACAAACTATTTAATATAAAAACACAGAAAAAAAACTGAAATCCTAATACAAAGTACAATATAGGGTATACATAAGACATAAAAATATAGTAGAAGATATAATAGCAAAAGTAAAAATATCCATAGAAATACCAAAAACAACAGTATTATATAAGAAATTAATAGAAAAAAATTAGAAATAGTAGACACAACAATTTTTAAAAAACTTTTACTATTATTATTTAGACAAAAGCTTAATATTTAAAACTTATATATAAATAAAACAAAATAAATATTTAATACAACAATATTATAACAACTTAAGTAATTTGTGAAAAAAAACAATCTATTTACACAGGCATAAGCAATATACTAATTACAAACAGAATTCTAAAACTGTTTGGAAATACTGCTATATCTAACAATAAACATGATAATTATTAACCAATTAAGAAAAATTATCAATCCCCAATTTAAAGAATTGTAAACCAATATTGCCCAAGTAATTCTCAAAAAAAAAGTTATGAAGTTAATCCAAGAAAGAAATTTAGGAGATTTAGAAGATCTTAACAGAGTTCAATATTAAAAAAAGGAAATAATATTACTCATTGAAATTAAAAATTATAATAGTAGATAAAATAGCCAATTAGAAATAAGTATAATAAAAAGAAAAATTTCAAGATTTTTTTTGGAGAATTGCAGGATTCTAAAATTCTTTTCAAGAAATTGCAGGATTCCAAAATTTCAGAATTTCTGTCAAAAAAATTGAAAAATTTTAAGAAATCTTATATAACACAAATTATGTATATATAATGAGAGTATTAGAAACAAAAAAAATATTAGAAACTTTGATAAAACAGTAGCTAAAAATAACTACTTATCTTCTACTTTCCCTTTAAAAAATAGTTTTCTATAACTTAAAGTGAAATTATATTAATATTAATAAAATATTTAATTATTATTTAATTTATGTTATTGTTACTTAATTAAGAATATTAATTACTTTTTCTACTATTAACAATTCATGTTAATAAACTTTAATACTTAACTACACTAGAATAATAATTTTTAATTATAGTTATTGATGGAATACTAATTTTTTATTTTTTATTTTTATTTTATTTTATTTTATTTTTTTGTTGTTTACTAATTAATTAAAAAAATTAAGCACTAAGTATTTTATATTAAAAATAACTTGGTAAAAAATCTGAGAACAAGAAAGAAAAAATTCATGAAAGAAATTATTAATTGAATTTCTGTTTATTATACAAAAAACTCAACCAAAATTTTCAAACTTCAAAATTTTTAATAATTACCAATATTCTCAGCTATTAAACACTAAGTTACAAGTTTGTTATTTACTTTAATACCCTAAATAATCATCTGTAACAATGGTTTGTTATCTTTATTCTTTAATAGTATTGTTAAATTGCTTGGAATTACAGAAACACATGGTATTAGTTTTGGTTTATATAAGCTATGTACTTTTTTTTTCAGATATTAATTGTGCACTTTTTGTTAAGATAAATATATAGTGTAGTTTTAATTGGCCCAAGTAGCTAGTTATATGTAAAAAGTATGTAATTTGTATCTAATTTAATGTATTGTGCTAAGTAACATTTGAGCTTTATTCATAAAACAATAAAAAAATAAAAAATAAAAAACTTAATATTTGAATAAGCTTTAGTCAAACTAGATTTTAACAAACTATCTATAAATAAAAAAATATTCAGGTATTTATAAATTTTTTTTTTGGTAATTAAAATAAACAGATTACTAATTGTTAATAAAAGAATACTAACTTTATAATTAATAAAAATAGTTATTGTTTTATTATTATTAATTAAGATATTATTAATTTAAAAAAATTATTAACAATATTTAAAATATACTAAATTGTAATTTAATTACTGTTTATTCAAATTATGTTATCAACAAAAACACTAATAGTAAAAAAAAACATAAAACTTATATGAATTTTAATTCATTTAGTTCTAATTATAAACTTGAAATCAATTTTAACATTTTTGTTTTTTGATTTCATATAAAAAAAAACAATAAAATATACACTAAAAAAAAAAAATTTATCTTAATTTAATTTATTATAAATATAATAGTTATTTATTAAACCAAAATTAATTATAATTCAATTAACTTAATTATTGTAAATACTACTAAAGAATTTAACAAATTTGTTACATATTTTAATTTTAAACAAACTGTTATTTAAGTATTTTTAACTTACAAAATTATATGCTTTGTATATATTTTGCAAAACCAATCAAAGTTTATAACTTTTTTTTAAAACATTTTTTATTACTAAGCCAATTATAAAAATAAGAAATTATATCATTGTATATTCAATACTAAAAAATTATCTTTATAAAAAACATTAAATTTACTATATACTAAAAAATTCTGTTAGACAAAATTTTAGAAAAAATCTTCTAAACTGTTTTAATTAAAGCAATAAACCAAGTATTAATTAAAACACTTTTTTATTTATATAATTTAGAAATTATTAAAACTTATTTCAAAGTTAAAAAAAAATTCATACATTAAACAAAAGTTTATAAGATCTAAAAACATATCTATTATTACTTTGTTATAATGTTTTTACAACTTAATCAAAATACCAAAAAAACCAGCAGTTTTTTTATTAAACAATTTTATTATCACACTTAACAGTTCATTAAAATTAATAGAATACATAAAATTAAAAAAAACTTTATTAGCAACATAAATTAACAAAAAATATTATTGATATTATACTTTAGATATTGCTTTCAATACTTTTTATTTCTTTATTCAATCTTTTATAATTTTATTTATCTTAAATTTTACTTATTTAGATACTAATACCAGTTTTTTATTAACAACCAAATAATTTAAAACCATTTTGTAAAAAAATACTTAAAGATACTTTTAATTATATAGATTTTATTTACTTTAAATTTTTTATTTTTTTCTTAATAGCAGATTTAATTTATATTTTTTTAGTGTACTAAGATTTTACTATTTTTAGTATTTAATCAAATTTTCTGATCTTTGATAAAACAGACTGAATAATACCAAAATAAACACCCAAATTAACAAAAATTATTATTTTAAAAATATTATCAATATTAAAAAAAAGTCAAAATTTCAAAAGTAAATTAAATTTACTATTTAAAGCCAAATAAAAAATTTTAACCAACTTAAAAACCAAAATTTTTAATTTGTGGAAATGAGATAAAAATTTTGTAAAAACATTATTATAATTCTTAAACCAGATCTTAAAAAATATTTTATTAGTCAAAAAACAAATCATTTTTTAAATAATATCTTATATTTTATTTATATTTAAAAATTTTTTTATAATAACAAAATTATTAGCATATATAACAATAATATTAAAGATAAACACTTTAAACAAGTTTTATTTTAACTTGTTAATATTTTTAATATTAAATTTTTAGCAAAATACTTTAAACCAGTATTTAAAAAGTTATCTAAACCAAAAATAACATAAACAATATTGTAATTAGTGTTAAAAAATTTACTTATATTTGTAACTTTTTTGTTAGTTAATATATTTGCAAAATTTGATAAAATAAAAATGAAATTAATAGTTTTTTTTGATATTTTTAAAGTTTTTTTATGTAGAAATCTTAACAAATAAACTATAAACCAAAAAATTAACAAACCAAAATCTAAAAATTTTTGAAACTAATATTGTATTTAATATTATTCTTATTAAAAATACTTTTTAAAATAACAAATATGTTTTTATTAAATACATTAGCTATAAAAAAGCTAATAATAAATACTTAATTTAAATACTTTTTCAAAAATGTATTTAAATACAATTTTAATACAAAAATTAACTGTTTGTTTTTAAACAATAAACAAATCATTAAAAGTCTATCAAGAACTTTTAAAATTTTCAAACCATGTTTAGCCAAATATTTATTTACAATTAACATAATACTAGTACTTAAATACTCTAAATTTAAACCAAAAATAAATACTTTTATACTTTTAATTTATTTGCAATCTATAATTTAATACTAAAATAAAGCTTAAGTTTAGTAATAATTAAAATATTATTTTTTAATTCTCTATACTATTTAATAATATTATTTTGCTTAATAAAAATATTTATTTCTTTAATATTAAATATAGTTATTTTTTAAGTTAAGTTATTTATTGAAAACAAAAAAAAATTATATTAATATTCAAACTAAAAGACTTTAGCTTATTTAAAATAAATTTTATTAAATTTTTAAAACTATTATATTAATTTTTAGACTGTTAATCTTGGCAGTTAAAACTTTGGATCTATTAGAAAAAAAATCATAAAAAGTGTTAAGAACATGCAATATAACAGAAAAAATAGGCAACAACAAATTAATAACTATATCTAATTTTAAAATAACATTAACAACAGATATTTTCTTAATATATGTTAAAATTTCAAAAAAAAGGCATCTAATTTATAAGAGATTTCAATAACATGATTAGACAAAAATTTTATAATTTGTTTTAAAATATTTAAACAAGAAGCCAAAGCCAAAACCACAAAATTAGCATTAAAGTTGTTAAATAAAACTTTTATTAAGAAAAAACCAACAGTTAGTATGTATTAAAAAATTTGAAGAGTATTATTTACTATAAAAACTTAAGTTATATTATTGAAAAAAACTGGATAAGACACAAAAACCTATTTTTTTACATAAATTAATGCAAAACATCCTTTGTTAAACTCAGAAAAAATTTTCAAATTTAGACTAAATAATTTTAAACCAATTTTATAAACACTAAAAATACAATTATTTTTTTTATATTTAATGTAAACAAAAATAACAGATCAGTTCAGACCAAATTTACATCTTTAAAAACAAAAATTAAGTAAATAGCAATTTTTTTAGCAATACTAAACACAAAATATATTATAACACAATAAGTATATTTGTAAAAAATAAAATTACAAAAGATAAAACAAGTTTTTTATTATATAACAAAAAAAATTCAGAAAAATTATAAGCAGTAGTACCTATTGACAAAGTATAAAGAAGAATACAATAGTGGTTTTTTAATACTCATATTTTTTTGTTATTATTGGCTTTAATTATACAAACAAAGTTTTTGCTTAGCAGAATTAATTATTTGAAAACAAGTTAATAGTTTTAATATTTTTAAATTTAATTAATGTTTTCTATTAAAAACTAATAAGTTGTATTTTAACAGATTTTATAAATTTATATTTGGCTAATATTAATTTTAAAGCCAATTTAAGAAAATTAATTAGAAATTTTTTAATAATCACTTTTTAATTTAATCTAATATTAGTGTATTATAGATTAATATTTACCAAAATTTTTATGTTAAATAACAGATTTTTGGTTTTATTTAAATTAAGCTTAAAAATATATATTGACCAAATTATATTGTAAAATTTTGAGAAAATAGTAGTTTTCTTAAAACTATCTTCTTAATAAAATAATTTCCTAATAAATTTTAATTTATTATTTAAAATTTTTTTAAAAACAACAAATATTTTTATATTTAGAGCAAATAATTTGGCAGAATTGAAAAAATTTTTTTTTTATTAATAAAAATATTCAAGTATTATTCATATCTATAATTAAAGAAAAAAAATCTAAAATTATGTTATTATTTATGTTATTTAAAACCAATAATGACTTAAATAAATTAAATATAATAATATTAATACAATATAATATTCTTATTGAATTATCTGAATTAACATATCTAGTTTTTTTTAATAATATATGTTTTCAAGTTATTAGTTTTTAAAATTTTACTTATAATATTCAAATTACTACTAATTTTATTTTCTTAAAACTAATACAAAATATTATTATTATTATTTAAAACACTAGAATTTATAGAACCAGCCAAAATATTAATTTTAGCAATATTTAAACTAAGCTTTTTGGCTTTTTTATTAATGTTTTTATAAATAAATATTGGTAAATATTAATTTTTTTTAATATTAGAATAAGATTCTATATTAGCTTTTTTATCATTTAACTCTTTAATCAAAAAAGCTATTAATTTTATAATAATAAACAAATTAATATTAGCAGAAATACTTATAAAAAAAATAAAAAAAAATAAAAAGTATAAAATAAAAATTTTAATAAAACTGTTTTTATTTTTGTTTCTATTATTTTTCTATATTATTTTGTTATTATTAATTACAATCTATTATATTAATTTTTTAATTTTTAAATTAATTTTTTTTTATTACAGATTTAACGAGTGAAGTCCAACTGCTATCTAGTACATAGAACCAAACTAAGTAAAACCAACTAAATGTAGCTCATACACAAACTATATGTGGCCAGCCACTTGGGCCAGACAAGGCAACATTACACACCTATGCTAACATAAACATTACCATTCAAACCAGAGAAAAAATGACACAATTTGTGCCTACTAAACCTAACAGCAAAAGATTCTATAACACCAAGCATATAGACAATACCAGTTGACAATCTAGAAATTACACAGCCAAACAAACCAGAAACCAAACCATTATCCCCAATCAAGCCAGTCTTTTCCATATCTACTCTATGTTTGGTCCTAACAGCCCATACTTTAGTGTGATGCAATTCCATCACAAACCTGATGTATTCTACAAGGGCTAGAGTAGCCTTTTTTTGCTCCTCAAAAACTAAAACAGTTTCAGCATACCACAAAACCCTTGCAAACTGCCATATAAAGACCCATATTTAAAAAACATGATAAAAGTGAATGCAAAACAGCAGATGTAGACAAACACATAAGACCAGACATTGACATCCATTTTTCAGCAGCTTTAACCAAAATGTTTTCATAAAAACCAGAGTCACCAAAACAAGTAAAAATATGATTAGACAACTCCACTTTGTCATACAGTAAGCACAACACTCCAGGATAACTTTTGTTATACAACCTCTTTCTAATTACAACTGGCAGCTGTCTATAAACAGTTTTCATCAAGTATGTGTGCAAATTGGCTGACTTTTTACTGGTGAATCCAGAAAGCATGTGTGAATCAAAGTGTCAGATTGTTGCAGTAGCCCTCCAATCTATTTTTTTAATTATAATGTCTGGAATTACATCAAAACCTGGACCAGCCTTCCAATGGGCATGGCATATTAATCAGTATAAGTCTCAAACAAAATAATGAGCATTGCCAGATATAGCAGTTTCTTTAACAACCAAAAACTTCTTTCAAATTCTCACCAGCATAGAAAAAAATGAGGAAGTTGCCTTATTAGCCAATGTGTCAGCTCTAATATTGCCTAACATATCTGAATAATTCTTAACTTTTACCCACTTAATAGAAATATTTTTACGTTCAAAGAAATTGTCTATATGCAATTTTTCAATCCAACATTGGTTATAGAAGTCAAACATGGCAACAAAAGCCTTGGAAATGCAGGCATCAATTGCAGCTTAACTATCTGAGTACAAAACCACCAAGCACAAAAATGGAACACACTTCAATGCCAGTGCCACAGCTTACAACTCAGTCAAAGTAGAAGACAAAAGCCCAGCCACTCTAATTCCAATACTAGCATCTGCAGCTAAAAAGTATGCAGCTGTTCCACTTGCCATCTCAGCAGAACCAGCACATTTTAAGAATCCGTCTATATAAACCTCAATACAATCAGACCATACCTTCAGTAAACTATCACAAACATCAAAAAACCTATCAGAATTTAAAATACTTAGCACATTCTCTCTACTAGCAAAAGTAGTCCTAACTCTCAAAAAAACAGATTTGTTCATGAAATCAGATGTCAAAGAGAACCAGTAAGACACTAGGCTCCTTGGGTCAATAACAAAATGTTTTCCAGTCTATTATCTTTCTTTTTTTATCAAAAATTCTGTCACCAAATGTAATACCAAACTGCTTTAACAAAAAAATGAATTTGTAGTACAGAAACTGACCCAAAATGCCAGACATTGAAAAGTTACCTGACTCATGAAAGGCACAAGACAAATTGTTTGTTAATGACAAATCATTCTCCAAAAAAATCTTCGCCACTCCTGCTAAAAAATTGTTCACAGGACTAACATGCAACCTAACAGGAAACTGTAAAAAGTTCAGAAGAGACCATTCCAGAACTTGCAAATCTAAGAATTTATGATCAAATAAGTGTCCAAGAATGCTGTGTTCATTGGAGAATAAGATCAGAAATGCCAACTTCTTTTCAGACTGTACTTGCTCAAAGAGCTTCAAACCATACAAAGAAGGGTGGTGTAAGACCTTACTGGGAAAGTTACATGGTAAACCAGCTTTGGCTTTAAGACCTTTCCTAACCATAATATCTTATTTGTAACACACATCCAAAGATATAAAACTGAATTGTATATGATAGCTAATAATGAGTTGTAAGACCGCCAATACCAAATAACAGAACTGCTTGTCTGTAATGACCTTCTTCAACACCACATTAGAAAAAAACCTGACATCTACATGAGCTTGAGCCATACTGGGCTTAGAGAGACCCTCAGTTGATAGAAAGATGTCCAAATACTGGTATAATTCACTCTTTTTAGCAATTGAAATTGGCAATCTATTGATTGACAGCAAAGCATCTTTAATTCCTTGATTGATAGAAATAGCTACTGTTTTATCACTATTAATTAAGATGTTATTGATCACAAAAAACTCACTTACAATGTTCAAAATATACTGCATAGATACATGATTACTACTGATCTAAATTGTATCATTAACAAAGGCATCAGTAGCCAAAAAAGAAGTCTTTCTATCATTTGCCTCAATTCTGCCAGACTTTGCCACAAACCTAGAATCAATTTTGTATTCACATAAATACTCATGCCTTTTTACTTTGCACAAAAGTGGATCATAAAAGATTCTCCAAAGTAGTAGAGAAAAAACCTCCTCCTGATCCAACTCATCATGCACCCTGTAGTTCACTAATAGCTCAAAATCTGTTATTACCTTGTTGACCTGGTTTTCATGGATGTGACCAAAAAATTTTATGAAATGTTTACACATTTTGATGCAATACAAACTTGCTTACAAATAATGCCAGTCCACTGAATCATAAGCTTTACACATATTCTGCAGTACTAACCAAAACTCTCTGTTTTTTTCTAAAGCATCTTAAACAATTAATCTAATAGCAAAAATAGAAGACTGGGTTGATGTACCCTTCAACACCAAAAAATTGTCACCACAAAGAACATTGAACTTGCTACAAGCCAAAAATATTCAATCAGAAAGAATCTTAAAAAGTATTTTACATGTAGTATCAACTAATGCAATAGTTTTAGTATTTGTTAAAACACTATTTTACTTGTAAGGTTTTGGAATCATTGAAATCCACACTCTCTTTTAAAGATCAGGAACCACATCTTGACTCAAGCACAAATTTAACAGCCCCAACAGACAGACCAAAATCTCTTCACCACAATGCTTCCAAAGCTTGTTAAGTATTTCTGACAATCTGGCTGCCTTATCATTTGGCAAATTACCAACAACCAAAAACAATTTTTCTATACCAATTTTATTCATTATATCAGAGAAAACACCATCATTAACATAATCTAGAGGCATATATTGTTAAGACCAAAAATCAGGTATTTTTGGAAGAACTGATCGCTTCTTCGTTTATTCTTCTATAATCTTATTAATCCTGAGCTTCACTTTATCAGGCTTAAACACCAGCTCATCATCTACTACCAAGTGATCCAAAACCACTTTGTAAAATAGACATTCCAGAATGCTCTTTATCATTCTTCTTTTGTCAGAACAAAATTTTTCCATGCACTGATCAATTGTCTTTCTTATAGTAGTATCCTTAGCAATCTTAAACTTGCAATACTTGGATCTCTAATACTTTTTTCTTATTACTGATAAATGTTTAACCAAATCCATTGAGCTCACATCAGCCAAAATCATACCATTAACCTTGGAAGTTTCAACTTCATCAATAGCCAACCAGATCTTAACAAAACAGTTGAAATCTAATAGATTACCAGAATTTCAATATTTCACAATCTTTGCAACAAGTAGTTCCAATTTAAAGAATTTTAAAGATTGTTTATTCCTCAAACAGTCGTACTCACTATACCAAATCTTAGAAAAAACTTTATTGGCAGTTTGTACTATGGTTTTCTCTAGCATTCTCCACATTATATTTAGGTCACCATTGTTTCTCGTCTCTTCAAATATGTCTAATCTAACCAAAAACTCAGCAGATAAATGGTCTTTAAAGCTTAATCATTGAACATCATTTGCATTTTTTATTTTGAACTTTCACCAATTTTGGTTGGCTTGCCTGCAAATGCTAATAAGACAAGCATCCAGTAATTTACCCAAACCAACTGAAACTAAAACTGATTTATGATCTGTATCAAAGAACTCAGACACATTATTGACTTTATGCAATGCAATAGCGAATGCCAAATTCTCACTCACTAGAATAAAATCAATTACCTTCTCAACACCCCTAGAATTGCTTCAGGTAGGAGCTTTGGTCAGCAAATGTTCAGCAAAAATGTTAACCAGGCCCAACTCCAAGCAAAACTTGAAACTTGTGCTTTTTTAAAAACCATTTTCATTAAAATTACCATCCAAAATCACAAAAAAGCTGAAATTAATGGCCTTAGAGACCATAAAATTGATATTAGCAGCTTGACCAAAACATGTGCCAATGGATGCACCAGTATACAGACTCAAGATCATAACTGAAAGCTTTTTTTTGAACAAAAGACACACAGAAATCAAATGACCAGGATTTTTTCTACTTTTGACACATGTTAAACTAAAAAAGTGTCTATGATTATAGCAACTCCAGCACCACAAAACTCAACATCTAAACCAGTAGTAAAAACCCGAATCCTATCAAACTTATTCATAATCTAAGGCTTAATATCAGACCTCAATTTTGTTTTAGTAATAATAGAAATCATGTTGCTTAATATTACAGATAAACTTGGTGGGATATGATGATAACATTTGGTGCTCTAATTTAGTATTCTAAGATTGTATGTTTTTCATAGAGTTAATGTTTATCAGTCCCTGAAGGTCTTTTCTGAATGTGAATTTACCTATTGAGTTCTTTGGTTATAAGGCACAAAGTTTTGGTTTTTGCTGATTGCAATTTCTTATAATAGTAAGCTTTCTTTTTCAAGCTAATGAGTATAGTCATTAGGGTCTAGTGTTGTCTTTTTGCCTTTCTGATAAGCTATCAAAATAATGTTAATATCCAAAAACCTAGGGGGAGCTTCTCTCTTTTATTAGGCTATCATGAAGTCTATTCTCAGACAGTCGATTTTCTTATGTTGCCACTCCACAAGAAAAAAATAAAAAAATAAAAGAAAATAAAAAGAAATAAAAGAAAATAAAGAAATAAAGAAAATAAAATAAGAAATAAGTGTTCTGTCAATAGCCATGATTAAGAGCTATTGTGCCAGCAGGTTAAATAGTAGATTAATAACATGAATTTGAAGAATTGAAGAGATATTTTATTAATATAATTTTATTTTGGTTGATAGCAACTATCCTTGAAAAGAGGAGTATTTAATAATTTATGGCCTATAAGTCTAATTGATTCTAAGAGTCTAATTGATTCCTGAAAGTTTAATTTTCTTTCTGGATGTCTTTTTAACTTCTACAGCTACTTGTTTTTATACATTTTTTTTGTTTTATAGGATTGTTTTCAATTGCTTCACTATTGCTAGCTATTGTTTTGTTATTGCTAACTATTGTTTATTATTGCTAACTATTGCTTATTATTGCTAATTATTACTCATTATTGCTAGCTATTGCTTGTTATTACTAGCTATTGCTCGTTATTGCTAGCTATTGCTTATTATTACTAGTTATTGCTTATTATTGCTAGCTATTGCTCATTATTGCTAGCTATTGCTCACATTTGTCCTGTGTTATCTTGAGTTGTACTGTGTTTTTCTTGTTATGTTTTTTTGTCATGTTTTTCTATAGCTTTTTGGTTTTTCTACTTGAATAATATTATTTCTTTCTTTTTAAAATTGAGCTCCTGCGAAATCATCTATTTTTCTCTTTTGTTTCCATGTTGTTGCCATAATTTCTATTGCTATTTTTAAATCTATTTTGGTACATGAATGGTGTTTTTAAACTATAAAAGTCTGTTCAAGATATCTAATTTCAAATCCTGCATTTATATTATGTGCACATTCAGCCATAATGCCCTCATTATTATCACTAAATTAAGTTAATTTCTGCTCTATTGTAAGATCTAGAAGCGTGATATATTGTTTGGTGTTTGAAGCAGAGTTTGAATCATTGTTGTTATTGTCAGCAGAGTTTGAATTGTCATTGTCGTCATCAGTGGAATTTAAATTGGGATTAAGTTCTGATTCCAATTCTCACTGATTGGCTCGTTTTCTTTGGAGTTCAAATATATAATGCATGAAAGTGGATTATAACTCAGGGCCATCAGATGAGTTTTAATGATTTGTTGATTAATTTTGGTACTGCTGATTCTCAAATTTCTTTTTTTTCTCTAAGTTTTTTTCATATTGACACTTTCTTAGCACTGACTTTTGGCATAAAAAAAGGCAGTTTTCGCACAAGTAAGTATGAATCTAGGTAGTTTTTTTTTGGAATTCTTCCAACAAATCTTTAAATAATCAGAGTTTTGAATTTTTAGAGATTTGACGGGTTTTATCTAAGATAAGTTTTCTTGTACAATAGTGGGGTTAGACTTATTGGGTTTTGAATGTTCAGGTTTTGAATGATTGAGTCTTGAATAATCAGAGTTTTAATTTTAACAAGTTTTACTGAAAGTAAGTTTCTTTTTATACTAATAGGTTTGGAATTTATCAAGTTTCAAATGTTTGGATTTTGAACTATTGGGTCTTGAAGAATTGGAGTTTTAATGAATTTTATTGAAGGTAAGTTTCTTTATACAATAGCAGAATTAGAATTTATCAGGTTTCAAATAATTTTTGGAGTTTTTAATTTATTGAGTTTATTAAAGATAAGTTTTTTATATGATAGTGGAGTTAGAATTATCGGGCTTTAAATAATTTTTGGAGTTTTTAATTTAACAAGTTTATCGAAAATAAGTTTTTTATACAATAGCAGAGTTGGAATTATCAGGTTTTGAATAATTTTTGGAGTTTTTAATTTAACAAGTTTATTGAAGATAAGTTTCAAATGTTCAGAGTTTTAATGATTGGGTTTTGAATAATCGGAGTTTTAATTTAACAAGTTTTTTAAAGGAAATGCTAAAATAAAAATTTCACAAATCCTAAGTGATTTCTCCCTTGTTTTCTCTTGGTATTTTACTTTTGTGAATTTCTGAGAGACTCAGTCTCTGTGGATTTATAACCTTATAGGGAGCACCAAATATTATGGGTAAACTTAGTGAGATATGATGGTAATATTTAATGCTTTAATTTAGTATTCTAAGGTTGTATGTTTTTCACAGAGTTAATGTTTATCAGTCTCTGAAGGTTTTTTCTGGATGTGAATTTACCTATTGAGTTCTTTGGTTATAAGCCACAGAGTTTTGATTTTTGCTGATTACAACTTCTTATAATGGTAAGCTTTTTTTTCCGAGCTAATGAGTACAGTTATTAGAGTCTAGCATTGTCTTTTTGCCCTTTTGATAAGCTATCAAGATAATGTTAATATCCAAAAACCTAGGAAGAGCTTCTCTCTTTTACCAGACTATCATGAAGTCTATTTTCAGATAGTTAATTTTTCTATGTTGTTGCTTCACAAGAGAAAAATAAAAAAAAATAAAAGAAAATAAAAAGAAATAAAAGAAAATAAAGAAATAAAGAAAATAAAATAAGAAATAAGTGTTCTGTCAATAGCCATAATCAAGAGCTATTGTGCCAGCAGGTTAAGTAGTGGATTAATAACATAGATTTGAAAAATTGAAAAAATATTTTATTAATATAATTTTATTTCAGTTGATAGCAACTATCCTTAAAAAGAGAAGTATTTAATAATTTATGGCCTGTGTGTCTAATTGACTCTAAGAGTCTAATTGACTTCTGAAAGTCTAATTTTCTTTCTGGATGTCTTTTTAACTTCTACAACTACTTGTTTTTATACATTTTTTTTGTTCTACAGGATTGCTTTCAATTGCTTCACTATTGCTAACTATTGTTTTGTTATTGCTAACTATTGCTCATTATTGTTAGCTATTGCTCATTATTGCTAGCTATTGCTCATTATTGCTAGCTATTGCTTATTATTGCTAGCTATTGCTCGCATTTGTCCTGTGTTACCTTAAGTTGTACTGCATTTTTCTTGTCATGTTTTTTTATCATGTTGTTCTATAGCTTTTTGGTTTTTTTATTTAGGTAATACCAACTTTTTATGCCAACAAACAATGTTATTCTGTTTAGATAAATTTGTTATACCCCTAATATTGCACATAGCCACTTTTCAAATAAGCTTACTTATTAATATAAACAATGTGCCAAGGAGTCTGAATTCACACACAACAGATCTAACTTTCCTAAAATTAAGCCAATAGAAATTTCAAGAGCTATCATCTTAGATTTCAAATTACTGATTTTGAAAGTAAGAACTTTTGAACTACTCAAATCCAAATTCACAGTCTTGTTCTCAACAATAGGAGATGGAGGAGAAAACGATGGCTGTGAGACATTTAGAACCATATTAGCATCCAATACTGACTTAACAGAAGTAAAACCAACCAGAGGTCTAACATTGGGGGCAGACACCAGAGGCACCAGCTCCACACTATTCAATCTGCACAATATACTTGACATTTAATTAGCTAGCAATTCCAAAGAGCATTCCAATAAAGCTAAACAATTGTATATTAAGAAATTAACATAATTAATTAGCATGCTTCTTTTATTATGCAAAACACCAGAAGAAAGAAACCCAGAACCAGAACCTGAACCAGAAGAAAAACCACCAGAAGAAGAAGCAAATAAAACCACCTGCACCCAAGACTTGCTACCAAAAGCAGCAGAATGAGAGATGGGAACACCTTTTTTTGCATACAGTTTTGCTAGCTAAAGACAATGCTCTCCAGAAGTGACTCTTTTAATGGACTTTGAAGGTTTAGCATTGGGTGCAATTGGTGCATCACACTCTACAGAAAAATGACCAAAATGTTCACAATTTTCACAGCAAACCAAATCCAATCTAGCCCAAAAAAGTTTAATCCCACCAAATATTGGTTCAATACAATATATAAACTCCAAATTCTTACTAGATCCAAAACCAATTACAGCACAGCAAACCCAGTTACTAAAATTTAATAAACAATTGATGATGCAGGTTTTTTCACCAACTTTATTCAAAAGAGTATCCAGATCATAAGCAGTTGTTCCCACTGGCAGAGTAAACAGCAAAGCTCTAAATTGATTTCTAGATACCCAAGTATTGTAATCTCTCACAGCCATAGTCACATGTACTAAGTTTTTATCAATCAAAAAGGACCATTTAACAGCCAAATGTTCAGTCTAACCTAGTTCAGCAAATTTCACCATAGCTTTTTGCCATATTCCAATCAGTTAAATTTTGATTAACTTAATTTCGCCAAACTCAGCTAAAGCAGTAATGATCATTTCCTTTGGTGTGTTCATGGGAATTTCTTTGATGATTACAGTCTGATTTGAATGGATTCCTTGTCTTTTGAAATCATTGTTTACATTGATTCCTTTTTCTTTGGCCAATAAAGCAGTTATTTCTATGCTCTTTTCTAAAGTGAAGATAAATTGAATGATCTCATCAAATTTTGAAAGGATAGTGGCCCCCCCAAAACCATTGACTAAAGAAAAAATTTTTCTGATTAACTGAGTTTTTGCCATTGCTGATTTTTCTTCTATAGCTAAGAGATTAATATTCAAAGCAAACAACTTTTTGACTGACATTTCCACAGGAGTTTTGATGACCTTTAAGTTAATCTACTTCTTTTTAAGAGAGATAGACAAATGAGAAAGGAGTACAACTTCATCATCATCTATATAAAAATTGGGAGAACTGAGTGAAGAACCAAAAACAACACCAGTGTTGACCCACTTTATCTTGAGTGTAGTAGCAGCTAAACCTAAAAGAGACTCATTATTTACACCAGACATGCCAACATGCTCATTATTATTAAATAAACTATTCACATTAGAATATACACTGTTACCAGACCCAGATTTACTTAGAGATATATCTCTTTTATCACCAGAGTATTTGATATTACCAATAACAACTTTCTTTTTCTGAGAAAATAAACCACCAATAGGACCATGAAAAGCACTCTTAAGTGCTTTCTTCTTAGATATAGAGCTACTTGCAGTAGTCTTTATATTTATGAAAAATGGATTATTACTAAGTAAATAAATGTTGATATAAACTAAAAAACAAAAAAACTTCTTTTCACAGAAAATGTGCTTTTCGAGAATTTTTGGAAATAAAAGAGAAAGAAGTTTTTTAGTTTTTAAATTAAATATATATAATTATTTTTAATATAATAGAAAATTATACATATTTTATTAAAAATTTTTGGTAAGTTGGTTTTAAATTTTAATTTTTTTATTAATTTATTTTATTTAATATATATATTTTTTAATACAAAATCAATTAAGTTTTATAATTAATAATAATCTGTAAAATTATAAAAAATTTATTAACAATATTTAATATATATTAAGTAATTGCTTAATTATTTTTAATTTAAATTATATTATTAATAAACACATTAATTATTAAGTAAAAAATTAAATTATATTTGGTTTTAATATTATTAATCTTAATTACAAACTTGATATCAATTTTATATTTATATAAATTCTTATGTTTTTTAACTTTATAAATAAAAAATTATAAAAAATCTTTCAAACAGCAAAAATAAAACTTTTTTAATTCAAATTATTTATATTTTGTAGTTATTTATTAAGTTAATATTTGTTATTATAAATATTCTTAAAGAATTTAATAAAACTTTTATATATTTTAATTTTAAACAGTTTTTTAAATAATATTAACTTATTAGGTTATAAGTTTTTTTACATATTTTACAGAACTATTTACAATTTTTGATTTTTATTTAAAGTATTTTTTACTATTAAATTTATTACAAAAATAAAAAAATCGAAAATTTATTATTATAAAAAAAATCAAATTTGCTATAAGCAAAAAATCCAATTAAAAAAAAATTTAAAAGAATTTTTCTAGTAATTTTAATTAAAACAATAAAACAAAACTTTTTTTTTACTTATATAACTTAAAAAATTATAAATATTTAAACTTTTTTATAATTTAAAAACTTATATATATAATAGACATATATATTAAATTTAATAATAAATTTAAAACAACTTATTATAATATTTTTAAAGTTTATTTACAATATATTAAAATTAAAAAACTTTTTGTCTTTTTAATTTTATAACCATAACTAGAGCAAAAAGTAAAAAAGCTATACTTGATATTTTTCTTAAAATATCTAATAAAATTTCAATCAGAAGAGCTCTCTCTGTTGTAAAAGCAACCAGACAGAATGTTTTAGAAGTCTTTTTGTTACTTAATAATCGTAAAAAGCTGTCTTTGGTAGCAACTAAAGCACTGTTATTTATAGAAAAACATACAAAAAAATAAGTAGAAAAAACAGATAGACCAATAAGAGAATAGTACTTAACATATAAGCATATTGCTTAAGAAATTATAGCACATTACTCAGAAATGTGAATGATCTTGTAGAACCCAAATTATGTATATATAGCAAAAATGTTAGAAGTAGAAAAAACAGAATCAATACCAAGATCTGACAGAATAGAACCAGCAATATTAATAAAATAACTATTTATTATCTAAATTACTCTTTCCACTATTAACACTATATGTTGATAGTATTTGATACTTAATTACATTAGAACAATAGCTCTTGATCATGTCTATTGATAGGATACTAACTTTTTATTGTCTTGGCTTATTTCTTTATCTCTTTATTTTTTTTATTTTTTTATTTTACTTTTTTTTGTTGTATTATTAATTGATTAAAGAGATTAAGCACTAAGTTATTGACATCAAGGATAACCTAGTAAAAGATCTATGAAACAAGAGTAAAACACTTAAAGATTGAGAATAGCTTATTAAAAGGGCACAACTGTTAAAATAAACTGGTCACTACGCTAAAGAAAAAAATTTAATAGAATTGTGATTTCAGGAAGCTACAGATAAAACAACACTTGAATTTTTGTCCATTATACAAAGAACTCAACCAAACTTTCAAATACTAAAATTTTTAGATACCAAAATCTTCAGATATGAAATCTTCAAATATTATCAATGAGATCAACTATTAAGCACCAAGTTATGAGTTTGTTATTTGATTTGAGATTCCAAGTAATTACTTGTAACATTTGGTGCTTCCTGTAAAGTATAATTTTACAGAAAACCAGCACCAATAACAACCATCTAAAAGTGGCAGAATCAAAAAGAATAGGAACAAACCATTTAGGATTTGCCAAATTTTTATTTTAACATTACTGTTAACACTTAAAATTAACTAGCAATCACTTATCAGCAGAATTAGCCTTTAATTTTTATGTCAACAAAAGAATTTCTTATTTTTTAGGAGCACCAGTAGATATCAAATCAACAAAAGGAAATTTTTACAACAAATTTATTTAAAACACCAGTCTATCAGTAAATCATAATTTCACATCTATTATCACTGAAATCAATCGAAAAATTGAAAATTACACTCAACAAAGATATCCAATTACCTATGCAAACAAGAACAAAAAAAAATTACAAACATCAATATTAACATTTCAGAGAATACAATCACTTACTTGGAAGAAAACAAAAATTGAATCACTAACCAATTTATTATACCACTATACACTCAGACTATCAACATTTCAGCAACAGGCATGTCTACATCAAATGCAAAAACAGCATTAGCCCAATTTTTGTTTCAAAGTAAACAAAAAAAAGCAAAATTATTAGAAACCTATAGTGATTATTTCAAAGAATTTAATTTGTGATCACCAATGCCATCAGAATTCTGATCACTGTCATCTCAGCCAGATTTTGGAACTGTGAGTTTTTGAGAAATAACAGAGTCAGAAAAAGAAAAAAACAAAGATCAGGAATTCAATTATCAAAATCCAATTCCAGAAAATCCAGAAATCCAAACTCCAATTGTTACAACTTAGCAAAATCAAAACAATCTGAACTCTAATACTATTAATTAGCAGAACTTATCTCCAGTAATTGTGATTAATCCACTACCAGTTGCTACATCACTATAACAGCCGCAGTTCCAATCTCAACAACAACTACCACAACTATAACTTCAACAATAGCTACAACAACTAATGGTTTATATGCCAATTGCAAAACTTGAAAAATTCACTGGCAAAGAGGATAATACTAAAGCCTGGTTGAATAACATTGCTAAAGCAATCACAGCAAATAACTGAAATGACACCAAAACACTTCAAACAATTCCATATTTTCTCCAAGATACTGCCAATTTATGGTATCAAAATCTCATTAACAAACCACAAAACTTTAACATATTTAAAACCACATTTCTACAGTATTTTAGTGATAATAATAGTATTAACTGCTTAGCCAATAATTTCACCATAATCAAACAAAGTAATACTGAAGCAGTCACCACCTACTTGGGACGTTTTTACAAAAATCTGTGCCAAATACAAGCAATTAAAGCTGACTACTTTACAGTGCCACAAATTCTGAATTAGTTCATTTACAGGTTGTGCAGTAGCTTGTTACAAAGAGTATGTTTAATGCACCCAAATACACTTTAAGATGCAGTCATACATGTCCGAAATTTTAAATTAGCAGAGTTAGAAGCCAACTATGCCCAAGCCATAAATTTAGTAATGAACAGATCATCTAAATTGAATTCTAAATTGAAACAATTCAGTGATTTAATCAACCAGAAAATTAAAGAGTACTTAGCTAATAATAGCAATCAGGCAATTTATTAGTCTCTACAACATCATAAAAATCCAGAAAATTCCAATCAATCCCAGAATCAGTCATGTTTATTTTTAGCAAGTCAACAATAACAGCAAGAAATGCATATTTGCCACTATTATAGTAAACAAGAACACATAAAAATAAATTGTTACCAAAGATTAAATAATCAATAATTGGAAAATTAATATTAAAACTCTAATCACTGATTTTAAACCCCAAACTATGTCAATAATCAATTATTAGAACAATATTTTTATCAACTTTATTATCCACCCATGACACAACAAATATACTCACTTTTTATATATTAAACTCCAGCACTTATAATATATTAACTGCAGTTATAAATTATCTATTAACCTTAACAATCTCAAATACTGTCACAAATTTTAGCTAAAAATTCAAGACCAAAAATTACTCACATTTAACAAAATTGGCAATCAGTAATAGTAATATACCAACCAATCTTCAGCTCATCACAACAGTCATTAGAATTATGTCAGCAGAGTTTGGGAACTGGATACAACCAAAACCCAAATTTTCAGACCTATTTAAGTCTTTTGGTTATCTTAGAAAATGCCAAACCCAGTAAACAGGAACCCAATCAAACTCAACTACTTACCAATAACATATCTCTAGCAATTATTACTGAAAATAAATTACTTACTACCATCTTTCCCTTTGAACTTGAGAAACTAGTCAAAATGCTGCTATTTAGTAAAGCTGTTCTGGAATTAAAACCTATCATAACAATATATACAAATGTCACTATTGATAGTCAACTCATTAAACTAATCCTGAACAGTAAATTAGCCAGCAGCATTATTACATAACAACTTATAGATCAATTAAGTTACTGAGTTAATTGCACTACCAATGCATGAATAATTACTGCTGATAGAGTAACAAAGACTCCAATAGACAAAATCAATGACTTTCTCTTTAAAGTCAGTGGTATTGTCACATCAATCAAAGTTTTTATTATGGAAGCCACCTAGTATTAAGCACTTATTGGTAATGACTGGCTGTTCAAAACCAATATCATCCTTAACTGAACCATGCAAAAGCTTCAGCTCAGTTAAAATGGCCACCAAATTTGAGTACCTGCCACTTGCAGCCATTTTAAGACAAGCACCATTCAACCACCACTACTAATTAAATTCAAAGAAAAAAAAGAAAAACCTACTTGGGAAGTCTACCAAGTATTATGAGCTGAAAAAAAACATAATAAGCTGCTGCCAATTTTATTATAAGATGACAAAAAAAAGAGAGAGAGGAAGACAAATCACAAATCACCAATAATACCAGTACAACAACTAATAGTTGGCATACTCCATATTTAGTAAACACAAGAAAGAAACCACCCTATATTACTCTTAAGTGTATTGACTACAAGAAAAAGCTTTCATTTATGGGAGCTTAGGTCTTACCAAACAAAGATTACTAAATGTATACTCACTATTACTGTAAGCTGTGCTACCAAGAATGTTTTGGCTATTCAAAATAACAAGACAAGTGGAACAATGAATTATGTCTTGCTTGTAATGAACAATTATTTAATAAAAAAATATGGAATAACATTCTTAGACAAAAAAAAATATGCAACACTTTGTGTCTGTATATGATTTTTATAAGTAATTGGGTTAGCAGAAGAATGCTTTTTAATACCACATGGAATTGTGCTTTGACATGCTTAAACAGTTACCTATACAACAAGAACAAAATTTGGAGAATAATGAGTGCTAAGATTGAAGGTGCTTTACCTAGCAAAATTTTGGAGATCAAAAACAATCTGCCAGAACCAGTTAAAACAGTTTATATTTTCAACCTTGATGTTTTTTTGGATGTCAAAACTAGTCTAAAAGAATTCTATAATTATTATCAAAACTTGGCACTAACAAAAAAGGAGCAGAAACAGCATTTAAAATAATTAAACACCCAATTATGTGACCACTGTTTAATCTCATGTGACTTTCAATATTGTAATAAGTGTGACTTTATTTACAATCTACTATCATGCATGATCTACACAATTTCAAAAAAAAAAAAACCAATCAGCCACTGTGTATTAGAATCAAAATCACTGTTCAATCTTGATTCAAACTCCAATAATGATAAAAACAATGGTTCCAGCTCAGTCTAAAATGGCAACACCAATAACAATTATTTGTACTCAGATTCAAACCCAAAACAATACATTACACTTTCTGATCTTTCCAAGAAGCAGAAACTAAAATGGTTCAGCAATAATAATGAAGATATTATGTCTAAATACATGCATAATATTGATACAGAGTTTGACTTGAGATATCCAGAAAAAGATGCCATTAAATTAAAACCACATTCATGTATTTGTATTGATCTGAAAATAGCATTAAAAATTCTAGCAACAACCATAATGCAATTAGTATTAAAATCTAGTTTAGCAAAAAAAAAAATAAAAAATATTATTGCAATGCTACAAAATGACTCAGAAAAATATTATTAAACTAAATAAAAAAATAGCACAAATAATATTCCTATTTCTGGTTAAAATAGCTCAGTTAGTATTAGTGGAAAAAAAAGAAAGAATTAGAAATAACAGCAAAAGAGATAAGTGGATTCAGATTCATGGATAAGATAGATGTACCAGTTAATATAGCAAAAGAAAAAGCTATTGACAAAAGAGAAATTATCTCCACCTATTAATTAATTTCCATTCCACTATATAATCAGTACATGTTAGCCATAGAAAAGAGAATAAAAGATCAAGCTCAAATTTTTGAAGTAGAAACTACAATTTATGAATCAGGAAAAATTGGACTCATTAATCTTTACATACCAGTTAAAAGCCCAAAACACATAAAAATTCCTATCTACAACACAACTGGAGACATTATCAAAATACCAAAAAGAATCACAATAAAATATTTAAGCACTAAAGTCAAAAAACAACTATCAAGTACTATTCCAGATTTTTTACAACTGTGTGAATATGTAGACATCACATCATAAACAATATACAGACAAGAAGAATGTTATTTGCTCCAATCAGAACAATTGGACAAATAAACTTAGAAAATCTAGTCTCACTTCAAAAAATGCACCTTAAAATATTATTCAACAATTTTACAAATATTTTTACAAGTGAAAATAAATTTGGCAGAACTAACATTATTCAACATTAAATCAAGACTGAAAATGCAATCCCAATCAAACAATGAGTATACTGAGTACTACCAGCCAGTTATGAGATAATCCAACAAGAAATCAACAGAATATTGGACAACAAGTTAATTCAACTATTAATGAATTCATGGTCATTATCAATGGTATTAGTCCATAAGAAAAATGGAAAAATCTGCTTTTGTATAGATTATAAAAAACTTAACAGTATTACTTGTGAAAACAGCTATTCAACTCCATATATTCAGAAATTATTCAATGCTTTTGGAGAAAAAAAATGGTTCTTAATACTGAATTTAGATAATAGTTATTGGCAAGTAGCCATGAATTCAGCCAACAAAAAAAAATCATGTTCACTACCAGAAAAAAGAATTTCGAATTTAAAGTTATGTTATTTAGCTTAATCAACATTCTAGTCATATTTTAATAACTTATGGAAATTGTTTATATTAGATTGCTATGGAAATCAGTAGTCATATATTTGGATAATACTAATGTGTTTTCAAAAACATTTAATAATCATTTGCATCATCTTCAGCAAGTGTTCAAGAGGTTAAGAAGAGCAGAATTGAAACTGAATACAACCAAGTGCTTTTTTGGCAAAGTGGAATTGAAATTTTTAGAACATGTTATAAGCAAAGATGACATTAAAACAGATCTAAACAAGATTAAAATTGTCAAAAACTTTTCAGTATCAACAAATTTGATGGAACTATGAGCATTCTTAGAATTTGTTGGATATTACTAATATTTTATTTAAAACTTTTCCAAACTGGCTTAATCATTCTACCAGTTTCAAGCCAAGAATGTGAAATATGAATGAACTGAAGAGCAACAAGAAGCTTTTAACATTTTAAGAAAAAAGCTTATCCAAACACTAGTATTGATCTATTTAGATTACAATAAATCATTTATTATTACTATTAATACATCAGATTAAGTATTAAGAACAGTATTATTACAGAAAAAACCAGATAGAAAAGAACATCTAGTAGTATACACTAGCTGAAGTTTAAGTTCAGCTGAAAAAAACTATAGAACATTAGCATTAGAATATTTAGCTATTTATTAGGCAGTCATAAAATGGAAAAAATACTTAAGCCAGAAATTTGATATTTACATTGATCACAAAGGATTAACATTAATCTAAAAGCAAGAATTTGGAGACAACTATTATGCTAGATAGAAAATAGAACTTTTACTATTTAAATATACAGTACATTACAAAAAAAGAAAAAAAAATAGAAATATTAATGGTTTGTCATGAATAAGACAAATCTAAGAACATTTTAACTCAAAAATATAACAAAAAATGAATACACAAAAATATTAACAATTCCAACACTATATTAATACCCAGCAGTTTAAAGAGAAATTATCTTAAAATAAATAAAACAACATAAAACAACAATCCAAATATTTTATCATATACCAAAACATATTATATCGAAAAAACAGAAAGGATTCAGATCAATCACTCAGAGTAATCACAGAATCAGAAAAAGAAACAATACTATACAACATGCACTTAGATCTGACAGCAGAACATTTTTATAAAGAAACAACTATGGAAAGAACCAGAAAAAGATATTATTAGTCATCAGTATATTCAAACATTATTTAATATATTCAAAATTGTAATGCTTGTCAGAGAAGAAGAGGAACAAGACTCAGTAAGCTACTAAGGCCAATTAAAATAGGACAACTATTTAACAGAATTGGAATTGATTTAATCAAATTATTAACAATAACCAGCAAAGGCAATTATTATGTAGCAGTAGCCATAGATTATCTCATCAAATGGCCAGAGGCAAAAGCAATTCAAAGAGCAGATACAAAATTTATAGCTGAATTTGTACACCAAAATTTGATTTGTCAATATAGATGTCCAAAAAAATTGTTATCAAATCAAAGAACTTATTTTGTAAACAGAACATTGACAAAATTAAGTCAAAGATCTGAAATCAAGAGACCATTATTATTATCATATTATCCACAAACAAATGGTTTAGTTGAAAGATTTAACAAAACATTGTATAAAGCAATCACTAAAATTAGCAAAGAAAACCAGGACAAATAGAATTTGTTTATACTGTTAATACTATTTGCTTATTGGACAATAAAGCAAGATACCACACAAACAACATTATTTGAACTTGTTTATAATAGAACAGCAATATTACCAGTAGAGATAAACATTAACACATATTTAACAGAACCAATAACAGAAGCCAATTTACAAAAAATATTGCTAAGAAGAATGTATAAACTAATAGAAATTTTGGAAAACAAAAAACGAAAAACAGTTAATAACATTCAAAGATCACAAAAAAAATGACATGATAACCAACTACCAGACAAACCAGTTGAATTCAAAATTGAAGACAAAGTACTTTTATATCATATCAAAGCAGAAAAACAATGGAATAGAAAATTTGACCCCAAAGAGAATAGACCATTTTACATTGAAAAAATTCTAAAAAATGAAGCTTATAAACTGAAATGGAACAACAAAACCTTAGCCAAAGCAGCACATAGTGATTGACTGAAACCATATTACAATACAGTATCATCATCAACCAGTAATATTCTATAACTAGGAGTACAATAAATACTAGTCCAACCAGATGAGATTCCATAAGATTTAGAACCAATTATAATTATTAATTCAAACATGTTAAGTTGATTGACCAAAAAAGTATATAAAAACACAATATATGTAACAAAAGCAACAAAAAAAAATGGAAATATCAGACTATATCTACACTTTAGCTCAACAATTATTTCAGGCCTTAAACCAACAATAATTGGACATAGAAATTGTTGTCAATTACCAAACAATCTGCTATTGAAACACCAAACAAAAAAAAAGCAAAAAATACATCATATTAGTGACCACAGAACCAAACAAGAAACTGGTCAGATAAAATAGTAGAAAAAGTAAAAAGCACTTTTGGGAAAACACCCATCATAATTCCAACTAAGAAACTCACAAAAAAAAATTGAAATTAGTGGATGGAACTTTTAATACCATACTGTTACTATTAGTTAGGACAAAAATTGAATATTCAGAAGTTATATTTCAATAAAACCAAAAGAATATTTAATCAAGAGATAGTACAGAATATTAAAGACATTATTAGAAAGAAAACAAATCTGATACTACACATTAGAACAAATTATTAACTACACACAATATTTTAAAACTACTCAGAAATATTGCTACATCCTGACATAGAGACAATAATCATTAACCAGTAGAGAAAAATAAACAACTCACAAATTGAAGATATAAGAGACAGAGTTAAACAAACAATATTAGAAAAAAAAGTTATGGACCTAATTCAAAATAAAAATTTTAACAGAGCTCAATATTAAAAGAAGGAGATAATGTTATTTATAGAAAAACATACAAGAAAATAAGTGGAAAAAACAGATAGACCAATAAAAAAATAGTAGTTAATACATAAATATATTGCTTAACAATGTGGAGTATTGTCAAGAATTATGGCATATTGCTTAACAATATAGAACAATGTCAGAAAATCATGATACATTGCTTGAAAAATTATAGCACATTGTTTAGAAATGTGAGTAATCTCATAAAACCCAAATTATATATATATAGCAAAAGTGTTAGAAGTAGAAAAGACAAAATCAATACCAAGATCTGACAGAATAGAATTAGCAATATCAATAAAATAACTATTTATCATTTAAATTACTCTCTCTACTATTAACACTATATGTTAATAATATCTAATATTTAATCACACTGGAACAATAATTCTTGATCACAGCTATTAATGGAACACTAACTCTTTATTGCCTTGGCTTATTTCTTTATTTCTTTATTTTTTTTATTTTTTTTATTTTTTTTATTTTGTTGTGTTACTAACTTATTAAAGAAATTAAGTACTAAGTTATTGATGTCAAAGATAGTCTGATAAAAGACTTGTAAAACAAGAGTAGAACACTTGAAAATTGAGGATAGCTTATCAGAAAGACATGACTGCTAAAATAAACCAGCCATCATGCTAAAAAAAAATTTGATAAAATTGTGATTCTCAGAAGTTATGGATAAAACAATACTTGAATCTCTGTCTATTATACAAAAATTTAATCAAATTTTCAGATATTAAAACCTTTAGATACCAAATCTTCAGATATTACCAATGAGATCAGCTATTGAGCATTAAGTTACAGATTTGTTATTTGATTTGAGACTTCAAGTAATTACTTGTAACATCAGTGTTTTGTATAAGCCAACCAGATTTCATCTCAGAACACAAAGCAAAACTTGTACACAAAGTCCACAATTTTTTGGCCTGTAATTTTTGAATTTTTGAAAACAGAAAGTGATTTCCAGTACCAATTATTGAAAACAAAACTCTTACAAAAAGCCATGCACAAAAACATGGGAAGACAACAACTATATTACACATAAAAAAGAACAAAAAAGACCAAAAAACCACTTTCAATAAATTATATGGGTATCTAGTAATTGAGCATGAATGGCAAAATCAAATGAGCATAAAAAAGCATAGTCCAAGACCTTAACATTCCCATAAAACAAACACATTACACTGGGGTAATACTTGTTATATAAATATTTGCAAACAACAATAGGGAACTGGTAATATAAAGCTTTTATAAAGTATATGTAAACACCAGCAGTGTACTTACTAGTAAAACTGACAGCCAAATAGAAATCAGAGTGCCATACTAAAAAAGATCTAAACCAATTAACATCCACATGCAAACTGTTTGTCACAACCTGAAAACCAGAACCAATTTTTTAGTGCACACAATAAATAGAGCAGAAAACATCATGAACAAAATGTCTAGAATTACCAGAAATAATGCCACTACCAGTTCTAATGTAACACTTTTTAATCTGATAAGGGAGGTACCAATCAGAGAAAAAGGCAGCCTTTATGAGTGCATTAGTATGTTCATTGCCAGAAACACCTAAATGACTTTTTATTTTATGCCAGCTGATATCTAAATTTTTTTTATGAATAATGTCCACAAAATAATAACATTTAATCCAATATTTGTTTTGGAAGTCTGGACATATTAAATCCAATTCTGATTTGCAAGTGTCCAAAGCAGCTTGGCTGTTTGAAAAAAGCTGAATTGAACTAGAAAAAAAGACACACTTGAACACCAACAAAATAGCCTATAACTTCATTATAATAGAAGATATTAAACCAAAAACCCTAACACCTAAACCAAAATTAATATTCTTAAAAAAAACAGCCACACTAGCTCTTATGTTAACAGTTCTTAGACCACGCAGAGATCCATCTGTATAGACAGAAAGGCAATTGGTATCAATACCCAACAGATGATTATAAATGACCACAAATTTATAAAAACCAAAAATATATAACAAGCCAATATTAACCAAGGAAAGAAAACAAACAGAAAAAGAGACCACACTATCAAAAAAATAAACAGAAAGCTTAAACCAATTGGAAACTGGACTGTACAGATTCAATTTTTTTCACTTCTTGAAAGTTTTCCAATTGAAAACTGTACCAGTACAGTTACAAAGTTGGTTCACAAAAGCAATTTCATACTGTTAAAGCAAAGAAGTACACTTAAGGTACATTGATCTACCTAAGAACAAGTAACATAGGAGCATCATTCTGAAAATAAAAAGCATTGATTGTAAGACCATCTAAAAACAGATTATATTTTAGAAAAATATGGACTATATTAGCCAAGAAATTATTTGATGAATTGATATTAATATGAGCCAAAAAAAGCAGAGAGTGGCATAGATGCCAGCTAAACATCTGTAGATTATGTGATTTATACACAAAAAGATAACCCAAAACCCCACTAGAATTTGCAAAATAAACAACAAAAGCCAACTTGCTTTCTGCTTAAATTTGTTTAAAGGTCTTCAAACCATATAAAGAGAAGTAATGTATAGCATTATTGGAAAAATCAAGTGGCAAACCAGATTTAGACTTTAAGTCTTTGTGAATTAAAGTATTCTATTTATTATATATACCAATAGAAATAAAACTAAATTGAGACTTATAGCTGATAATGGAATAAAAAACTGCTGACACTAAATATAAAAACTGTTTATTAGAAATTGTTTTTTTCAAAACAAGATTGGCAAAAAACCAGATATCTGAATGTGCTTTAGCCAAGCTAGATTTTAACAAATCTTCAAAAAATAAAAAAATGCCCAAATAGTAATGAGATTTTTTTTTTGGCAATAGAAATAGGCATACCACTGACAGACAAAAATAAACTCACAACTCTGTAGTTAATAAGAATAACTACTGTCTTATTATTATTTATAGAAATGTTATTAATCCTAAAAGATTTACTAATAATACTAAGAATGTGCTATATGTTATTCTGACTATTATTAACTCATATTGTATTATCAATAAACATACCAGCAGTAAAAAAAGAGATCAGTTCAGCCAGAAATTTTGCTTAGCCAGTTTTGGCAACAAAATGAGAATTTAATCTATAACCATATATACTCTTCTGTCTTTTAACTTTACACAAAAGTGGATCATAAAATATGTATCAAAGAAGAGATGAGAAAACTTCCCCCTAATCCAACTCATCATAAACCTAATAACTATTAGTTAAACCAAAATCAGCCATAACTCTATTAATTTGACCATTATAAATATAACCAAAAAGTTTAATGAATCTGCCACATATTTTAATTCTGATCAAACTTTTCTTGAGATGTTCCCATCTAATAAAATCATAAGCTTTATGCATGTCTTACAAAATCAGTCACAGTTTATGGTTTTTTTCTAAGACATCTTTTATTACTAAACCAATAGCAAAAATAGGGGACTGTATCATTGTATTTTTTAGAATAGAAAAATTATCTTTATGGAAAACATTAAAAGAGCTATAAGCCAAAGAAATTCTGTCTGAAAAAATTTTGAGAAGAATTTTAAGAGCTGTTTCAATCAAGACAATAGGTTGGGTATTTGTAAGAACATTTTTTTACTCATATGGTTTAAAAATTATTAAGACCCAAGCCTCTTTCCAAGAATTAGGTACTAACTCACAAGTCAAACAAGAGTTTAAAAGCATCAAAACCATATCTAATACAGACTTGTTGCAATATTTCCACAATTCATTTGAGATGTTAAAAAGACCAACAGTCTTCCTATTGGACAGAAAAGAAATCACATTGAACATTTCATCAAAATTAACTGTACATATTACATTTGAAAAAGCATTATCAAAAACATAATTCAAAAGTTGATACTGATGAAACCAATTATTGAAGAGATCAAAAACCATAATATGCCTCCAAGTCCAGTCTTTTATAATTATATCTACTATTGTCTTGACTTAATTAAACTTCAGAAGCAGTTTATTATTAATGACCAAATGGTCCAACACCATTCTGCAAAAAGAATGCTTCAATATACTTTAAATAGTATGACTCTTGTTTAGTTCAAAATCCTCTATCTTTTTATCAATTGTAGACTTAATCTGAAACTTCTCAATATGTTTTGATTCTATCATCTTAGAAGAGTAATAAGACTTCCTAACTCTAGCCAAAGCAGACTTAATAACATTAAAATAAGACTTTGAAAAAAATAAAAACTTTACCACAAAGGCATTAACAGTATCAAGACCACCTCATGTATCCAATAATAATATGAACTTATCATAAAACACTTGATGAAAGACCTTAACAATCTTAGACACCAAAAGTTCTAGCTTGTGAAATCTGAATAATTCCTTAGTATAAACACTATCATATTTCTTAAACTACTTTTTTCTAAAAATCTCTTCAGTTGACAAACATACTGCTTTGTGAACAGTATTTTATATTGTGTTCAAATCTGAAAGCTCTCTAGATACACAGAATTCATTAGAAAACATAGTTATATTTGCTGTCATAGCATCTTTGAACTTAGTCCATTTGGCATTACTAGCATCTTTAAAATTGAATTTCCAACAATTTTTGTTTGCTTGTTTGCAAAGGAAGTGTAATTGTGTGTTCAATAATTTACCCAGACCTACTGACACAGAAACAGCCCAATAATTAGTGTTAAAATATTCACCAATAGACAAAACATCACAACATATTATTATATTAACCAAGTTTAAAGAAACAAACACGTAATTAATTGTTTTTTTAGCACCTTTCAAATTCTTTTATGTGTGACTTTTCTCAACCAAACTCCCTAACAGAAAATTAGCCAAACCCAAACCACAGCATTTTTTGAAACTAGCACACTTGTGTAAATCATCTTTATTAAAATTACCACCCAGAATAATGAAAAAAGATTCATTAACAGCCTTAACTATCTAAAAATTGATTTCATTAGCTTAAAAAAACAAACAACCATGGAAGCTCCAGCATAAAGTCCCAAAATTGAAACAGAAAGTTTATTTTTGAAAAAAAGTCTGACAGAAAGAAGCTAACCAGGTATCTTTAAAATCTTATACATATGCTTAGCTAAAAAAATATCTATGACAATTGTAACACCAGAATCCAGATAACCAAAGTCCAAACCAGAAGTGAAAACACAAATACCATCAAATTTGTTAATAATCCATGGGCAAACTTTTTTTTTGGCTTTGTTTCTGTGAAAATTGAAATTAAATTGTTTATATTCTTGTGCCATTGAATAACATCTGCTTGCTTAACAGGGTTGTTCATGCTCCTTATATTATATGTAGCCACTTTTTAGACAAAATCAATTATTAAAAAGAACAGACAAACTAGTATTGTATACTTTAGTTATTAGGCTCATAACAGTAACTGAGAGATTATTCAAAGTTACTTCCAATTTTGAAATTACAGATTGATTAAAAACCATTGTTTCCACAACAGTCTTATTACTAATGGCCATACCTGAACTCTCACTTATTACTATATTCATCTCTTGATTCTGTAATAAAAGAATTACCAATAGCTAACATCCAAGATTAAACTGAAAAACTGTTGGCCTAAGTGTGTTCAATTTTTTAGCCAGCTTATCAACATACTTTGCAAGACTGGTGAGACTGTGCTCAAGAGTGGCAAATCTATTATTTAGTTTCATAAACACTAGTGAGATAGACTTTATCTTTAAAGAGGAGCCAAAACCTGACAAACCATTACCAGTAAAAATAAGGGGGAAAGAAGACCCACCAACAACTTTTGCCCAAGAGATACCACCAAAAAAAACAGAAAGAGCAATTGGTGTTAAGTGTTTGGCATAAATGACTGCCAATCTGCTTTTATTTATGTCTGATAGTACTTTGTACAATAGTTTACCAGAGGTAAAATTCCTACTTATAGAACAGTTTAATAATATATGTCTTATTTTCTCATATTTAGCACATTTGGAAAAACTCAGTTAAGACCAGCACAGATTGGTATTCTTTAGAACTGAAGTGGTTCCCATGACAGCATCAAGTGATTTAGCAGAGTCAAAACACACTACAGCATATCTAGATCAAACATATATAACCAGATGACAATTAATGACACAAGTTTTATCATTAACTAACCCAATGAAGTCTTAGATATTATGTGTATTTGTTTCCACTAGTAATATATATAACAATGTCTTATAACTATCCCTTGCATTTCATGATTTTTTGTTCATATTAGCCCTAGTAATACAAACTATATCTTTTCTAATTAAGATAGACCACTTTGCTGCAACCAAATCAGCATAATCTACATTATCAAATTTAATTACAGCTTTCTGCCACAGCTTTACCAGTTGTATTTTAATCAACTTAATAAATCTAAACTCGGAAAACACAGCATGTACAGTTTCAGCCAATGTTCTAATTGGAATTTTTTTTATCACCACAGCCTGATTTGAATGCCCAGTAGATTTTTTAAGATTGGTGTTTACTATAATTTTTATATCTTTGGCCTTTTTAAAAATCTGTGCCAAACTTAATTCAGAAGTAAACATTACTTTAATGATCTTAGCAAATTTTAAAGAAGTAAAAGCCCCTTCAAAATTATTAATTCCTGAAAATAATTTCCTAACCATCATATATTTCTTTTGAAATGTTTTTTCAGCAATTTTGTCCAGCCCAATATCTAAAATAAAAGATTTGTAAACAAAGATAGTGACCAAATTTTTCAAGAAAGGAGGGAGTTCTAGTGGAACATTCAAAAGAACATTATCATTATTACTACTATCTAAAAAATTAATCTTTCCCAATGGTTTATCTAATGCCTTCTTAATTTTGACATGCAAATTTTTAGGTGTTTGATTAAGATTTCTATAAGTAAGAGCGCCACTTTTACCATAATTAAAACTGGTTTTTTCCATTAAATATTCCTCTTTCATATCAATATTGTCAGACTTGGTGGTGTTACCAGTCTTTGAACTTTATAAATAACCACTTTAAATCTTAGCCAAACTCTTTTTATTACTAACACTATCTTCTAAAACACCATTTCTTCTTTTTTTTCTTGACAAAATGGTTTCGAAACCATCAACAAAGCCAGAATTCTTAACAGTCTTTTTCATAACAGTAATACTAAGACCAACAATAGTCTTATAATTAAGCAAAAATGGTTTGGATTTATTATACTGAATGGTAAAAAAACTTTTTTTAAAAAAACTTTTTAATTCTTTTTGAGAATTTTAAACAAAAGAAAGAAAAAAGTTTTACTTTTTTTTTATATACTAATTTAATAATAATAAATAATAATATATATTAATTAATAATAAATATTATAAAAATAATTTAATAATATTTAATAATATTAATATTAAAACTAATAGTATTATTAAAAAACAAAAAAAAAACAATTCAATTTTTAAGATAAAATAATTTAATAAGTTGTTTAATTAAAATTATATATAAAAACATAATTTGTTTTATTTTTAAAACCAATAAAAATTAATTAAAATTTAATATATTAAACAATTTAGTTATATGTTAATTAAAGCCAATTTTGGTATATATATTATTATTATTATTGTATAAATAAAAAAAATTGTCAAATTTAGATTAAATATTATAATTAGTATAATTATAACAAAACTAATATAAATATTAAAAAACCAAATAAATCTATTACTTTATTTTTTATAAAAAAAACAAGTTTTAATTTAAAAGTAATATATTAAATAATATTTAAAAAATTGGTTATTTTTTATTTTTTTGGTTATTTGAATAGAAACAAAAAAGATAGCAAAAAAAAAAATGGTTTTATTATTGGTTTGTTGTTAAAAATTTTAGATAATAGTAATTATATTAAAACTGGTCTTAATTAATTACTTGAAAAAAATTTTAAATAAAGAAAAACTTTTATTTAAAGCCGAAAAGAGTGTTTTTTTAACAATTAATAACCCTTTATGTTTTTAATATTTAAAAAAACACTTCAAAAAAATATTGTTTATTTGTTTTTACATTTAAAAAAACCTTTTGATTAAAACTATTAAAAACAATAAAAAAATAGAATTTGCTTTTTTTTATTCTTTGCTTTGATTGTAATCATAAAAACACAAAAAAAAAAGTTTTTTTTACTATTATTATATAAAAATAGTATTATTATATAATTAAAAAAAATTGGATTTCCAATATTTTTATTTAATTAATTATTTTGTATTATTAAGATTATTTAATTTTTAAATACAACACAAATTAATTGTTTATTAAATTTTCGCAAAATAAATAAAATAAAAACATGTTTTTTTATATTCTATTAACATGTATCATTATATATTAATATAATAATATTTTTATTTTTGCAAAGTTGACAATTTAATTATTGGTTAATTATTTTATGAAATTTTAAAATTATTAATATTTTCATTAATATGAAAACAAAACAGATATTGGAAAAATGGGTTTATTTATGTTAATTGTTTTTAACCAGTAATTTACCACAAGACAATTTCTTTAAAGATTGTATAAAATTTAAGATTGCATATAAAATATGGTAATTAAAACAGTGGTTATTTTTGTTGAAAACTTAAAAAAACAAACATAACAAGTTATGAGGTAAGATTACCTATTCATGTGATTAAAAGATAAAATAAATCACATAATCACATAACATTTAATCATTGAATTTTCGTTCTAATAAAATATGATCCAATTTTGTTTTTTTAAGGAGTAACATGAGTGCGGTGAAATAGATAAAAGCGTTTGAAATAAATATTGTAATAAAGATATTTAGACTCCGAAATTGAAAAGTAACGATTTTTGGCACGATTCTCATTAAATTGCTTTTTCCTTATTACCAATTGATGTTACAATGAGGATATCAGTCATATTATTTTGGATAGCATAAAAATCCGACTTGAACAAATTGGGAAAACAGTTGGTAGTATATTTTTAATTTTTCCAATAATGTTATTTTATTTAGGATTTTATAAAAAGTGAGACAAAGAACCAAAAGATTATTTGGTTTTCATATATTTAGGCAGGAAAAAATTTATTAAGTGATTGAGGAGTCAGAGTTAACTTTGTTCGGAAAATAAAAAGAAACATTAATCCGTATAGAAATGACCTCAAGACATTCTATTACCAAGTATTGGTAAATGATTTAGAACAATCAGCGCCATTTGTTATTTATTTATTTATTTATTAATTTATTTGTTTGTTTGTAGAGAAAAAACTGGGTTTTTTAAAGCTGAGCCCAGAACAATTGTAATAGGTAATACGAGATAGTCGCAAAAAAGTATCACCTTCTCAATTGCGATATTTGAGAAATAATATTTTTATGTAAATTATAACATGTACCACTTTATATTTATGTAGTTTGGATAACCAAAAAAAGTGTGGATATACTGATTATTCGTACCACTTTATCAACCAATTTAATAAATCCAGACTGACACAGCCTTCCATAGAAACCCATAACACAAAACTTCTTTGAAAATGAATAGCAAACCAAGCCGAAACCGGAAATCATTTATGTTTGAATCGATATGAAAGGATTCATTCAATGCAAAGACAAAATGTTCATAAAGGTAACATGATTAATAATCAATCTAAAAGATTCAAATTATTAACAACAAAAGCAACTCTAATTTTTGAAATGTGATAGGGAGTTTGCTAAGAGAAAGGACTTTCATCAAATTTTTATTTGTAAATCAGTTGTTTGAAAAAATTCTTTGCCACTGATTTTTTAAAATCTCAACAACAATCTAATATTTAATTAAGCATATTTGTTATTGATTTTAATTATACTTTATCAATATATTTATAATAAAATTATTATTATTAAATCGCTTCCTTTAAATAATCCCTTCTTAAATTTCTATGTTGATCAGTTTCCATTTTACAAATAAGTACTATCCACCAGAAAAGCTCAGGTCTATTATTATTTTATGTTCTTAGCCCATTTAGGGCTAAAATGATTTCTAACTCAGACAAGCAAACCTCATTAACAATTCCTAAATATTTGATAGTTATTGTACAAAATAAAGTTAGCTAGTACCCTCAATGAGTATCATCAAAAATTTTCAAATTCTTTTATTGTTTATCTTCATTATTGGCAACAAATTAGGATTTTGTTCGGAATGATGAAATCACATTCCTAAAATTTAACTTCGTTCATGCGATTATATTGCTGGTGTCTAATCGGCCCTTAATTATGAAATGGCTTTTTCTTTATCTGAATAATCTGCTAATCGTGAATATTGGTCATCATCAGCAACAACAATGATGTTTTCATAATCATCATCATCATCATCAGTGATGTGACTCAACAATGATGGTTGATGGTCAGTTTTTACAACTGAGCTCGTTGAATAAATATGCACTGCAAGACAACACATCAAAGCTCCGGCGAAAAACCAGTTTGTTGGTCGATAATTAAGAAAGAAATAACTGACTAAAGTCGAAAAGAACATTGCCATCGAGCCAGCGTAAACTTTCGTTATACTTCCAGCATATTTGATAATCGCAGATGTAACTAAACCCATCGAACAAAGTACCATTATTATAAAAAAATGTATGAGACGCAGTGAACTAAAGAAACCAGAATCTGATGAAAAAGATTGTGAGAAATAAACAGATCCATTAAAGAAAACCCCAAAAAGGTAAAGTTTGATATTTTGAAGATGAATTGATTCGTTTCCAAATTTATCTTTCATTACGAATTCAGTGAAGACTGATGCACCAGCTGATATCGAAGAGAAGACAACGGTCAGCAGAAAACCCAATGTCGATGTGGTTAGATTGAGCGAGCCGTTGGTGTCAAAATTAATTTGGGCGACGGTTGTACCAAAGAATAGTAATCCTAATGATACCCATTGAAGTGAACTCAATTGTCGTTTTAAAAATATATATGAAAAGAATCCAGTCGTAAGAATCTTGAGGTTACTTAGAACCGTGAAGGTTGGTGGATCCATCATGCTCAATATTATGAATGTTAAATTATTGTTCACAAAATATGCTAATGCTGGAATTCCAAATAGTAATGTTGTGGATGATGTGAATACAGTCGAAAGATCACGTAATAATGGTTTCAAAAGTTGCCATATCAAAGAAATAAGCCCAGTTGTTTGGTGTTCTTTGCCGATTTTAGAATATCTTGTTAAGGTTTTATTGGTAGAAAAACAACCAAGTTCAATCGCTAGGAATATAATTGAAACTAGATAATAAAAAAATCATTTTTAAAGTTAATATTTACTGAGCTCAAGTTATTGATCAGATGACTATCTAAGGCTCGTATCCCTGAAGTTTAAAAAAAACTTATTGAGGAAGCTCAAAAAAGCACATCTCTTTCTTTCTTTCTTTCTTTTCCCTTGTTTTTTCCAAAAAAAAAATACTTACGAAATAGTTTGACGAACTCTGATAGGAATAATAATTTTGTAGAGTTTGGTGGTTCATTTTTAGCTTGTGCCATGCCAACCAGCAGCGACTCGGAAGCGACAAACATGCAAAGAAACAAAGAAAGAATTAGGGTACTCAACCCGAAAAGAGGGTTAGCTTTTGAAATCATGAGGAACTTTTTATACAAAATAAAGTTTTAACGTTTGTTTCTCAAGTTTTTGAGAGTAGGTGTTTTTAAAGCTCTTTTATCTATACAAGTGGGGAAAAATATAAATCTATTAACTTCCAAATTGTAGGTTCATAGAGTGGGCTGGTGAGAAGTATAGCTTTTTGAGAGCGGTGCCTCAAAGCCTAAAACAAGTTCACACAATGAAACTACTTTTCACTTTTTTTTACCAAATAAAATTATGCGGTGATATATAACTTGGCAGGTACAACATTGCCGTTTCACCGGTTTGGCATTCAAGGTCCGACTATTTTCCCTATTTTTTTTAGTCATGGTTATACCAGAGGCACAAAACTGTTGTCTAGTGCCGTCCCGTGCGATCACGAGCTTTCTAAAACAGGAAAGATGTGAATGTTTTCCTTGTCCTTGACTTGTTTAAATGTTTTGGGGTGATTTCAATAAATAGCGATAAAAACCTTAATTAGAAAACGATACGAAATTGAAGTGTAAGTCATATTAGTAAAAATGTTGATTTGTATTATAAATATAAGTATTTTTGTCAATTTTTAAATTGAGTATATTATTACTTATTATTTCGATTAATTATATTTTAGTAATTTTATGATCCAAAAAATATTATTAGATTTTTTAAAATAAAAAACATTAATTAATTAATTTTAATGTAAAATTTCATAATATTAAATTTTTTTTGTTATTTATACAAACAATTTAATATAATAATAATAAAAAATTTTTAAAAAACTAAAAAAAATTTGGGTTTAATTTAATTTAATTTTTTTATTTATTTTCAAATTTAAACAACAATCGAAATCTACATGAATTATTTTTTAAATTTTGTTTATATTGTGAAAAAATGAATATATTATACAAAAACTGCTTTGAAAAAATAAAACATTAAATTTTATCTCATAAAAACAATGTTAATTAGAAAAAAACAAAGTTTTAATACTATTAAAAAATTGAATTATTTATAAATAAGATTTAATTATTTACTATTTTTTTATGCTTTTCAAAAATATAAAGCACACTTAATAAAAGCATATTATTTTTGGTTTATTTATATAATTGCTTTTGAAAAAATACATCAGTTTTTTAAAAAAAAAACACTTTTTTTTAAATATTAGTAAATTAATCTTGAAATAAAAAAAATAAATTTTACTCTTTAAATGTAAGAGCTATTCTATATATTTATTTTTTAATAATTAAAAATATTTAATTAATTTGTTTCTTTTGATTGTCCACCAACTAACTCACCCCTTGGCTTAATTATAAAAAACCCTTTTCCAATTTCAATAATTAAACCTTTAATGAAAGGAACGTTATTAGCACCTCAAAATTAATTATTACTTGGATTCCTCCTCTACAAACTATTGTTCATGATATAACAGATCGTAATATTAAGAGAATTAGATATACCTGTGTTTGTGTTTCATATTTAATACTTATTAACGCTAAGAATTGAATAACGTAAAGTCAAGCGAAAGTTTTATAATGCTATACCGATCTACATTTTACAGATCGTATGGGTTACGGAGTTAGATCTGCGGAGGTAGGATCGGATCGTTATCACCTTTTTTGCCATGACGCAGCACGTCCCATTTAAAAATTTCAATTCAGGAAAATGTCGTTGGGAAATAGCGGTATTGGCAAATAAATGAGTTGTAAAATATGTTATTCAAAATCAGAAATAGTTTTATCAATTTACGTTTTTTTAATTAAGAAGATTCTAGGTTAATTACTTTTTTACAAAGATAGTAATATTATTATATACTAAGGTTTACCATAATCCATTTGTCAAAGACACGCGACCGAGGCAGGGTTCGAACCTGCGACCTTCTGCTCCGGAGGCAGACGATCTATCCACTGATCTACACGGTCATTTTAAATTATCATTATTATATTAATTTTAATCATAAAATTAGTAACTTTTAAACAATGTTGAATTATATTGGTTGTGTTTATATGTTATTTTTTAATTGCAACTGTTTAAATATTTCTGAAAATCTTTTTTTAGGCTATATTTGTTTTTTTAATAATCTAATTTTTAAGCTGTTATTAAAACTTGTAATAATTTTTATTGTATATATTATTTTTTGTATTTATTATTTTAATTAAAACTTGAATATAAAAATTTTATAAATTTTATTATTGATTAAACATTATATTATTTTTTGTTATATTGAAAAATATAATTTAATTACTAATTATTTTTATAAAATATAATTATGTATTAAATATAAATAAAACTTTATTTTTTGTATTTTTTGGAATTATAATTAAAATAAATAAAAAAAAAAAATAAGTTTTAATTTTTTTATAGTTTTTTAATATTATTAATTTAAAACTTTTTTATAATAAAAATAACAAAATAGTATTTTATTAAATCACTTTTTTAAATAATAAAAACATAAAACAGTTTTTAATTATTAATAAATTACTTTTATTGATTTTAAATAAAAGTTTTTTTATTTAAAATTTTTTTATATAATACATTAAAAACAATTCTAATATAATTTTTATAATTATAAAAAGCTTTTAAAATTTTTAATTATAAACTAATAATTAAAAAAAAACTTTTTTTTACTATTATTAATAACCAAAAAAACGAAAAAAATAAGACAATATTTTTTTTAAAAGTATTGTTTCTAATTTTACAAGATATTTAAAATACTCTTTTTATATTGTCTAATATAATAAATTTCAATTAATTTTTACTGGTTTTAAAAACAAAACAAAATATATTTTAATATATAATTTTAACTAATAATAATATTAAATTATATAATCATAAAAATTGAACCAATAAAATAAAAACTAAAACATTTTTGTTTTTAATTTTTAAAAATATTATTAATTTAATAGTATTTAAAAAATTATTATTAATTATTAAGATTTTTTTTAAATAGATAGTTTTTATTAATTTTTAATATTATCATTAAAATTAAATTGATTTATATTATAATTGTGTTTTAATTTATACAAAGCTTGAAGTTGTCGAAGAGATAGCTTTCCTTACCCTTTTTTCCCTTTGTCTTTTTTGTTATTTCTTTAAATGTACCTCTATTTGTGCCTATGGATCTAGTGGGCTCTTTTGCTGGTGCTTCGGGTTTGAGTTCAGCTGGATTGGGATCCCGATCTGACAGCAAAAAGATTAAAGCGCATGTTGAGAGTGTATACTTACATGGTCCTTCATACAAGAAAACAAAGTTACCTGGTGTCTCTAGTGGTATTGTGGACTCATAGGCCAGCTTGTTTTCAGTGGGTATGCTGCATAGTGATGGTATTGGACTGCAGAAATCTTGAGGTAGCGAGGTGGATAGTAAAGAGGCAGGTGTTAGTAAAGTGTCAGATATTGAGAATTTGGAAAACATGGTTGCTGAAAAGATGAGTTATGTGGATCCCAATGCTTCTGAGACTGATAAAATAGAAGACAATGCAACTCCTAGGAAAACGCATACAAGAACTTTTATTTTGGAACAGCCGCTTAAGGCGATTTGCTTCACAAGCATGAGTAATGACAATTTTGAGATGGTGCTTCCTGGAGCTAAATTCACTGGATCCAATTGGCTGCTATTTGTGATTTCACGTGTTTTGGTACGTCGTGCCTTTGGACCAGTTAAATCATTCGCCTTAGATGTAGAGTTGTCAAATGTGCTTGGAAAGACTAATAGTAATAAGCTGATTTCAATTAAAAAAATTTTTTATTGTATTAATGGCTTTGAAGGGGCTTCGACTCTCTCAAAACTTCCTGAAATTATAAGATCAATATTCACAAGTGAATCTAGTTTGAATAAGGCCAAATTAATAGTGGTCAATGAAAATATTAGTGTCAACAGTGATTTTAAGAAAGTAAACATTAGTTTGGATTGGGAAGTAATTGTCAAAAAAATTCCTGTCAATTTCCCAAAATTGGCAATTGAGGCAGTGTTTTCTAAGTTTGGTGTGATTAATTCTATCAAGATACAGTTGATTGGTTTGTGGCAAAAAGCTGTCATTGAATTTGAGTCGGCTGAGGTTGCTCGTTTGGTTGCTTCTAAATGATCTGTTCTTGTGGGAAAAGATTCTGTGTGAGTAGCTTTGGTTGTTGGTAACAGACAGACATGAGTATTAAGGGACTATTATCAGACTTTGCTCTACACTCTTCCAATTGGTACGACTGCTCATGATTTAGTGGACTTGTTGGAGTCTTATGATGGAAAAACGTGTTTCATTGGCCATAATCCTAGCTCATATGTGCATGATAGATGCACTATTATTTGTTTTGAAAATGAGGCTTCCAAATTGGCTGCTTTTGGTTCGGTTTCAGTTTTCAAGGGAGTAAGTTTGCACTGGGCTGGTCTTTTTCTGGCTTGCTGCACCGCATGCAAACAGTATAGTCATACTAGTGAAGTGTGTTCAGTAGGTGGGAATTTTGGTAGCTGTGGGAGAAGAGTGGTGACTGATCTGGATTATGTTTATTTGGCCAGCATTTATAAGAAAAAGCAGGCATCTGTTACTTGTCCAGTCTTTTTCGGTGGCAGAACTTGGGCATCAGTGGTTGGTGCTTCTCTGGTGTGTAGTTCTCATGGTACTGGTTTGATTCTTGGTTCCAACAAAGTTGGTAAACCTCTTCCTCCTGTTGCGAATGATTTGAAAAAGCATTTGGTAAATATTGAAAGCAGTCTCATCAGCCTCGCAGGACAAATTGGTGAGTTGGCTAAGAGGTTGGATTCACTTGTGCTGGCAGTTCCCCAGTCTAGCCCTAGATGCCAGCTGCCAGTGACCCCCTCCATCGCAGAATCAAGGGGAGAATATAGTAATGAGAGTGGGTTTGGGTGATGCCACTGGTGACAAAACTGCTGCCGTTCTGGGTTCAACTGTCTCACCTGAGATTGTGAAATTAGAAAACATGTTGGAAGGTCTTTTTGCTTCAGTTATGAGCCTATCAGTGCACTTAGATGGTTTGGCTTTGGCAGGTGGTGCTCCTTCTTTACCTCTTTCTCAATGAGTGATCTAATATGGAAAATTGCTACATGTAATGTTTGTGGGTTAAACAATCCTGCGAAGCAAGATGATGTTATTCATTGGCACAAGGATATGAACAATTTGGTTTCTATTGTTATGGAGTCAAAGCTTAAAAGGAAAGTTTGCCCATGGTTGGCTGACAAATTTGATGGTGTTCGGGTTTTTACTTCTGATCTGGATTCTGGTTCTTTGGGTGCTGAGGTGTTAATTATCATGAATTCTTCTTTAGCAAAACATGTCTGCAAGGTCTCTGAGATGCCTGGTCAGCTCCTATCCATCAAGTTGATTTTCAAAAATAAACTTTCAATATCTATTTTGGGGCTCTATGCTGGTGCCTCATCAGTGGTTTGGTTTTCTCAAGCTGGTGAGATCAACTCTCTCATTGCTAAAGCTGTTAATGAGTCTTCTTTTGTTATTCTTGGTGGTGATTTTAATGAGAATGGTTTACACAAATGTGCCAGTTTCAAAAAATGTTTTGATTTGGGTTTGATTAACTCTCTGGAGGGGAGCTTTTTTGTGAAGTCATTTACTTGATGCAATTCTCATGATATCACTAAGACACTTGACTACATGTTCATTTCTTTCAATTTGGTTGGTGCGGCAGTGGATTGTGGTGTGAATGACATTGAGGACTATTTTGATACTGATCACAAGGCTGTTTATGTTTCTGTGGAACTGGGTGGTCTGCTCGATGTCCAGTTAAACTCACTGTGCAAACAAACAAATAGAGATTGTTGAAAGTATGATATCAAAAATGCCAGTGAGATTAAGTGGTCAGAATTCAGGAATGCTACGGCTGCTAATGCTGTTATGTTCTCGGATGAGTTTGTTGCAGCTAAGTGGTTTTCTGATCTGAATGCAATATGAGACATTGTTCGTAAAATTATGGTTTTTTCAGCTGGTGAAACGTTCAAGAAAAAATGGTTTAAGGGTTTTGATTGTGTTTTTAATAAGGTATCTTCCCAGTTTCATAAACTAGAGCTACTTGTGTCTAAACTGGTGAAGGCTTCTCAGTTGGTTTCTGGCAGGGAGTTTGCCTTGTTGTTGGATACTTAGAACAGGCTTAATTCTGTGAGCACTTTGCTAGTGAAATCTCTGTTTCTTTCTGGTGTTGGTTTTGATGCGATCTGTTCTGGGCTGGCTAAGGTAAGAAAGTCTTACTGCTCTTCTAAGTTGTTAGAATCTAAGCGTGCTGAAGAATCTAGTGTAAGGCAGGCTATTGAGAGGAGAATGGAGAGTTTTAAGATGGATAAGAGTCACATTATTAGAAGTGTTTTGGAGCATTCTTTTCGTAAAGTGGTGTTGGATCATTTGGTGGATGGTGGGGAGTTGGTCTTGGAGTCTAAGTTGGTTAAATCTAAGGTGGATGGAATCATGGAAGGTTGGACTAGGAAACGTGTAATGGCTTCTAATATCTCTGGTGATTGGGCAAGACAATTTCAGCCTTTGGATTATGTCTTCGATGGTGCCTTCTCTGATGTAATGCATTCAATCAGTTTTAATGAGATGTTTGATGTTATTTCAAATTTGCCTAATGGAAAAGCGGCTGGTTTTTCTGGTATCACTAATGAACTTTGAAAACACTGTGACAAGTCAGTCTTGGATATGCTTTTGGTGCTCTTAAATTTTTGTTTGGGTTGTGAGTCAATGTCTGGACCTTGGAGAGAAGCTTGGGTCTTGATGATTTCTAAATCTTATGAGTGGGAGGGGGTTCTTACAAATACCCATCCTATTGCTTTGATTGAGACAGCTCGCAAAGTCCTTTCCAAGATTCTTTCAGATCGGATCTCTCTGGCTTGTAACACTTTTGATGTCCTCCATGGGAACAATTTCTCTGTCCTGAAAGATACATTTACTCAATTGCCTATCTTCGCTATTGGTTTGGTAATCGAAAATGCTTTGGAAAAGAACCAAGAGTTGTGGCTGGTTTTACAGGATATACGCAAAGCTTATGATTCTGTTGGTTGGGAGCATCTCAAGAGAAGTTTGGTTAGGATCAAAATGTGTGACAAATTTATCAGATTTTTTGGTAGCATTTATAATGGTCACACTAACAAAGTAATGACAGATTTTGGTTTGACTGATGGATATCATGTTCACAATAGATTGGATTAGGGGGAGGTTTTTTTGCCACTTCTCTGGTGCATATTTTATGACTCACTTTTGTGTGAGGTTAAGAGACAGGAGAGCATTTGTGGTTACAGGTTGATTTCTCATTTTGTTTCTAAGACTGGCCAAGTGGAATTTCAAGCTAAGCTGATGTTGTTTCTGACTGCTAATGTTTTTGTTGATGATACTATCTGGGTCGGTAGCAGCCAGGCTGCTACACAACACATCCTCAATGTTGCTAGTGATTTCTTTCATTTAAATGACATTTTAATAAACAATAACAAAACTGTGATCATTCCTATCAACTGTTATGTCACTGCTCTTTATCTATCTATTAGTGGTATGCCAATTTTCATCACTAAGAAAGATGAACCTCATCATTATCTGGGGATTTTTTTATTTTCTGAAGGTCTTTTGAAGCCTAGCTTGGTTAAGGCACATTCAGATGTTCAGTTTTTTATCAATCTCATTCTGAGAAAAGTTATTTCAAATAAACAGTTTGCTTATTTGGTGTCTTCAGTTCTCTTTCCTATCGTTAGCTACAGAACTCAGTTCAGTTTTATTCCTCTCAGTGTGTGTAATAAATGGGACACTTTGATTTGCAAGGGCCTAAAGTCCAAATCTGGGCTGCCTCTGGACTTTTCCAATGATGCACTTCATTATCTTTCCTTGTACAATTTAAAAACTTTTGAGCAGATTCAGGCTGAAAGCAAGTTGGCTTCTGTTATTGTTTTTGTGAATTTGGTTGGTGTTTTGGATCGCTTGTTTTCTCATAGGTCTCACAATCTCTAGGTTCTCAGCTGGCGTTCTTATCACTCTTTGTTGTTTTCTGTTCATGTTAGAGTTAGCTCTTCAAACAACTTTTTGGCAGGTGTGGTTTGTATTTTTTCTGGGTGTGATTTGTCTTTGGGTGGTTCTTTGGCCAGTGCTTTTCATCTTTAGAGTGGTACTCTTATGTCTCTAGTTCTCAGCAAGACAATTTTCTTCAAATGTGTTTTTTCTCTCAGGCATTATGGTATTGCTTTCATAGAACAGCTTTGTGACCAGAATGGCGTTGTTTTTGATTGGAAGACTTTTAAGCATTGGAAAAGACTGGACCCCTGTGGCCTGGTCTTCTTCTGGTTTGATCTCTCTGTATGTTTTCTTGGTGGTGTAGCTTCTCTTTCTGATTGTTCTCCTCATAAGAGTGTTTGTGGCTCTTCTGATATTCATCAGTCTCTTGGTTTTGGTGTTATTTGTAATAATCTGTTGAATATTGGTGCTGCCCACCTCTCTGTGTACACAGATAGATCTCTGAGTAACTTGGGCACTGTTGACATGTTGGCTGGTGCTGTGGTTTTCTTTGAGAACATTAATTCGGGTCTGGATGTGGGGGTTTCTGGTTTGGTTTCTTCTACTTTGACAAAGTTGCAGGCCATTGCTTTAGCTCTTGAGTGTGTTCCTTCTTTTTGTTCAGTTGACTTGTTCTCGGACAGCCAGGCAGCTATAGATGCTTGCAGGTCGGAGTCTTTATTGGTTGGCCCTGATTTCAAGAACTGTTGTTGGATTGAGTGTCATCACATTGCCAATATCATTCGTCGCAAAAATTTGGATGTTAATTGAATTAAGATTAAGGGCCATTCGGGTGTTTCAAGCAATGAGCATGCTAATGTGCTGGCTAAAAATGCTGCCCTTTCTGCCTGACACTTGCTCCACTTGGTCAGTGAGAAGTTTTTGAAGACTGGTGTTGATACAGTTTCTAGTAATTCGAGGCATTTTGTTTGTGATGTATTCAGGTTAATTTATTGTGTGCATTGGAAGGTTGGTTCTGGTTCCTGGGTTGTTCCAGGTTGTTTGCGTGCTGATATTGACTGGTTGAGATCTTCTCTGGTGTGGCACCCAGATTTCCACATGGTGACTGGTTTTATTAGTATTTGGATGGCTGGCTTTTATACATATTTCATGAAAGCCCTTCATTATCACTTTTTTGTTGTTATGCGAAAGCATCTGTATAATAGGGGTTATTCCAGTGTAGTTTGTTTGTTCTGTGATGAGATTGAAGTCTCAGACCATATCTTTTCTTGCTCTTTTGATGCTAATAGTCATGTCAGTTTATTGGACATTTATGCAGCTGCCTGAAAGGTGCATTTTGGTTTGTTTTGTTCTTCTTCATGCATATTGCAGTTGTTGTCGACTTGCATTTTAGATGTAACTGTTAGTACAGCCTATGTAAGGGCTTTGTTTTTGGCGATTGGTATCACAAGTCTGTTTCTGTTTACAAGGATCCTAAGATGGCAGTGATTAATGTTGTGAATTTTTGTACATGAGTTTTGTCTTGTATTTTGTGATAATATTTAGTTGGTCTATGTGAAACATTGGGCCATTATGGAGAAGAATAAGCTAATTCCATGTGATGGTTTCATTTCTGTCGCTGTTTTTGGTTTTTCTATGCAGCTTTCAGCTGGGGTGATTAGGTTGTTGGGTGTTGCTAATATACTTGGCATCAGTTTTGGGTATTATAAGTGTTGTTGGTTTTATGCAGGTGTTAGTGATATGGCTTCTGTTTATATAAGTGCGTAGTATTGTTCTGACTAGTCTGAGTGTCTGGTCACATATAGCAAAGGCATGATTCATGCCTAGTTTAGATCATTTGTATGATGTATAGCACTAGGTGGCATTTGGATTTCACTCGTTAAACTTTAATAAAAAAAAAATTTATACAAAAATTAACTTTTTCTTTCTTTTAATTTTATAATTATAATTAAAACAAAAAGTAAAAAAGTTTTAAATATTACTTTTTTTATAATAATTAATAAAATTTCAACAAAAAAAAATATTATTATTATTAAAACAATTAAGCAAAACATTCTAATAATGTTTTTTTTAAATATTAATAATAAAAAGCTATTTTTAATGACTTTTAAAGTATTTTTTTACTTTTAATTAGTGGTTTTTTTTCAGTTAAAATTTTTTTCAAAAAACACATTTGTATTAATCTTAATATTGTTTCTATTTTCTTTAAAAATCCAACATTTTTAATAACAAACCAATTAATAAACTAGTTTTTTCTGTTTTTACTATTAATAGTATTACTATTACTTTGTAAATTACTAAAAAGATTAAAAACTCCAAAAAACAACAGCAATTGCTTGTATTTATTATTGTTATATTAAATTTTTTTTTTAATAATTAAGTTTTTTTTAATATAAACAATAATAATAACAACATAATTTTTAAGATAAATTAAAATTAACTACTAGTTATATTGCTAAATATAATGTTTTTTAACAAATTTTTACCAGTTTTTAAAACAAAACAACTTATTAAATTATTTAATCTTAAGAAATAAACTTATTAAATAAAAATTAAATCAATATTTTTTTTGTTTTTTGGTGCTGTCTTTAATAATACTTAAAAAACAATTTTCAATTGTTAAAAATTTTTTAAATTTGTGGTTTTTACTTTAATATTTGGTATTATATTTAAGATTAAATTAGTTTTGATTGATTTTTTGTTTTATTTATTGTCTGGTTTTATTGAGTTTAAATTTGTTTTAAAAAATAATATTAAGTTGTTCTGTATAAATTTTGCTTTTAAGATTTTTTTAATTATTGCTAACAAAATTTTTATTAATGATTTTTTTTAAAATTACAAAATTTTTAATAATAGTTTTTGTTTTTGTTTTTGTTTTTTTATTGTATTTTGTAATGTTTTTTTTAGCATATTTTCTAATAATATTAAAAATGTTTTTGGTATTTTTAATATTATTATTTTAATTAAATTAAAGTTTAAAACTTCTTTTTCTTTTATATTTCAAATTTTCCAAAGAGCATATTTTTGAAAAAAAAAGTATTTTATTTTTTTTTGTTGTTTTTTTGCAATATTCCTTAAGTAAATAATCTTTTTATAATAAATTTGGCAGCTGTTTTAGGTAGTAATATGTCTAAAAAAAAAAACTTTTGTTGATAATATCAAGCATTTTAATAATAAAAAAGATTTTTTTTTAATGTTAATAATAGTGTATATTCGAATATGAACAGTAAGTCTAATAATAGTGAAAATAATATTATTATATTAGGTGCTAATAGTAGCTTTTTTCTTGATTTGGTAATGTTATTAATAGAATTTTAGTTATTAATTAACATAAAATTACTCTTATAATTTTTATTATTAATTAGCATATATTATTATGATTTTAATTATTACTTATTATTTAATTAAAACTATCAAATATTATTATTTAATTAATAACTCAATTTATACAATAAAAATTAAAATAATTAAATTACACAATATTCCAAACTATATAATATTTAAAAATTTACCAAAATTTGAAGAAATTTATTAAAATAATAAATAGTTTACCAAAATAGTTTATAATTTGTAAAAATAACTTATAAATTATTAAAATGTATCTTTAATTTATCAAAATCATAGCAAAGAGAAAAGTTCAGATTTATAAATTAGTATTATAATAAGTTATATAAAAAAAGAGCTTCTTTTTTTAAGAAAATATATCTTATCTTATTTTATCTTATTTCAGAATTAACAAGCTTGGTTAAAATCAATTATCTTTAATATATCTTTACAAAAAAAATAAATATCAAATAATTTAAAAACCCAAATCTTTGAAATAATTACACTTAAAATTTTTTAATTCTTAATTAACGTTTAAAATTGATTAATTACCAATTTTAGTAATTTGTTAATAACTTCAGATCTGAACAAAAAATAATTTTCTTAACAAAATTCTTTTTTTTTTATATTTATTTTTTACTTTTTTTATTATATACATTAGAGTAGTTTACAGACAAGATTTCTGTAAAAGAGTTGACTTTTACAGCAAAGTAATTACACATTTTTAGTAAGCTTCTAAATGAACAATTTTTGAAAAAAAATTAACTTTTACAGCAAAATAACTGACATGGTTATTTTATTTATAAACCCAAAAATTCAAATTATAAGAAATAATTTGAAGATAAATTTAGTTATCAAAGGTTTAATAGCTTTCAATAATAGCAAATTTACAACAAAATAACATTAACAACATTTATAAAAAAAAACCAAAAATCTTCAATAATATTTAGTGCTTTTTCACAAAAATAACACAGCAATAATTCAATCAAAATAGCAATTACATTAGACATAATAACTTTAGAGTACTACTAGTTAATTTATACTTATTGTAAACAATAATTTGAAATCTAAGACAGAATTACAGCTTTCAAGAAACCATTTTTTCAATATATTGAAAATTAAATCAATGATTATCTTTTTGAAAATTAAGCAAAAACTTCTTAAAAATTTCATTTATTACTCAAATAAAAATTCAGAAAAAATTAGTGCTAATAATTATACTATTTATTTTGAAGAGTTTAATTACAATACTATCAAATTTTGTGAAAAAAAATACTCTGTTAACTCATAATTATTTTTAAACTTAAGTTTAAACTCAAAATAAGCAGAAAAAGCAAACAGAAAAATATATAACCAATTTATACAACACTTAATACACTAAAGACAATCTTTCAACACTTACAAATACTTGAACAAAAAACCAGTTCCAAACTACCACTTTTAATCATATTTTTTCTAGCTTTTTTTATATAAGCTCAAACACAAAATTCACTATTTAATCATTTTTTAAGACCAGAAGACTTTATATTATCAAAAAGCCCAATACAACAGCTTAAACAAATTTTTATCAGCACAAATCTTCTTAATTTCTTAACAAAAAACCAGAATAATTATTTTAATAACAATAAAAATATTTCTAAATTTACTGAAAACAAAACTACTAAAAACAAAGATACAAAAAAATAACAACTACTTATATTGCAAAGATTTACACAAATGGATCTTTAAAAAATTTTGGTACACAGGAGATGGAGTATAGTGCAACTGTTTACTTCTCAGATGTAGATCTAGATATTGGCATTAAGATTAGTGGATTGGTTTTTTTACTTTGGCTGAATTGCAGATGATTACTTTAGTTTTGGAGTGTGTTTTTTCTTGCAGTTCTGTTGTGGTTTATTCAGACAGTTAGGCTGCCTTAGGTGCTTGTACTGCTGAGTCAGTTTTGGTTTCTTCAGACTTCCACAACTATTGCTGGATAAAGTGGCATGGTGTTATAAATCTGATTAGGGAAAAAAGACTTAGTATTTCTTGGTGTAAAATTAAAAGACATTCAGGTGTTTTGGGTAATGAGTGTGTTGATAAGTTGGCTAATTCAACTGCAAGTTCAAATTTGGTGCTTCCTGTTTTGATTAAGGAAATGTTTATTAAGGCTGATGGGGTGGCAGTGTTTGATAATATTCAGCATTTTGCTCAGGATGTTTTTAGAACTGTAAATTGTGCTTGTTGGAAGATTAGACCTGGTTCTGCTGTTATTAACAAAGATATAATTGGTGATGTAAATTGGGTTTGTATTGCTTTGGTCTGGCACCCTAACTTGCACATGGTAGCTGAATTTTTTAGCAAGTCTACTACTGGTTTACACTCATACTTTTTGAAAGCTCTGTACTACCACCTGCTGGTCACTGTGCAAAAGTGCTTGTATAATAAGGATTATCCAAGTGTTTTGTGTCTTCATTGTGGAGAGGTGAAAAGCTCTAATCACTCTTTTGTGTATGCATTTGACTTTGAAGTTCATAAAAATCTGCTTGCTTCCCATCTGACTAAGTGGCGTACTGTGTCTGGTTTGGGTTTCTCTTTGTCTTAGATCTCACAGGTGCTTTCTTTGTATGCTTCTGATAATGTGCTATATACCACTTTGTACAAAGGCTTCTTGTTTAGAGATTGGTATCTGGAGGCTGTATTCGTTTTGGATGATGTTAAGTTTGCAAGAAGAATTATTATTAACTTTGTTTGGAATTTTGGTGCTGTTCACCATACTGACATATGGTTGGTTAGAGCCAAATATAAGGCTTTTATGGAGAAAGGTGGTTTAGTTCATCATGATGGTTCTGTTTCTTTTGTAACCTGAGGTCTGTTATTTTTGCTTTTGGTTAGGGTAGTTAGGTTGTTTGGGGTTGCTAAGACACTTGGTATCTGTTTTGGTTTTTATAAACTCTGCTGTTTTTTTTCTGGTATTGATAGTGTGGTATCTGTTATAATAGATTTGTAGTGTTGCTCTGATTAGTCTAAGTGGCTGATTATATATAGAAAATACATAGTTTGTGCCTAGTTTAGATCACTTAATTTAATGTATTGTGCTAGGTAACATTTAGGCCTCACTCATTAAATGTTATAAAAAAAAATATTGCAAAAATTACTGAATTTACAAGAGAAAATACTAATATTAGTTCTCAAGAATAACTTGATAAAATTTTAAAAGCAAAAAATATTAATGGTTAAAATACAGCAAAAATATAAAAACAATTCTTTACTTTCTTTAAACAACATTAAAAAAATAGTTTAAGAACTTAAATACACTCTTTAAAAACTAACAAGTATTCAAAAATGCTTTCTTAGAACAGTTTATTACTAATAATACTTTTATTATTCTCTAAACCCAATCTCAAAACATCAAACAAAAACTTTTTAAATCTATTATAACCTATTTTAAAAAGTTTAACAAACTTTTTAAAAGAATTTAACAATTAAAAACCAATAATTACTATTTCAATACTCAAATTTTGAATCAATTTATTGCTAATTTTAAAGATAAATTAATCAAAAAAGTTTATTTACATGTTTTAAAAGATTTAGCTACAGTTATTTAACATGCTAAAGCCTATAAAATAATTATGGAAAAAGCCAATTGCACAAAGTTTATTAACTTAGCTATTGAAAAAACCAGTTCAATAGCTAAAAAAAAAATTGACCAATTTACAAAGAAAGTCAAAAACTATTTTACAAATTAACAACAGCAACAACAGAAATATTAACCACCAAAATAATGAAATCAAAGCAACTTTTTATTATTAAACAATTAATTTTAAAGCTCTTATTATTGTAGAATTCCAGAACATTAAAAATAAAACTGCCAAAAAATGTAACAAAATTAATAGCAAAGAAATAATCAATCTTAACAGTTATATTATTAACTACCACTATTTATATATTACTTATTAAGACCTTAAAATAACTATCATCAATCTGTTTTTCAACTAATATAATAACAATATTAGCAATTCTTACAGAGTTAACAATATTTATTATTATCTATACAATAATACTAAATACTAGCCAGAAAAACAGCACAATAAAACCAATTTGCAATAAGCAATAATAGATTTAATTTTAACAACTAATTAGTTTTCTAAAATTCAGTTTAGCAAAAACTTACATATTATTATATTTAAACCAATTATTTTACAATACTAGAAGAATCAGATTTTTATTAAACTGCATTTTTTAAATATAAAGCTACAGCAATAAGACAAAACTCTTTAAAAACATTCATATTATTCTATCAGCCAAAATTGCTAAAAATGCCAATCTTTCAGATATTTTTCTATTTGAATTCAAAACAAATGAATCACTATTTTTGCTTAACAATACAGCTATTACAAAACAAAATACAATTATTGCTATGTATACTAAAGCAGAAGTTAAAGAAAGACTTATTTGATTAATTTTAGATAATAAATTAGTTAGAACATTATTATTTATTAACTAATACAACAACTCAACTATAGTATCAACCAACCAGTTCAGATAGTCATTGTTATAACTAATAATATAAAAAAAAATCCAGTTAGAAAAATTGATAATTTCTTATTTATTATTAATGGAATCATTATCTTAGTAAAAGTTTTAATTATAAATACTAATACTAAGTTTTAATTAAAAACAATTGGCTTCTTAAAACCAATGCAAATTTAGATTGAAAAACCCAAGAACTCAAAATTTCATATTAAGAATAATACACTTAAGTACCTATTATTTGTAGTATTTTCAACAAACAATCTAAAAAAGCCTTTGTATTTGAATTTAAAAAAACCAATTACTAAAACTTATATGGCTTTTAAATTAACATTTAATTGGGCTAAAAAAACAGAACAATTATTTGAAATATTACAACTAATATTATTATGGTCTAAAAAAACCAGTTAATAATTTACTTTTACAACTAAATAAGTTAATAATTGGTATGTCTCATATTTAAAACCAAAACCAAGAAAACAATTATTATATATTTTACTTGGATACAAAAACTGCAACAAAAAACTTTCATCAATAGAAGCTTGTATATTGTTTGAGAAGAAATATGAAACTTATACTTGCTATTACTATAAAATCTACTATCAAAAACAATTTGGCAGCCCAAAATGAAGTGAAAAATAAAACAACACATTCTGTTTTACATATAGAAAATTACTATCAAAGAAATACAACTGAATTAATATTGCAATAAAAAAAGGAATCTGCAATCAAACTTGCCAATATGCTTTGTCAATCTTAGAAAAAGTCAAAAAAAAAACACTATTTAATGTAGTATACAACAGTGTTTTTAACAAACTCTATTATTATTTACATGATGCTAAAATAATTTATAATTTTATTATAATCTTAATCAATAAAACTATTCAAAAAAATGTTTACTAAATAAAAGAAGCAAAATATATTAAATATACAATAGAATTAGCTAGATTTGACAATTTGTTTACATACTAAATTAAGCTAAGAATTGAGAAAACTCTTCAAACCAATATTTACAGATATAACTAAATAATTAGTATTAAAAAATTCATCCAAACAATAAACACAATGGTTGAAACTTAAGTCTCAAAGACTTTCATTAATTAGAACAAAGTTAATATATTTATTAACTTTTTTAAAATTGAACTACATAGAAAACTTATGTAATAATAAATTACTAAAAAAATTAAATAGATCCAGATTTAAAAATTTTCTGAAACTCACATTGTAATTAGAATTATTCTTATTGAAATTGCACTTAAAAACCATAAATGTACTAATATGTAGAGCATTAATTACTATAGAATTGATATTATAAGACTGGATCCAAAGTAGTACCAGTATACAAACTTAGAATCAAAACTGAAAGACAATTCTTAAAAAGCAAACATATTAACAACAACTGACTAGTTACTTCCAAAACTTTGTAAATGTGTTTAGCAATATTATTGTTAATAATTACAACAACATAAGAACTCAGATAATTAAAACCAATACTTAAAATGAAAACTCTGATTTTTTCAAATTTATTTATAATTTACAGATAAATTTTATCTTTTAACTTTGTCTTTATAATAATAGATACAGAATTGTCTTTGTTTTTGTGTCATCAAATAATATTTTTTTGTTTAGCAGAATTACTTATTTCTCTAATATTGCATATAATAACCCTCTAAATTAGATATGTTATTAAGAAAAATTAGATTCTGTACCCATTCTAAAATTTTCTATTTTGGTTAAAAGGCTTATAACTATATCTAAAAAGTTTATTATACTGGTTTTCAATTTAAAAACTATTAACAAATTCAAAAAATCCACTTCTATAACAATTTTATTATTAGTAACCATATTTGAACTTTTATTTATTACTATATTTGTTTTTTGATTTTATAATAAAACAGTTACCAATAGCTAATATTTAGGACTAAACTAGAAAACTATTGGCCTAAGTATGTTCAATCTTTTAGCCAGTTTATTAATCTTTTTTATAAGACTAGCAAAACTGTATTCAAGAGTAGCAAATTTATTATTCAAATCTTTTGATATGGGTGGGATAAATTTTACTACCAGAAAAAAATCAAAATTCACAAATTTTTTTTGCATAAGAAAAGAAAGAACAAAAATCTACCAACAACTTTGGTTTAAAACATGCTTTTAAAAGAGACAGCAAAATATAAGTGCTGAATATTTAGCATAAATTGTGGCCAATCTGCTTTTATCTGCTTTTGATAATATTTTATAAAAAAAACCACCAAAAAATATTTTTCTATTCACAATATATTCTATAGAAGTATAACTCATATTTTTATATTTAGCATACTTAGCAAAGTCTAGCCAAGACTATTTTAGGTTGGTGCTTTTTAATACTAACATAGTTTTTATAACATTATCTGACAATTTATTTGAATTAAAACAGATTACTGCACATCTAACTTTGGCATATATGATCAGATATCAATTTATGATACATGTTTTCTTACTTACAGACTTAATAAAATCTCAAATATCATAGTATTTGTTTCTATTGGCAATGTATAAAGCAGTATTTTATATCAATTCTTTGTATTTCATGTGTTTTTGTCCAAATTTATCCTAGTAACTTATACTACATCTTTTTTAACCAGAATAAACCACTTTGCTATAATTAAATTAACATGATTAAAATATTTAAACTTAATCACAGTTTTTTGCTAAAGTTCTATTAATTGTATTTTGATTAAATTAATTTTTTTAAACTTAAATAGTACAGTACATATAGTCTTAGTTAATGTTCTAATTGGAATTTTTTTTATTACTACAGTCTAATTTAAATACATAAATAAATTTTTCAGATTAGTGTTTATCTGAATGTTTATTGCATTTACCATTTTTGTTGTCTGTGTTATACTAAAATTAGAAGTAAAAGTTGTATAGATGATTTCAGCAAATTTTAAGGAAGTAAAGACTTTTCCCTAAAATTGTTGATTTTTGAAAACAGCTTTTTAACAAAATTGAGCTTTTTTTAAAATTAAAGTGAAAAACTTTTTAACAAATATATTGACCAAATTTTTTAAAAAAAAGAGAAAACTGAAAAAAAATTCAAAAAAACATCATTTCTATTGCTATTTAAGAAATTAATCTTTTTTAAAAATACATCAAAGACTTTTTTGGTCACTAATTTAAGATTTTTTAACATTTAGTTCAAATTATTCTTACCAAAAACAGTTTTCACACCATAATCTATACTAGTTTTTTCTATCAAAACTTTTTTTTTATATCTACATTATTGGATTTAATAATATTACCAGTCTTAAAACTCTAAGAAACATTACTTAGATTTATATTAGACTTATTTTTGTTTATTATACTATCTTCTAAAACACTTCTTTTTTTTTCTAAAAAAAATGTTTTTATTAGTAAGTCTAAAACTGAAAATCTTAGCAGTTTTTTTCATAACAACAATATTAAGATCAATAATAGCCTCATGATTAAATAAGAATAGTTTAGATTTGTCGAATTAAATGATTAAAATAAGAAACTAAAAAAAACTTTTTCTATTAAATATAAGCTTTTTAATAATTATTGAAATAAACAAGAAAAAAAGTTTTTTTCTATTTCTTTACTTTCAAATTTTTTTATTATTTTTTAAAAAAATAGTAGTTAAGATATTTATAAAACTGATTTTACATATTGAATTTATACTAATTTAATTTTTTATTTAAAGTTAAATTTTTTTTGATTAATTTTATTATTATACAAGCTTGTTATTTATTAGTTTGTTATTTTAACTTATAATATAAAAGTAGTGTTTTTTGTAAGATTGTTAAAATTTATTTTGTTTTTTATTATATGAATAATTATTTATACTTACTATAATAATTAAAAAAATACTTTAAAGTATACAAACAAAAATGATTTAAATTTTATTAAATTTAACTTTTTTGTTTTTTTGTTTAATTTGTTTTTCTGTTTTAAATCAATCTAATAAACAAATTTAAAACTTTTAAAACTGGTTTTTAAATAAATATTCAGTTAAAACTTATATTGTTTATATTATATGTTTTTATAATCAAACTTACTTTAAAAACTTTTTTAAAAAAAGAAATAACAATATTAGTCAGCTTTTATATTTTGTAATTTTTAAACAATTAATACCTAATTTCGAAATTTATATTTAAATAATTGCTTATTAATTAATTAAAAACTTTTTTAAAACAAAAAAAGAAAGCTATTAAACTGTTTTTGTTTTTGATTTTTTTTTAAGTAAATTAGACTTTTCTATAAAAACAGTTATTTTTGAACCAATAACTAATAATTCAATATAAACAAATATTTTGGCTGTTTTTCAAGATATACAAATTAACTTAAAATAAAAAAACAATATTTTACTACTCTTATTTCAAGATAATATATAAAATTTAATTAAATAATTAGATAATTTTAAAAAAGTCACAACAATTAATTAATATAATGCTAAATATAAATTCCAAATTATAGTTGGCTATTTTTAAACTTTTTTGCTACATGGTTTTTACAAAAAACTAATATTAGTATACTATAAAAAATTATTAAATAGATATTAATACAGACTAAAAAAAAATACTTTTTTTACTATATAATTTAAATTCATATTTAAAATTTTATTTTTATTTTTCAAATAGTATATAAAACTAAAAAAAACTCAAAATTTTGATAAAGTTGTAATTAAATATGTCAAGATTATAAAAAAACTAATTAAATAAGTAAATACTAAAAAAAATTAAACTAAAAAACAGATAATTTATTCTTTTATAAAAAAATTAAAAACTGACTTATTATATGCTTTTTGGCTTCTTTTGGCTTTAAAAAACAATTTTATAATAAATATAATTATTAAACTTAATCAAAAAATCAAAGATAACCAAAAAATACATTTAGAATTTACATTTCTAATTTTTGCTTTTGCTTTTGTTATGGCTTTAGCTTTTTAAATAGCTGCTATTTTTTTTACTGTTCAAACTTAAGACTCAAATAAACAATTAATAAATAAATAGTCTTACTATTAATTTTGTTTAATTATTAAAATTATTAGCTTAAACAATAAAAAAAATCTAATAACTTCAAAGATCCAAATTTAACTTTTACTATAATTAGTTTTAACAATTATTTTATAATCAAAAACAACAAAATTGTGATATATTTGTGTGTTATTGCTGTGAATTAATTAAATATTTCTTAAAAGATTGTAATAATTCTTTTTTGCTTTTTTTGGTTCTTAGAAATAATAACAATTAGAACAATAAAACTAATAACAACAATAATTTCAATTAAAAACCTAATTTTACCAACTTAAATTTCTTTGAAAATAATAAATGTTTGATTGTTAGTATTGCTTTTAATATTAAAATTTAGATTATTTAGTTAATTATTATTGTTTTTTAATATTTTTATCTAAATTTTTAATAAATTTTAAAGTTTTTAAAATCTACTTTATTGGTTTAAAATTATATATAAAAACTATTGTTTTTTTTGATTTTCCAATTTTTTGTTATTTTTAATATAGTTTTTGATTTTAGACTGGTTATTTTAAAATTCTAGATTGTTAATCTGTTTTTGTTAATCAAGTTTATTATTAAATTAATTAGATTTTTGGTCTGTTTAATTATATTTCTTATTATTAATATTGCCAATTATAGATTATAAAATAAATAAATAAATAAATAAATTCTTGTTTTGAATTATAATATTGGTATTTTTGGTAAAATTTTATTAATTTGAATAAAAAAGTAATTAATCTTAAAATAAATATAGAATACAACTTAGATAATATTCAAAATAATATGTAAGCTAATATTATTAAAAGTTTATTTTTAGATAAAGAAACTTTTGTTAAAATAATAATGCCATAAAAATTGAATGCTTTTAATTTTAAGTTTAATTCTTAGAAAACTGTTGGTTAAATGAATAGGTTAATTAAAAATAATATTTTTTGTAAGTATATGGATAAAATGACTGTTCAAAGTAATATTAGATTCAACATTGTATGGTCTTAACTGGCCAATTACATGGAAAAAGTATGTGAGTCGCACTTTATTAAAACAAAAAATATATGTATATATAATTTTTAGTAGTCTTTGGCTACTGATCGGCTCAGGTGGCTGGTCACATGCAGTTATCCACGAACCACATTTAATGTATGACACTCACGCCGTGCGAGAATAGTCGGTGGTTGGACTATACCTAAAGCATAATGATAAAAAATAAAATAAATTTTTTATTTTAAATACAATTAAATTACTTTCGATTTGTATTTTTAAAATAAATAAAAATTTCAGGACTTGTGGTAAATATAAACAAAATATTCATTAATATTTATAATGTTTATAAAAATCGACTTTATTATAATGTATGAAGTTTTTTTGTTGTGTTTATAATATTCCGTCCGAATTAAAATAAAACAATTCCCAATTTTTCTAAACAATAAATATGGTGTACCTTATGAATTATAGTATAATTATTATTTCCTGCATGACCCTCAGAAGATCAGGCTCAATCAAAAAATGCTCAGAAGATCCCCGAGCGCTGTCCATAACAGCCCGGGAAGTCCGGCAGTTATACACTTCGGACCCACTTTTTATGTTGCCACACCAGCACAAGTCCTGGTTGTATAAGCCTCATTTGGAATGACAACACTAACTCCTCGCCAGTGGAAATAGCCCATTACACGCGCCATCCTTATTGTGAAAAAATTAAATTAAAAAAGGTAGACCAGAAATTTTTTCGGGAAACTAAATTTTTTAAACGGTTCCACAATGACTTAAGTGAATGGAAAGAAAGATGTTGTGATGGGGCACCTTGTTTTCGCTTTACATTGCCTTCTAATAATTTTGTCTCGTGCCCCTAGAGCCTGATTACTGGTTTCATAAGTGATATTAGTCCCTGAACCTAAGCAACCTCGTAAGAGCATGCTGAGACGGACGATAGCTCTATAAAACTTGCGTTGGTCCCAATAGCCGAAAGTGAAGACATTTTGTTGAAACGTCATAGGCTTCGGCCATTTCATTTCCGTAATGCCATTTTGATTAAACACAACACAACGTCTTTTGTTCCATCTCACTACGGTATTAAAGGTAAACCTAGCCAAGCCAATCTATCACTTTAATAAATGCTTCTGAAGGTAGTTGGGATAGACCTTGACCAATACCGTGTGATTGAAAGTTTCTCCCGAGCGTCGTCATTTGTTGCGTGCTCCCATTGTCCTGATTTTCGTCTTGCGCTTTTTGCTTGTTCTAGCGCTCTCTTCTCTATTTAGCTGATCGCCGTCCTTGAAATTTACAGATTAAGATATTATTGATGACAAAAATAACCTGGGAAAGTTCGCGCTCGTCGGAGATTTCATCGCCAAGGAGAACCACGAGATTTGCAGAATGATGTATTGTAGGTCGAAGGCAAAGCGGCAGAGACGGCCGCAATGGGGTGACTTGCCCGTTCCAATAGGGCTTAAGTCCCGCTCGTTTGAAGTTGACACCTGAGGCGATATCGCTGAGAAGTTCATAAGTTGTAAATCGAGAAAGGAAAAGCCCCTTTTATCGCCAGATACCTTTTTCTTGGTACTAGAGACATAGGCGTAGAGGTAATCTTTCTTGATAGTGGAGGTGCGGCCGTGGTTGTATTTTAGGGATTTAGTTCGGGAAAAAGGAAGGAGTTATCGTAAAGACGAGATTTCTTAGCTTAACCTAAAGACGTAACGTGTCCGATGAGATGCCGAGTTTCTTTGCTTGCCTTGGTGTGCAAATAAATACAAAAATCACCGGGTATGGGCTATGCATGATATGATTCCCCATGTCCAGTGACTTTTGTGCATGGGAAGAGATCGCAAAAAAATATTTTTGTAACCAGTCACTAATTGTAAGACTCATAAAAAGCACAACATGGAAAATAAAAAATTTAATTATGTGAAAACCAAATCTAAGAAACCATTTGCTTGTAAGCTCGATCTGAAAAGAAGTATACAAAAATTCTACTCAGGGGCAGCTAAATGTAGCAGAAAAAGCCAAGCGGAGAGTTTAGTAGTTAAATGGAAGCGACGAAAACTTAATGTTGAGCAGCAAATTGAGGATTCTGAAAAAAGCCATACGCCTTCCTTCCTCTTACAGAAAAATAAAAAAACTATAGCTTCTAAAAACAAAGTGACTTCTTCCCTTGATCTGGTAAAGTACGGGAATGAAGAAAAAAACATTTCACATACTCAAGAAACTATCCCAAATGAGCTGAAGAAGTATGCATTGTTTTGAGAGATTTATGTAATTCTTTCCGGATCATCATCCTTTATTCCTTATGATATACCCTAGGTATTGGAACCAAAGATACGCTTTATTTTCATTGTTCGATTCTGGTATTCTGATGGATGCAGGTATGGGTTATATTATATTAAAACTTTTATTGATGATTGTAAATATATCTTCAATTATCGATTGCTCATTTTCAGAGGGCTGGTATTCAGTGACACCTGAAAGCATTGCTCAACAGATTGCCGAGCGTTGCCGATGCAACATCATAATTGACGCGTTTTGTGGTGTTGGTGGTAACGCGATTCAATTCGCAAAGACCTGCAATCGAGGTAAATCTGATGACTTTCGTGTCAATGGTTAAAATAACTAACTCAATTGGTTCACAATTATCTGCACACATTATGAATTAGTAATAGCAATTGATATTGATGAGACCAAGTTGCTCTGTGCAAAACACAATGCCGAACTGTACGGGGTAGAGGATCGAATTGAATTCATTAAGGGAGATTATTTAAAATTGATTCCTAAACTTAAGGTCAGGAAATCAATTAAAGCCTGTTAATTGAGCAAATTATGCTCCCTTAAGATTCTATACTCAACATAATATGAAAATTCCTTGAATAGGCTGACGTGATTTTTCTCAGCCCACCTTGGGGAGGTAAAATAGTCGATTAAGTTAATGTTTTATTTGATTGGCTTCAATCCCATTCATTATAAAATTTTATCCTATTGCTCATAGGTCCCACTTATCAGAAGTTTGGGACATTTGATATTAAAACTATGATCGCACTGGATGGGTAATTAATCGATTACATTTTATAAGATATTAATCACGCATCATATTCATATTTCCTTATGCACTTCAAGGATAAAGGTATTTCGGGAGTCTGCGAATATTACAAAAAACATTGCATATTATCTTCCTCGGAATGTTGATCTAGACCAGGTATTTAATATCTCGTTAAGCTAATTCTATTTTTTTTTTATTTAACTAATTCTCGATATTCCATTTTCATTCAAAAGCTCGGAGTTCTTGCTGGTCCTGGGAATACTTGTGAAGCACAAAAGATCTACTTGAATGGATTTTTGAAATCGTTTACTGTTTACTTTGGGGATCTGCAAAATTATGGGATCAAGAGCTAAATAACTGATTATTTGAAGACATAAATCTCCGTCAAGATTACAAGTAATTATTTTTTTTCGAAGCTGGTTATGTTATTTCATTGAAAATTTGTTGTGATTCCTTTTTTTTTTAAGCAAATTTACGAATTCTCATCAACTAAAATTCCTCAACTTTTGAGAACCCCATATTAAGGAAGTAGATTTGCGTCAAATATTAAAGAATAGATTATCCCTATCTTTTACCAGGAATGTATATCAACCAGAAGTTGTTCATTTTTGAGATAGGGATCTACTTCAGGTCAGTAGTCACAGACATAGTAGTGTGACAATGAAATTTGAATGCAAGAAAATTTTGAAATAATCAAAGTTTCGCGTCTGAATCGCGAACTAGGAATGTTTTAAGATCGATATTTTCATTGAAAGTTGTTGATTCTGCACCAAAAAATTTGTGTTAGTGTACATTTGACCATTTTAATTATTTTTTAGTTTTATTATTTTGTTTGTGTTGGTTTATGCTTTACAATTTAATAAGTAAATTTCAATTATTTCCATATTGCATAATTTGATGCTGTATACAATATTTAGCACTAAAAACAAATACACAATTAATTATAAATATAACAAAAATCAAAAATTTATTTTAAACATAAAATAATATTTATATAATTAAAAATAATTACATAGTTATAATTTTCAAATTACATAGATGCAATCAATTACATTTTATTGATTTAAATTTTAGAACTTTTGCATTAGCTTGCTTATTAATTTTTTTGTATTTAATTTATATTTATATAAACTTTTATTATGTTTTATTTTGCACAATCAAAAATTATAGAATATATGTTATAACAAAAAAGAAAAAACTTTGTTTTGACCAAGCTTATTTAATATATAATATTTATTTATTAAATTAAAGTTAGTTATAACTTTATTTTTTTATTATTAATGTTTATTAATGTTTAACAAACAAGGCCCAACTACTATCTAATACAATATGACTATATAGAGTCTTAAATTAAATGTGGTTCATGTGCTTTTTATATGTAACCAGCTATTCAAATCAGTTCAGGCTATACTACATTAATGCACCCAAAGAAAACTTACTCAAAGATAACATTTTTTGAATGACAAAAAACAAAATAGCACTACAAGGAACCAATCCAACCAGCCATTCAGCTATCTTTAAAACATTAACTTTAATATCAATAAATTCATGTTTTTAAAGAAACATCAAGTTAGAAAACATCTTATTATTCAAACCAACTAGGTGCTTTAAATTACCAGACATATTAATATCCTTTATGCAGCACTTTTTTTAAAAAAAAACCACTTTTCTTTTCAACTTACCAACAACTTTACTAAAGGAACTTATATGTACCAAAACCTTATTAACTTTAAGGCCAAGTTTACTGCTTAAAACCAAATCTTTATTAATAAATTGTTTGAACAATTTGACCAAAGAACCAATTGGTTTAACAATAAATTTAACCAAAGCAGAAAGCTTGACCAAATTAGACTTCAAAGAAGCCAATTAAAAGAACACTAAGAGATTATCAACAACTATGGAAGGAGAAGTAAAAGCTGCCAAAGGAGAAAACTCAGAAGAATTTAAAAAAGCAGAAGTTTTTGCATAAGAAACATCACTCACAAAACATGGTTTAAATATCTTGGGAGTCTTGTAAGAGAAAGGCAAAGATATTTTGCAATTCACAGCCAAATGGCCCACTTTTTGACACCTAAAGCAGTGCCAACAACCAGGAGTTTCTTACCAAATATGGCACTTTCTTAGTATACCAATTTTGACAATCACAGAATTCAAATCAATTTAAGAATCAAATATAACCAGAGCAAACTAAGAACAATAACCAAAATCAGGTAAATGAGGAATAAAACAAATCCAACCACCAATCTGAGAGATTATATTACTAATTTTAAAGGCAATACAGCCAAAAAGAAAATTAACCAACTTGGCTTTGAATTGATTATAAGACAAAATGGTCTTATTTTGATTGATAAAAAAAAATTTGAACACTATTTTTGTTTACCAAAATTGACCAGTAAGTGAGAACAGATACAGCAGCATTCAATCCTTTAAAGTAAACAACCACATATTGCCAAACACTAGCAGGCTTTAGCACAATACAAGAAACTTCACCAAAAATACTAAGAGCTGATGTTACAGATGATTATTTAGGTCTTAAAGCAAATAACAAACCTGTAACTTGGTGCTTGATTAATGTTCTAGTTGGTAATTTTATCTGAAAGTTGTTTGTATTTAAAGGTTTTGGTTGAGTTCTTTGTATAATGAACAGAGATTCAATAGTGTTTATCTGTAGCTTTCTGAAACCACAGTTTTGTCAATTTCTTTCTCAGTGTAATGGCTGGTATTCTCCCTAGTAAACTATTCTCAATTGAGTGTTCTATCCTTATTTCTGGGTCTTTTACCAGTTACTTTGACATCAGTAATTCCGTGCGTTATTCTTTTTAATCAATTAGTGCACAACAATAAAATCAAAGAAAAAAAACAAAAAAAACAAAAAAAACAAAAGAAAATAAAAAAATAAGCCAAGACAGTATACAAGTTAGTATCTCATCAATAGTCGTGATTAAGAGCTATTGTTCTAGTGTAATTAAGTATCAATTGCTATCAACATAAAGTGTTGATAGTAAAGAGTAAAATTGGAGATAGTGAATAATTATTTATTGATATTTGTGATGTGGACAATTGCTTAGATTAAATTTCAACAGAGAGGTCTGTCTTTTCTATTTTTAATGCTACTGCTATATATACATAATTGAGATTTTTTAATTTCTCAATTCTTTACACCAGAAATTCTGGAATTCCTGGAATTCTGCCATTCCTTTTGAGAGGAATCTTGGAATTCTGGAATCTTGTGATTCCTTGTATGAGAATCCTGAAATTTCTGAAATTCCATATTTACTATGGTTACTTCTAATTGGCTAATTTATATGCTAATATACTTCCTATATTTTATGAGTAATACTGACTTAATATTGACAGCAAACACCTTTAAAGACATATTATACAGTACAACAGCAGCAAGAAAAGAACCAGACTTAGAAACCACTAAAAACTTGGCAATTTTAAGAGTGGCAAGGCAAACAAAGCTTGTAAGCTCAACCAGAAATGCAGTATCCAAAGAACTTTGAAAAACAAACTCCATACAAAAGAGCTTTATATTGTTCTTAGAAACAGATTTTGCACCCAAAAAACCATGTATAGACTGAAAAACAGCTTTAATATAAGCCAATTTGATCTTAAAAGTAGCACCAAGCACCAGAGTGGAAACCACCTACTTAGCAAACCTTAGATAACTAGCAATGATTTCTCAAGCACTACTAGTGGCAGCACCAGAAACCAAAAAAATAATAATTTAGTTTCTATTTGGTCAATCCAATTCTTAAGAACAGATAACACTACAGAAAATAATTGTTTTGTTTCTAAAACTAACAATGATTTGCCAGAAGATAACATTTGACAACACAGCCAATAGTTAATCTTGGCTCATCTTGAATAATGTGCTGAATAATACTATGAAGATTTTACTTAAGATCTTATTGGAAACTACAAAAGAGTTTGTTATAATAATAGCAGAGGCAAGTAACTGCTCCCACTTTTCTGAACTTTTGGTTTTTTTAACCATTTTTTTTGAAAAGATGGTATTAACAGCACTAGATATTAAAGCTATAGAAGAGAAAATTAGTTTGTTTACTAGTCTATTATTAAAAACTTTTAAGCTTTTAGTTAAAGTGGAAACAATACTAGAACTAATCCAAGTATGTCTTTTTAAGAGAACTTTGACTGATGAAAGACCAGTCAGATAAAAAATTGCTTCAATAGTTATTAAAAACAGCTTTTCATGATTATTAAATAAAGAGAAGACTTTTAAAACATTTTGTCTAGTTGTTTTTACAACAGAAAAAACTTTCCTGGTTGAAATTTTATTAGATATTTCAGGAAAGATATTAGATACAGCTTTTTTATTCTTTGTTTTGGTCATAATCATAAAATTAAGAAAACAAAAAGTTTTTTTATACTTTATTTTACAGTAATAATAAATATAATTAATAAATTTAATAAATTATTTATTTTAATTTTATACAAATTTTTTTTAAATATATTTAATTTATTAAATTAAAAATTATATATATATTATAGTATTATTTATTTATTTTTATTTTTCTAATATATATTTTTATAATTACTTTTATTATAAAATAAATAAATATATAAAATATTTTTTTAATATAATTATTATCTAATATAATATAATTATATAAAAGTTTTAAATTAAACATAATTTATCTATTTTTATATATAATTAAACATAAATTTAATTTAGATTAAATTATATTAAGACTATTAAAAAAACTTATTCTAAATATATATATATTTTTATTTATTTATTTTAATGAGCAAGACCCAAATACTACCTAAACTATGATATCACAGAAGAGATTACATTATAGGTGTAAATCATGCATTTTCTACATGTGATCAGACACTCGGCCCAATCAAGGACTCACTACGCTAAATCAAAAGTAGATGAGAATAACTCCAACCCATGAATTCTCTCAATGATACCATTCAGATTCTTAGAATCAAAAATAAACTCACTAAGAAACAATCTAGTAAACTCAATATTGCCCCTGGTTTCAGCATCAGACATTTGCCACAAAGCAATAACACGCTCAATAGTGTTCTCACTCAAAAAAAAAGGCTTAGCAGTCAGAACACCATCATAATTCATATCACCAAAGTCAACCTCAGATCTAAGACAAGCAATGTCCTTGGAAACTTTAACCATGAGGTTAGAAAAATTGTTAGCAGCACTCATCATGGAAACGATATCTTTCTCGACCTGAACAGTCTTAATGGCATTATCATCAAGAAGACAAAACACCAAAGCAACCAAAGAACCAACAGGCTCGACAATAAACTTAACCAGAGCAGCCAAATCCAAAATCTGCTTTTCCAAAGAGTCCAACCTGGAATTAACAGCAGGATCAGCAGCAGAAGCAGCTAAAGAAGCCACTAAAAGAGGAAACTCAGAAAGACCAGAAGGAGCAGCAGTCTTGGCATATGAAGCAGAACCCACAAAATGAGACTTGAAAACCTTAGGAATCTTGAGAGTAGAAGATGGGGAAATCTTGCAATCTGCAGCCAGATGGCCCATTTTTTGACACCTAAAGCAGCGCCGGCAGCCAGGAGTTTCCCACCAGATATGGCATTTCCTTAGAGTATTAGTCTTGACTACAGCAGAATTCAAATCGCCTTAAAAGTCAAATGTAACCAAAGCAAACCGGGAACAATGACCAGAATCAGAAAAATGAGGGATAAAACATGTTCGACCACCAATCTGAGAAATCATATTACTGATTTCAAAGACAGTACAGCCAGGAGGAAGGTTGACCAATTTGGTCTTAAACTTATCACAAAACAAAATAGTCTCATTTTGATTCACCAGAGGGAGAATTTTAATATTATCCTTGCCCACCAAAACTGACCAATGCTTCAAGGCAGACACAACAGAGTCCAACTTTTCAAAATAAACCACCACATACTGCCAAATGCCAGCAGACTTCAGCACAACATGAGTAACACTACCAAACACACTGAAAGCCAACTTAATGTTAGCAGCAGACATACCCAAAGGTACATTACGCAGTGCAACAGCAGCAGAAAAGGAACCAAATTCAGAAACCACCAAAGACTTGGCAATTTTGAGAGTGACCAAATGAACAGAGCTTGTAAGCTCAACCATAAATGCAGCTTCCAAAGACTGTTAAGAAGCAAACTCCACACAGAAAAGCTTTACATTGTCTTTTGAAACAGATTTAGCACCCAAAAAACCATGCACAGACTGAAAAACAGTCTTAACATGAGCCAATTTGATTTTAAAAGTAGTACTAAACACCAGAGTGGAGGCCACCCACCCAGCAAACCTTTGACGACTAGTAATAGTTTTCCAAGCACCACCAGAAGTAGCACCAGAAACTAGAGGAGGAAATAAATCAGTTTCTATTTGATCAGCCCAGTTTTCAAGAACAGGTGACCCAACAGGAGGAGATTGTTTTGCTTTTAAAACTGGCAATGATCTGCCAGAAAACACCATATTTGACAACACAGCCAGTGGTTGATCTTGGTCCATCTTAGATAATGTGCCAGATAATGCTACTGAGATCTTATCTAAAATCTCATTGGGAACCACAAAGGAGTTCGGTGTAACAATAGCAAAGACAAGCAACTGCCCCCACTTTTCTGAACTTTTGGTTTTTTTGACCATTTTTTTTGAAGAGGTGGTGCCAGAAGCACCAGGTGTTGAGTCTATAGAGGAGAAGACCAGCTTATTTACTGGTCTATTATTAAAAACTTTTGGGCTCTTAGTCGGGGTGGAGGCAACACTGAGACTAACCCAAGTGTGTTTCTTTGAAGGAACTTTGACTGGTGAAAAACCAGCCAAAGATGAGGAAGTTGATTTAGTGGCTACCAAAAACAGCTTTTCACGATTACTGGGTAAGGGGAAGGCTTCTAAAACGTTTTTCCTAGTTGCTTTTACAACAGAAAGAGCTCCTCTGATTGAAATTTTATTAGATATCTTAGGACAAATATTAGGTGCAGCCTTTTTACTCTTTGCTCTGGTCATGGTCATAAAATTAAGGAGACAAAGAGTTTTTTATTAATATTTAAACTTAATATATATTTTATTTATATATATAATTAAAGTATTATTCTTTTAATTATACTATTTATATATTTAAAAATAGTTAATTTAATTAAAAAAACTAAAATTTTCAAAAACTTAAAAAAAATTAAATCTTTTTATTTATTTATTTTAATAAGTAAAGCTTATTTATTATTTAAAAATAAATATAAATTACATATTTATTATATATAACTAGCTATTTAAGCCAATCTAAACTATATTATTAGTCTATTAAAACAGTTACTATACTATTAATACTAATATAAAATAAAAAAATCTTATATTAAACAAAATATTATATATTTTACAAATTTTAAACATTTTTATTATAGTTTTTAATAGGAAAACCAGTAGACTAAAAGCCAAAAAAAACAATCAAACTAATAATATGTAATTTTCTATTCTTTTTTAATATTATTTATATTTAAATTTTATTAATCAAATATTATTATAATAAGCTATAATAATATTACAGATCAATTTAATAACTTTTCTGCCAATTAACTTATTATTTTTAAAAAACTAATAAACAATACTTAAACAAAAAAATATATTTAATAATATGTTAAGTTTTATAATAATTATTAAAAAAAAGAAATTTACTTTATTAAACTTTTAAATCTAATTAAAATTAAACAGTTTTTTAACAAAGTTAATATTAATTTAGTTAACTTATTATTTATTACAACTTAAAAAAACTATATTGTAATTATTGTAAATTATTTTACAAAATAATTTAAATTAAAAGTTATTTAAAAAGCAGATGCAAAATTAGTAACAAATTTTATTTATAAAGACATTATTTATAGACATAAATGTTTAATTAAGCTTTTATTTAATTAAAAACCATATTTTGTAAATAATTTAATACAAAAAATTTGTAAATAATTTAATATTAAAAGACTATTATCTTTATTATATTATTTTTAAACAAATAAACTTATAAAATATTTTAATAAAACACATTATAAATTACTAATCAAAATTTTAATTAATTTTGAGCAAAAATAAAATGTTTTTATTCTGTTAATATTATTAACATATAAAATACTAAAATGACTTGCTTATAAATATTAATTTTTATATGTAATATAAGATTTAATTTGTATTTATTTTGGTAATACAATCTAGTTACTAAACATTAATAAAATTATTAGTGTTAGTTTTAATAAATGTCCTAAAATTATTATTTTTTTAACTTAAAAAAATTTATAAGTGTTTATATAAATATATAGTATAGTTTTAATTGACTTAAGTAGCTAGTTATTTTTTTTAATTAAGTTTAACAAGTACAGCCCAATTGCTATCTAGTATATAAAACCAAAACAAAAGATTTTAGCTAAACACAATTTATGTTTTTTTTATATGTGATTAATTATTCAAACTAATCAAAAACATACTATGCTAATATTTTAAAACAAAACTCAAAAAAAACATCTTTTAAACAACTTTAAATAATATAGTACTATTAGGAACCAAGTTTATTAACCAGTTAGCTATTTTAAAGACATTAAACTTAACATTAACCAGTTTATGTTTCCAAAGTAACAATAAATCAAAAAACATATTATCATTAATGATAGACAAATTCACATAAGAACCAAACATGTTAATGTTCATATAACTATACTTATCTTTTAAAACAACCATATTTTATTCCAGTTTATCTACAGCTTTGCTAAAAATACTTATATATACTAAAACTTTATTGATTTTAAGACTGAAAACACTACTTAATACAAAATTATCTTTGACAAACTGGTTAAATATAGTAATTAATATATTAACAGACTTAAAAATTAATCTAACCAAAGCCAACAACTTAATTAAATCAGATTTTAAAAATGTTAGCCAAGAAAAAATCAAAAAATTTCCAACAACCACAAAAAAAGAAACAAAAACCACCAAAAAAAGAAATTCAGAAGAATTTGAAGAAGCAAAAATTTTAACATAAAAAACATTACTTACAAAACATGGTTTAAATATCTTGAAGTCTTGAAAAAAGAAAATAAAAAAACTTTACAGTTTACTGTCAAATAGCTTATTTTTTAATATCTAAAACAGCATTAACAATCAAGAATCTTCTACCAAATATGACACTTTCTTAATATACCAGTCTTAAAAACTATAACATTCAAATCAATTTAAGATCTAAACATAATTAGAACAAACTAAAAATAATGACCAGAATTAAAAAAATAAGAAATAAAATATGTTTGACTACTAATTTAAAAAATTATATAACTGATCTTAAAAACAGTACAGCCAGAAAAAAGATTAATCAACTTGGTCTTAAACTTATTATAAAATAGAATAGTCTTATTTTAATTAACCAAAAAGAGAATTTTAATGTTATTCTTATTTATCAACACTAACCAATAACTCAAAGCAAATGTAATAGTATTTAGTTTTTTAAAATAAACAACAACATATTGCCAAATACCAACAGATTTCAGCACAATACAGACAATTTTACTAAAAACACTAAAAACTATCTTAATGTTAGCAGCAAACATACTTAAAGACATATTATGCAATACAACAATAGCAAAAGAGAAATTAGTCTCAGAAATCATTAAAAATTTTACAATTTTAAGAGTAATCAGGTAAACAGAGCTCATAAATTCAACCAAAAGAACAGTTTTTAAAGACTTTTAAGAAGCAAACTCCATACAAAAGAGCTTTACATTGTCTTTTAACACTGATTTTACACTTAAAAAACCATGCACAGACTAGAAAACAGTCTTAACATAAGCCAATTTAATCTTGAAAATAATATCAAGCACCAAAATAGAGACTACCCACTCAGTAAATCTTTGATAACTAGCAATAGTTTTTTTGATACTACTAATAACAGCACCAGAAACCAGAAAAAAAATTAAGTCAGTTTTTATTTGATTAGTTTAGTTTTCAAAAACAGATGATTTAACAAGAAACTGTTGTTTTACTTCTAAAATTAGTATTACTCATAGAAATTAAAAATTATAATAATAGGTAAAATAGTCAATTAAAAATAGACATAGTAAAATAAAAAATTCCAGGATTCTCTTGAGAAATTGCAGGATTTCAAAATTCCAGAATTTTTCTCAGAAAATTATAAGATTTTTAAAATTCCAGGATTTTTTTGAAGAATTGCAAAATTTCCAAAAATCTTGTATAATACAAATTATGTATATATATAGTGAGAGTGTTAAAAACAGAAAGGTATTTAAAATTCAATAGAGTTCAAAACTCCAATACTCTCTCTTCAAAAGATAGTTTTTTATAACTTAAAATAGAAACACATCCATATTAATAAAATATCTAATTATATTTCAATTTATGTTATCATTATTTGATTAAAAATATTAATTACTTTCACACTATCAACACTCTATGTTAATAGAATCTAACACTTAATTACACTGGATTAATAGCTCTTGATAATAACTATTAACAGGATATTAACTTTTTGTTTTTTTGTTTTTTTTTGGTTTGTTTCTTTGTTGTTTACTAATTGATTAAAAAAATTTAGTACTGAGTATTTAACATTAAAAATAGCCTAATAAAAAACTTGGGAATAAGAGTGAAAATTTAAGAATAGCTTACCAGAAGAGCACAACTGTCAAAATAAACTGGTTATCATGCTAAAAAAAATTCATGAAAGACACTATCAATTAAATTACTGTTTATTATACAAAAAACTCAACCAAAATTTTTAAACTCTAAAATTTTCAAAATTTACCAACATTACTAGCTATTAAGCACCAAGTTACAGATTTGTTATTTGTTTCAATACTCCAAATAATTGCCTGTAACATTTGGTGCTTCTTGTGAGATATAATCTAACAGAGAACTAGTATTAACAACAATTAATTAAAAAAGTAGCAGACTAAAAAATCATAAAAAAAATTATTTAGGATTTGCAAAATTCTTATTTCAATATTACCAAACTTATCTTAAACTAACAAATAATTATTGGTCAGCAAAATCAGCTTTCAATTTCTACATTAATGAAAAAATTAAATCCTACTTGGGAAACCAAGAAAATTCAAAAGCTGTTTTCAAGAATTTTTATAATGAACTACTACAAAATATTACACTTCTATTAAACTATCTGTTTATATCACTAATTACAGAAATAAACAAAAAAATTGAGCATTATACTCAACAAAAATTTCTTAATATTTTTACAGATAAAAAAAAATTACAAACTTTAGCAGAAATACCAATGAAAATATAAACACTTACTTAAAAGAAATCAAAAATTATTTTACCTATTTATTTATTATACTATTATACACCAAAAAGTATTATACACATATTATCAGGATTTGTATCATTATTAATTATAAAAACACTATTATTTTAAGTTTTATTCTAAAATAATTAAAAAAAAGCCAAATTATTAAAAATATATGGCAATTTTTTTGAAGAAATTAAATTGCAACCATCAATATTATTAGGACTTTAATTACTGCCATCTCAACCAAATTTCGAATTTATCAGTTATTAGGAAGATACTGAATCAAAAGAAGAAAAAAAAAAAAAAGACAGTAATTAGAAAAATAATAATCAAAACCTGATCTCAATTAACTTGGAAATTATAATTTTGATTATTCAAATCCAGCCAAACTTAAATTATCTAAATTCTGTTCTTATTATTTAGCAAAACTTATCTCCAGTTATTATGATTAATCTACTAATTGCACCAATTACCACATAATAACAACTTTAACAAAAACCATAACAACAATAAATCACACTAATAGTATATGCATCAATTGTCAAATTAGAAAAATTTATCAGCAAAGAAAACAATGTTTAAGCATAGCTAAATAATATAAAAAAAGCCATTGCAACCAATAGATAAGATAATACCAGAGCCATTTAAGCTATTTCATACTTTCTTTAAAACACTACCAACTTGTAATATCAAAATTTTGTAAACAAGTCTCAAGATTTTAACACATTTAAAACTGCATTTCTACAGTATTTTAGTGATAATAATAGCTTAAATTACTTGTTAACTAGTTTTACCATAATTAAACAAGATAATACTAAAACAATTACTATTTACTTAGGATACTTTCACAAAAATCTGTGTTAAATTTAGGCAATTTAAGCAGACTATTTTACAACAGCACAGATTTTGAATTAGTTTATTTGCAGATTATACAGCAACTTGTTACAATAAGTACATTTAATACACCTAAATATTTTCCAAAATACAGTTATACATATCAAAGATTTTGAATTAGGCAAACTTAAAGCCAATCACATCCAAACCATAAATCTGGTAATAAATAGATTATCTAAATTAAATACCAAATTGAAACAATTTGGCAAAACCATATATTAGAAAATTAAAGGATACTTAGCTAATAATCAAGCCATTTATTAGTTTTTATAGTATTGTAATAATTAAGAAAACTTTAATTGTTTCCAAAATCAATTATATTTATTATTATCCAATCAATTATAACAACAAAAAACATGTAATTGTTACTATTGTAGTAAATAAAATCATCTAAAAGCAAATTGCTATTATAGATTTAATAACCAATGATTGGAAAATTAATATTAAAACATTAATTGCAGATTTCAAACTCCAAATTACACCCCAAATCAGAAACAACATTAATATTAGTCTTATTATACTTTAATAATATAATAATTAATATACTTACTTTTAATATATCAAACTTTAATACTAGTAATATATTAGTCACAGCCACAAATCATTTATCAATTCTAACAAATTCAAGCATTATCTCAAATTATTATGTCAACTTTAACTAGAAATTTAAGACTGAGAATTACTTACACTTAGCAGAATTGTAGATTAGTAATGATAATATACCAACTAATTTCCAGTTTATTGAACCAGCCATTAGGATTATGCCAGTAAAGTTTGAAAGGTAGATACATCCAAAACCCAAATTTTTAGAACTATTTAAGTTTCTTGATTACTTCAAAAAACAACCTATCCAACAACTTAGAAACCAACTCAATACTATTTATCAACAATATTCTATTAGCAACAGTTACTAAAGATAAATCTTTTGCAGTTATTTTTCTATTTAAGTTGAAAACCCAAGTAAAAACTTTATTATTCAGTAAAGTTACTCTCAATACCAAACTTATTACAGTCATGTATATAAATACCAAAGTTAATGATTATGCTATTAAACTAATTCTGAATAGTAGATTAGCAAACAATATTATTATATGACAACTCATAAACTAATTAGGTTACTAAGTTGATTGTGCTGTTAGCACTAGAATTATTATAGCCAATAGAGCAATAAAAACTCTCATTGGCAAAATCAATAACTTTTTCTTTGAAGTTAATAGCATTATTATGTCAATCAAAGTTCTAATAATAAAACTCACAAAGTACTAAGCTCTTATTAATAATAACTGGCTGTTTAAACTAATATCATACTCAATTGGAATACTCAAAAGCTTTAGTTAATATTTAATAGTCAGCATACTCAAATTTTTACTATTTATAGACACTTTAAAGCTTTTTTAAGAGAGCAATCATTAATCAAGTTGGAAGAAAAAAAAAAACCTATCTGAAAAGCCTATTAAGTCTTGTGGGCTAAAAATAAGCACAATAAATTACTACTAATACTTTCTTAGAATAATAATAAAAAAGAAAAAAAAACAAACAAACCAGAAGCCATCACAGTTATTAAAAAAATAACTAGTAAGTGAAATAAATTCTACTTTATAAACATAAAGAAAAAACTATTATATATTTTACTTAGATATATTAACTATAATAAAAAACTTTTCTTTATAGAAGCTTGAATCTTGTCTAAAGAAAACTACTGAACATGCACTCACTACTACTGTAAACCATGTTATTAAAAACGTTTTGGGTATTCAAAATAACAAAAAAAGTAGGACAATAAACCATGTTTTATTTGTAAAAAAACATTATTTGACAAAAAAATGTGGAATAAGATTTCTGGTCAAGAAAGAACATATGACATATTGTGTTAAACATGATTTTTATAAGCAACTAGGTAAACCAAGAAACACTTTTTAACATCACATGGAACTAAGCACTTTTATGTTTGGATGGTTATCTACATAATAAAAATAAAATCTAGTGAATAGCAAGTCCCAAAGTCAAAGACATTTTACCAAACAAAATATTAACAATTAAAAATAACCCATCAGAATCTGTTAAGACTGTTCTTATTCCCAATACAAATGTATTTATCAACATTCTAAGCAATTCAAAACAATTTTATGAATACTACCAAGATTTAGCACTTACTAGAGAAAAACAAAAGCAGCATTTGAAACAATTAAATACTAAACTTTGTAAACATTGCCTAATTCTTAGTAACTTTGAATATTGTAATGATTGTAACCTTATTTACAATCTACTATCATGCATAATTTATTTGATTTCTAAAGAAAAAAAACCAATCAGTGAATGTGCATCAGAATTGAAATTGAAATTCAATCACAATTCAAATTTCAACAATGACAATAACAACAGTTCTAATTCTGTCCACAATAACAATAATAATAACAATGATTCAAATTCTGACAAAAATCCTGAAAAATACATTGCACTTCCAGATTTTTCAAAAGAGCAGAAACTCAAATAATTCAACAATAATAATGAAGATATCATGCCAAAATGCATGCATAATATTAATACAAAGTTTGATTTCAGATATCCAAAGAAAACTGCTATTTGATTAAAACTTCACTTGCATACCAGCATAAATTTAAAATTAGCACTTGAAATTTCAGCAATGACAATAGTCCAATTAGTCTTTAAATCTAGTTTAGCAAAAAAAAAATTAATATTAGAGGAAAAATAATTAATGCAAAATATGTAGAAAATATTATTGTAATATTACAAAATAACTCAAAAAAAAATATACTATTGAACCAAATAAAAAATAACACAAACAATATTTTTGTCTTTGGTTAAAATAAATCAGTTAGTATTAATAAGAACTAGAAAAGAGTTAGAGATTACAGCAAAAGAGATAAAGAAATTTGGATCTACAAATAAAGTAAAAATACTAGTTAATATAACAAAAAAAGAAACTATTAATTAGGAATAAATTATTTTATTATATGACCAGTATATATTAGTTATAAAAAAGAAGATAAAAAATCAAACCCAAATTTTTAAAGCTGAAACATACATTTGTGAATTAGGAGAAATTAGCATTACCAATCTTTATATATCAACCAAAAATCACAAATACATCAAAATTCTAATATACAACACAACAAGAAACTCCATAAAAATACCAAATAGAACTACTATCAAATACTTACTAAAGTTGAGAACCAATTACCAACTACTATTTCAGACTTTCTACAACTGTGTAAATATGTGGATATTATATTACAAACTATATATAGATGAAAAAAATACTACTTGTTATAACTAGAACAATTAGAACAAATAAACTTAAGAAACTAGATTTACTTTAATATATACAATTCAAGATACTACTCAACAATTTTACTAATATCTTGTTAGCAAAAACAAATTTGGCAGAACTGATATTATTTAACACCAGATCAAAACTGAAGATGTAATATTAATTAAACAAAAAGCATTGTTATTCATAGAAAAATACAAAAAAAAAGCTAGAAAAACAAATAAAAAAATAGACCAATAAGAAAATAGTACTTAACACATAAACACAATATCAAAAAACTATAACATATTGTTCAGCAATATGCACATTGCTAGCAAATTATAGCATACTGTTCAACAATGTAAGCAATATCAATAAATTAGAACATACTGTTTAGTAATATGAGCATTATCAGTAAATTAAGACATATTGTTCAAAAAAATATGAAATCTCATAGAACAGAAAAATATGTATATATAGCAAGAATATTAGAAGCAGAAAAGACAGAATTCATTTCAAAATTCAGTTTAAAATCAATACTTATAACTCATTAATTATTTTATATCTCTTTTTTTAAAAGATAGTTTTCTATAACTTGAAGTAGAATCAAATCACTTATCAATAAAATATTAATTACCACTTAAATCTATGTTATTATTGCTTTATTAAAGAAATATTAAACACTTTCACTTTATTAACACTCTATATTAATAGAATCCAATACTTAATTATATTGAACCAATAGTTCTTGATTATGTTTATTAATGAGATACTAATTTTTTTATTTTTTTTTTATTTTTTTTTATTTATTTATTAACTGATTAAAAAGATTAAACATTAAGTATTTTGATATTAAGAATAGCCTAGTAAAAGATCCAGAAATAAGGGTATAGAACTTAAAAATTGAAGATAGCTTACCAAAAAGACATAATTGCCAGAATAAACTGGTTATTATGCTAAAAAAAAAAATTAATGAAATAACTATTTTGGAAGACTACTGAAACAACTATTGAATCTCTGTTCATTATACAAAAGACTTTATCAAAACCTTTAGATTATGAAAACCTTTAGATATTACCAATACTACTTAGTTATTAAGCACCAAGTTATGGATTTGTTATTTGTTTCTACACCTTAAATAATTACCTGTAACATTTGGTGCTTTCTGTAAAGTATAATCCAGCAGAGAACCAATACCAACAACAATCATCCAGAAAAGTGGCAGACCAAGAAAATATAAAAGAAAATTATTTAGAATTTGTGAAATTCTTATTTTAGTATTATTAAAATTATCTTGAATTAACAAGTAATATTGGCCAGCAGAATCAGCTTTTAATTTTTATATTAACAAAAAAATTAAATCTTACTTGGGAGTCTAAAGAAATCTAGAAGCTGCTCTCAACAACTTCAACAGTAAATTATTTTATAGCATTACACTTTTACCAAACTATTTGTTTATACTGATAATTACAGAAATAAATAAAGAAATTGGAAATTACACCCAACAAAAAATTTTTATTACTTTTGCAAACAAAAAAAAATTACAAACACCAGTAAAAACACCAAAAAAAATACAATCACTTACTTGAAAGAAACCAAAAGTTGTTTCACCTATTTACTCCTTATATTGTTATACACCAGGAAGTATCATACACATATCATTATGATTTGCATCATAATCAACTGTGAAAACATCATTATCTCAAGTTTTATTTTAAAACAATTAAGAAAAAGCCAGATTATTAGAAACCTATGGTAATTTTTTTGAAAGATTTAAATCATAACCAACAACCTTATTAAAACCTTAATCACTGTTACCTCAACTAGATTTTAGAGCCACAAGTCTTTGAGAAAGAACTGACTTGGAAAAAAAGAAAACAATGATCAGAAATTTAATTATCAAAACCTAATTTTAAAAAACCCAGAAATATAAATTCTGATTATTTAGGCTTAACAAAATTAGAACAATCTAAATTCTACTCTTATTGTTTTTTAAAACTTATCTCCAGTAATTGTGATTAATCTACCATTCATTGTATCAATTGCTAAACAACAACAATAGCCACAACTACTACAACTACAATAACAACCAATTATAACACCAATGACATATACACCAATTGTCAAATTAGAAAAATTCAATAGTAAAGAAGACAACACCCAAGTTTGGTTGATAATATTGCTAAAGCCATTACTGCCAATAATTGGGATAATGCTAAAGCTTTTTAAGTCATTTCATATTTTCTTCAAGATACTGTCAACTTGTGGTATCAAAGCTTAATCCAAAAACCCCAAACTTTCAATAAATTCAAAGTTGAATTTTTGAGATATTTTAGTAATAATAACAGCATTAATTGCCTTACAACTGCCTTTACTACTATTAAGCAAGAAGATATTAAAGTTGTTACTACTCATTTAAGATACTTTTACAGAAATCTGTGCCAAATTTAAACCATTAATGCTAATTATTTTACAGTACCCCAAATTCTAAATCAGTTCATTTATGGCCTGCACAATAATTTTTTACAATGCATATACCCATTACATTTTCAAATACTTTAAGATACAATCACAAATATCTGAAATTTTGAATTAGCTAAATTAAAAATCAACCACATCTAAGCCATAAATTTAGTAATAAACAGATTATCTAACTTGGATTCTAAGCTAAAACAATTCAGTAATTCAATCAACCAAAAGCTAGAGGGATACTTAACTAACAATTAAGCAATTTATTAGTCTCTACAACATTACAATAATTAGAAAAACTTAAATTGCCTTCAAAATCAACTGCATTCATTATCATCAAACAATCAATAATGGTAACAAAAAACGTGTAGTTGCTACTATTGTGGTAAACAAAAACATTTGTAAATTGACTGTTGCATATGGTTAAATAATTAACAATTGAGAAATTTTGAAATTCTGCTTGTTGATTTCAAATCCTAAATAATGTTAGTAATTAATTATCTGAACAATACCACTATCAACTATATTACTTTCTATTAACACAACTAATTTATTAGCTGTCAATTTATTAAAACCCAATACCAATAATTTATTAGTTGTTCCAGTCCCAAATAATGTATTAATCTCAACAAATTCAAACCCAGCCTTAGAACTTATCTTCCAATAGAAATCAAAGGCTGAAAACAACTCAAATTTGCCAAAATTGGAGATTAGCAATAGTAATGCACCAACCAATCTTCAGTTTAGTAGCCTAGCAATCTGAATCATAACAGCAAAATTTAAGAACTAACTATACCCAAAACCTAAATGTCCTATACTATTTAAGTTTCTTAATATTCCCAAAAATTACCACATCCAACCTATCAAAAACCAACCAAAAACAATTTATACTTATTAGCAACATTTTACCAGCTACCATTATAGAAAACAACTCATTTGCAGTCATATTTCTCTTTAAAATAAAAAAATTAGCCATAATATCTCTATTCAATAGAGCTGCTTTCAACACCAAACTAATTACCATCATGTATATATATGCCAAAGTCGATGGCCATTTTATTAAACTGATTCTTAACAGTGAGTTAGTAAACAGCATTATTACATAACAACTCATAAACCAGCTAGATTGCTGAATTAATCACACTACCAGCACCAGAATTATTACTGTTGATGGAGTGTTAAAAACACTTATTAGTAAGATTAATAACTTTTTATTTAAAGTTAATGGCATCACAGTACCAATCAAAGTGTTGATAATAGAAGCCACACAATACCAAGCTTTTGTTAATAATAACTGGCTGTCTAAAACCAATACAGTACTTAACTAAAACACCCAGAAATTACAACTAAGCCAGAATGGCCAGAACATTTAAGTACCAGCCACTTGTAGTTATTTCAAAACCACATCAACAAGCAGCCACTAATTAAGTTTAAGAAAAAAAAGGAAAAACCTATCTAAAAAACATATTAGATATTATGGGCCAAAAATAATCACAACAAACTGCCATTAATCTCAAACTGAGAAAAAAAAACAAAAAAAAAACAAAAAAAAACCCAAAGCAATCACTTTTATTTATATTTTATATATTACTCTTTGTGCAAACTCACATTATTATCAACCAAAGCTAGTTTGCATTAATTGTGATAAGAAATTGTTATCAATAAGTGTATGCTGTAGTGAAAATGAAAAATGACCCACAGCAACAAAATACTACTATTGACCATATGTTTTTAAATGTTTTAGAAGACCAAAATAACAAGAAAAATAGAACAACAAACTATGTCTTGCTTGTAAAAAAACTTTTCTGAACAAAAGAATATGGTACAACATTTCTGGTCATGGAGAAATATGTGACAAATTATGTTAATAAATAATTCTTATAAGCAATTAGGTAAACAAAAAAATGCCAATAGATGCTGTTTGGAGGAAAGCTGTAAAACATTTAGATAGTTGCCCACATAATAATAACAAAATCTAGTAAATAACAATTGTTAAAATCAAAGACATGTCTTTAAAAGAAATAAAAACAATTAAAAACAACTCACCAGAACCCAAAAAAACTATTTAGGTCTCAAACTCTAATATTATTCTTAATGTTATGGATCTGAAACAATTCTATAAACATTATTAGAAATTAACATTCACTAGAAAAGAGCAAAAGCAATACTTAGAACAGCTCAATATTTGACTATGTGACCACTGTTTAATTCTATGTAATTTCTAGTATTGTAATAATTGTAACATTATTTACAATCTACTATCACACATAATCTATTTGATCTTTAAAAAAAAAAACCAATCAGTGAATATGTATCAAAATCAAAATCAAAAATCAATTACAATTTAGACTTCAACAATAATAACAACAATGGTTCTAATTTTATTCACTATAGTAATGACAACAATGATTCAAACTCCAATTACAATCTTAAACAATATATTGTGCTTCCAGATCTCTCTATAGAACAGAAACTGAAATAGTTCAGCAATAATAACAAAGTTATTATGCCAGAATACACACATGATACTAATGCAGAATTTAATTTTAAATACACAAAAAAAACTGTCATCAAAGTAGAACCACATATATGTACCAGTATAGATTTAAAAATAGCACTAGAAATTCTGGCAACAACAATAATTCAATTAGTATTTAAATTTAGTTTAGTAAAAAAAGAGATTAACATTAGAGGAAAAATAATTGATGCAGAATATGTAAAAAATATCATTGCAATACTACAAAACAATTCAAAAAAAAGATACACAATTGAACTAAATAAAAAAATAGCATAGACAATATTTCTATTTTTGATAAAAACACCTCAATTAATGCTGTTACCAGACAAAATTAGAGATATTATTTAGCATGAAATTATCTTATAAATCCTATCATTAATTAGCATATATTATCATTTCAAATTATCACTTATTACATTAGCAAAATGTCCGAAATTATCATTTAATTAATAACCCAATTTGTACACAACACAAATGTAACCTAATTGCGATGATTAAATCATGCAATACCCCAAACTATGTAACATTCAAAAGTTTGCCGAAATTTGTAGAAATTCACCGAAATAATTGATAGTTCACTGAAATATCTAATAGTTTGCAGAAATAACTTGTAGTTTACCGAAATGTATCTTTAGTTTAGCGAAATTGTAGAAAATAGCAAAGTTCAAGTTCATAGAATAGTGTTACAACAAGTTGTATAAAAGAAGAGCATCTCTCTTCGAAAAAATGTATCTTACTTTAGATTTATCACTTAGAACCATTTCTACACACACAAAAAGAAATAAATATCAAATAATTCGAAAAACCAAATTCTTTAAATTATTGCACTTAGAAAATTCTCAAAACCCAACTAACATTTTGAAATTGATTAGCTACCAATTTCAGTAAACTGTTAGTGACTCCAGGCCTGGATAGAAAACGTTTCCCTTGATAAAAATCCTATTTCTTTTACATTTCTTTTATTTTTCTTTTCTTTTCTTATTACAATCATTAGGGTAGCTTACAGACAAGATTTTTGTAGAAGAGTTGACTTTCACAGCAAAGTAACTACACATTTTTAGTGAGCTTCCAGACAAGCAATTCCTGGGAAAGAGTTGACATTTACTATAACGTAACTACATAAAGCAACTGGCACAGAATTGGCCATTCCACTCATAAGCCCAGCAAGTTCAAATTATAGGAGATAATTTGAAGATAAATTCAGTTACTGGAGGTCCAACTACTTCCTGGAAATGTGAATTCACAACAAATCAACATTAACAACATTTAAGAAAAGAGACCAAAAACCTCCAGTAACAATGCCAATAAGAACAAGGGAAAAATTAAGAATCATAGTCAGAGAAAAAAATAGATTCAAATCAATAAATAGAATAGACATACCAATTAATATGGCAAAAAAAAAACCAATTAATAAGAAAAAAATTATTTCTATTAATCAATCAGTTTCTATTCCACCATATAACTAGTATATATTAGTAATAGAGAGAAAAATAAGGAACCAGTCTCAGATTTTTGAAGCAGAACCAACTATTTGTAAATCAAAAAAAATTGGAATTACCAATCTCTATATATTAACCAAAAACTATAAGCACATCAAAATTTCTATCTACAATATAATTAAAGACACTATTGAAATACCAAGCAATACTACTATTGAGTATTTAAACATTAAAGTTGAAAACCAACTACTAAACACTATTCTAGATTTTCCACAGCTTTGTAAATATATGGATATTACATCACAAATAATATATGGACAAGAAAAATGTTATTTGCTCTAATTAAAACAATTAGAACAAATAAATTTAAAAAACTTAGACCCACTTCAACAAATACAACTTAAGATACTACTTAACAATTTTACTGACATTTTTGCCAGTAAAAATGAATTTGGCAGAACTGATATTATTTAGCATCAGATTAAAACTAGAGATGCTATGCCAATTAAACAACAAGCATACTAAGTACTACCAGTAAACCATAAAATTATCTGATAGAAAATCAACAAAATATTAAACAATAAGTTAATTCAACCATCAATAAGTTTATGGTTATTACCAGTGGTGATTAGATTTAAAATTATGTTTTTTTTTTGTTTTTTAATTTTGACTTTTTTTTTTAATTCTGTTTCTTTTTAGTAATAGTTATAGTTAAAATTGGGTCTTGGTAATAATAATTATAATAAGATTGATATGACTAATCTTGATCAAAATTTTTCATATTTTTTTAATAAATAACTATTTTTAAACCAATTTTGAAAAATAAGTTTGGGTTTTAGTGTAAATATAAATATAGTTTTTAACAAAATTTGAATAATACTGCTAAATATATAATAATATAATAGTTTTAATAGTAAATAGACTTGAAATTTTTTTTATAATAGTAAGACTATTTTTTTAAATATTATGACTAATATTTGTGTAAATTACAAAATAAATTTTTGTAAATATTGTTGTAAAGTTATATAATTAATAATGATTAAAATATTATCTAATAATTTTATAAAAATCAGCTTTTACAATTTTTATGTTAATTATTTTCTCTATATTATATTAGATTTTTTATTAATATAAAAATTAAATGCAAATTTAATTAAGAAATTATAAAAATTTAATTTTAAATTTTTTTGAAAATTTTTGTATAGTAATTCACAAATTTTAAGTAATTAGTTTTTGTAAATCCTAATTTTGCTATTTTTGTTAATTGTTGTTTAATTGATGCTCTGTTTTTTGTGAATTATATTTCACAAAGAACATTAAATATTACAAATAAATTTTTATTAATGTAATTTTATAACTTAGTATTCTGATTAGTAATAATATATTCTAAAAATTAATTTAAAGATTTTAGTAAAAGTTTTTATATAATAAACAGAAATTTAATAAATAGTAGGAAATAATTAATTTGGAATTTTTTTAGTATAGAAACTAATTTATTTTAGTGTTTATAATTTTTTAATAAGTAATTCTAGTTCTTTAATTATGTTTATGTTCTATTTTGATATCTTTTATCAAGCAAACTTTGATGTTATGATTTTAACACTTTTTTTATATTTAATTAATAAACTTAAATAAAACAATAATAACAAAATAATAAAGCAATAATTAGTATTTTTTTAATAGTTATAATCAAGAGTTATTGTTTTAATATTGTTAAGTAGCTATAGTAGATACTAATAATATCAAGATAATTATAATATAAATTTTAATAAAATAGTTTTAAATTTATAAATTAATACATAAAATAAAATTAATTAAGATTTTATTAATAATAATATGATTTTTAAGTAAAAAAACTAGACTAATTTTAAAGTAAATTGTTTGTTCTTTGTTTATTTTTTTTTAATACTTTTGCTATATATATAAATCTTTATAATATAATATTTCTGAAATTTTTATAATTTTTTTGAATTGTTTCTGAATTTTTAGTATTTTTGAAATAATTGATATTTTTATTAATATTCTTGTAATTTCTAAAATTTTTGGTATTATGTGTTTTGATAATTTTCTAATTTACTATTAGCTATTTATATTATTATGTTTGCTTATATAAATAACAATAAATATTACAAATAAGTTTTTTAATTTTTAATTTTTTTATTAGATTTAACAAGCAAAGTCCAACTACTATCTAGAAATTAGAAACAAACTAAGTGTTCTAGTGCTAAATAAAGTTTATGTGCTTTTTACATATAATTAACTATTCAAGCTAATTTAGGCTATACTAAGTTGATGCAACAAAAGAAAACTTATTCAAAGATGATATTTTTTGAATAATATTAAACAAAGTAACACTACAAAAGACCAATCCTATCAGCTATTTGGCTGTTTTCAAAGAGTTAGTTTTAATACTAATAAACTTATGTGCTTAAAGAAACATTAAGTTAAAAAACACATTATTATTTATACTAATTAAACACTTTAAATTACTAAACATATTAATATTGTCTATGTAGTACTCTTTTTTTTAAAAAACTAATTTTCTTTTCAACTTACCAATAATCTTGCTAAAAAAACCCAGATAAACCATAAACTCATTGATTTTTAAACTAAAAAAATTGCTTAAAGTAAAATTATCTTTAATAAAATGTTTAAATACAATAACTAATATACCAATAGGCTTAACAATTAACTAAACCAAAGTTGACAACTTAACCAAATCAGATTCTAAAAACATCAGTTGAAAGAAAAACAGAGAATCACCAATAATTACAGAAAAAAAAGCAAAAGCTGCCAAAGAAAGAAACTTAAAAAGATCTGAATGAGCAGAGATCTTAACTATAAAAAATATTATCTGCAAAATACAATTTAAATATCTTGAAAACCATAGAAGAAAGAAGTAGAAATACTGTATAGTTTGCAGCCAAATAGTCCATTTTTTGATATCTAAAGCAATACCAACAACCAAAGATTTCTCATTAAATATGACATCTTTTTAGTATACTAGTTTTAACAACTGTAAAATTCAAATCAACTTAAGAGCCAAACATAACCAGAGCAAACCAGAAACAACAATCAGAATTAGGTAAACAAGAAATAAAACAAGTCTAATTACTAACTTGAGAAATCATATTACTAATCTCAAAAGCAATACAGCCAAAAAAAAAATTGACCAATTTGGCTTTAAACTTATTATAAAACAAAATAGTTTTTTTTTAATTTATGAAAAGAAAAATCCAAACACTATCTTTGTCTACTAATACTAATTAGTAATTAAGAGCAGATACAACAGCATTCAATTCATTAAAATAAACAACCACATATTGTCAAATACCAACAAGCTTTAGCACAACACAAAAAATTTCACCAAAAACATTAAAAGCTAACTTAATATTAACAGCAGACATATTCAAAGACACATTACACAGTGCAATAGCAACAAAAAAAGAACCAGACTCAAAAACCACCAAAGACTTGGCAATTTTAAGAGTAGCAAGACAAACAAAGCTTATAAGCTTAATCAGAAATGCAGTATTTAGAGAACTTTAGAAAGCAAACTTCACACAAAAAAGCTTAATATTTTTTTTTAATATTTATTTACGAGTGCAGCCCAATCACTATCTAGTATACAGAAACATAACAGAAGAATCCAACTAAACATGACTTATGTGCTTGTTATATGTAACTAGTCACTTGGACTAATCAAAACTATATTATGTACTTATATAAACCCTAGTATTATTATTAATACTTGAAAAAAAAGTGCACATCTTATGCAAACCAAAACTAACAGCAAAAAATTCAAAAATACCAAGCAGCCAAACAACTTTTATAAACAGAAGTCCTAACACCTCATTTAAAATCACAACAATTAAACTAATATTTCCAATTAGACCATTCTTCTTCATTTTTATCCTGAATTTTGCCTTAAATAATTACAACTCATTTTAATCTCTCTTAGCCAAACCACAAACAAAATCAACTACTATTAACAATGTTTTCCTTTAATCATTGAAAATAAAAACCATTTCATCCATCTATTTTCTAAAAACAAAACCTTTACACAAAATTATGTAGACACTGTTACAGATGATTATTTGGGGTCTTAAAACAAATAACAAATCTGTAACTTGGTGCTTAGTTGGTATTCTAATGTTAATATCTGAAGGTTTTGTTGATTTGAAGGTTTTGTTGTGGAGTTTTTTGTATAATGGACAGAAATTGAATAGTTGTTTTCAGTAGCCTTCTGGAATTACAATTCTGTCAAATTTTTTTCTCAGTGTGGTGGCTGGTAATTCTCCTGGTAAGCTATCCTCAAATCTATAAGTGTTCTAGATAATTCAAGTAATTTTTGAAAAAAAAGTTCAAGAAATACTCAACAACAGAGAATTAGAGTTAGAAGATTTGGAAAATCTCAATGGAGCTCAATATTAAAAAGAAGAAAATAATGTTACTCATAGAATATAGGAAATATATTAGCATATAAATTAGCCAATCAGAAATAGCCGTAGTAAATATGGAATTCCAGGATTTTTCTCAAGAGAAATTGCAGGATTCCAGAAATTTCAGGATTCTTGTTCAAAAGAATTGCAAAATTCCAGAATTCCAGGATTTTTCTCAAAAGTAATTGCAGAATTCCAGGAATTTCAGAATTCTTGGTATAAAGAATTGAAGAATTAAGGAATCTCAATTATGTATATATAGTGGTAGCATTAGAAGGAAAAAAGGCAGAATTCTTTAATTAGAGACCTCCCAGTTTAAATTTGATCTAAACAATTTTTCATTCACAAATATTAATAAATAATTATTCACTATCTCAATTTACTCTCTACTATCAACACTTCATGTTGATAGTAATTGATACTTAACTACACTGGAATAATAACTCTTGATTACAACTATTAATGGGATATTAACTTGCAATTGCTTTTGTTTATTTCTTTATTTTCTTTTATTTTCTTTTATTTTCTTTTTTGTTATTCCTTGATTTTACTAAGTTGATTAAAAATTAAGTGCTAAGATACAGACATTATAGGGACTGGTAAAAAACCTGTGAAACAAAGATTGTTCTGTAATTCTTCAAATTGGGTGTTGGTTATTTTTCTCATCTGGTTAACTATAATGGCATCCAATTCCAGATTAAGTAAAATTTCCGGTCTGTCTTAGAATTCTATATGTAGTCTATAGATGGCTCTTGCTTGTGTAGTCAAATTGTTCTTTTTTACAAATTGTTTTAGTTGTTACAGTATTGTTGTGTTGAATAATTATTTTGTTTTATCTGTATATAAGTTCTAAATATTCAAGTGTCATCCCAAGTGAAAATAATAAAAGTTTCTTGGAAATTCATGTATTCATCATTTCCAAGTTTCTTTGGTCAATTCTTAATATGTGGTGACATTTGTTGGTTCTTCTATTGCTAATTTTATTTTCAGAACCATTTTGTCAATAGTGTTTTCTGTTTTTCTTTGACTTTTGTATTTGGGTATTTTTCTGGTGTCTTGGTATCGAATAGTTTGTTGATTGATAGTAATTTTTATATTCTGTTGTTAAATTAGTTGGAAGAGTTGTTGTGCTAGTAAGTGAATATTGTCAGTAATTTCTATTTTTCTGAAGTCTTTTGTCATGTCTACTATGTCTTTATGTACTCTTTTTATTGTTCAATTTTACGTGTTTGGTTCAATGATTATGATTGGTTTCAGATCTTGTTGAATCTCATTTGGTTGGACTAGTATTTCTTGTACTCTTAATTGTGAAATATTACTGGTGGATGGTGACACTATATGGTAATATGGTTTTAGTTAATCACTATGTGCTGCTTTGGCTAAGATTTTGTTGTCCCATCTTAATTTATAAGCTCTATTTCTAAGAATTTCTTCTATGTGAAATAGTTCATTCCATTTGGAATCAAATTTTCCACTCCATTGTTTTTCTGCTTTAGTACAATATAAAAGTATTTTGTCTCTAATTTTGAATTCAACTGGTTTATTTGGTAGTTGGTTATTATGTCTTTCTTTTTGTTTTTCCTGTGACTTTTAAATGTTATTAGCTGCTCTTCGCCATTTGTTTTCTAGTGTTTCCATCAAGTCATATGTTCTTCTTAGCAATGTTTTCTGCAAATTATTTTCAGTTATTGGTTCTGTTGGATAAGTGTTGACTTCTATTTCCACTGGTAATGTTGTTGTTCTACTGTATACTAATTCAAATAGTGTTGCCTGTGTAGTGTTTTGTTTCATTGTCTGATAAGCAAATAATACTGATGGTATAAACAAATTTCATTCATCCTGGTTTTTTTAACTGATCTTGGCGATTGCTTTACACAATGTTCTGTTAAATCTTTCAACTAACTTATTTGTTTGTGGATGATATGATAATAATAATGATCTTTTTATCTCGAATTTTTGACTTAATTCTGTCAATGTTTTATTTACAAAGTGAGTTCCTTAATCTGATAATAGTTTTTTTGGACATCCATGTTGACATATTAAATCTTGATGAACAAATTTGGCAACAGATTCTGCATCTGTTTTTTGAATGGCTTTTGCTTCTGGCCATTTGGTGAAATAGTCCATAGCTACTGCAATATATCTGTTACCTCTACTGGTAATTGTTAATGATCCAACCAAGTTGATCCTGATATGATTGAATGGTTGTCTTACTTTGATTGGTTTTAATGATTTACTGGGTTTTGTTTCTTCTCTTCTCTGACAAGCATCACAATTTTGAATATATTGAATAATGTCTGGATATATTGATGGCCAATAATATCTTTTTCTGGTTCTTTTCATGGTTGCTTCTTTATGAAAATGTTCTGCTGTTAAATCTGAGTGTATGTTGAATAATATTGTCTCTTTTTTTGGTTCTGTGATTATTCTGGTTGGTTGATTTGAATTTCTTTTGTTCTTCTGATAAAGTATATTTTGATAGTTAATAAAATATTTTGATTGTTGTTTTATGTTCCTTTGTTTCTTTTGAGATAATTTTTCCTTGAACAATTGGGTATTTATATAATATTATAGTTGTTAGTATTTTTGTATATTCATTTTTTGTTATATTTTTGGGTTGAAATGTTTTTAGATTTGTCTCATTCGTGACAAACTGTTAGCATTTCTGTTTTCTTTTCATTTTTTGTAATGTACTGTATAATTAAATAGTGAAAGTTCTATTTTCTATCTGGCATGACAGTCATCTCCAAATTTCTGCTTCTGAATTGAAGTCAATCCTTTGTGATCAGTATATACATCAAACTTTTGACTCAAGTATTCTTTCCACTTGATGACAGCCCAATAGATAGTTAAGTGTTCTAGTGCTAGAGTTCCATAGTTTTTTTCAGCTGGGCTTAAGCTTCTACTGGCATAAGCTACTGGATGCTCTCTTTTATCTGGTTCTCTCTGCAATAGTACTGCTCCCAATGCTTGACCAGATGCATTGGTTGTTATTATGAATGGCTTGCTATGATCTGGATAGATCAGTATTGGGGCTTGAATAAGCTTTTTTCTTAATGTGTTAAAAGCTTTTTGTTGAGTTTCAGTCCATTCATATTTGGTGTTTTTTGTTTGGAGTTGATGTAGTGGTTAAGCTATTTTGGAAAAGTTCTTGATAAAGCAGCAGTAATATCCTGCAAATCCCAAGAATACTCTTAATTCTGTGAGATTATTTGGTACTGGAAAGTTTTTGACAATCTCAATTTTGTCTGGATCTGTTTTGAATCTGTCTTTACTCACAACATGTCCCAAAAACTTGAATTCAGTTTTCCCAAAGAAACATTTGGTTATATTTAGCTTTAATCCGGCTCTTTTTAGTCTTTCAAACATTTGTTGGAGATAATGCAAATGATCATTGAATGTTTTTGAGAACACATTGGTGTTATCCAAGTATACGACTATTGATTTCCATAGTAGTCCAATATAAATAATTTCCATAAGTCACTGAAAAGTGGCTGGAGTATTCATCAAGCCAAATGGCATTACTTCAAATTCAAAGTTTCCTTCTTGAGTTGTGAAAGCCATTTTCTCTTTGTCCTCTGGTTTCATGACTACTTGCCAGTAACTACTGTCTAAGTCTAACGTTGAAAACCATTTCTTTTCTCCAAAAGCATCAAACAGCTCTTGGATCTTTGGTGTTGAATAGCTATCTCCTTTGGTTACTCCATTCAACTTTTAATAATCTACACAAAAGCAGATTTTCCCATTCTTTTTTTGGACTAGTACCACTGGTAATGACCATGGACTCATTGATGGCTGAATTAGCCCATTGTTAAGCATCTAATTGATTTCTTGATGAATGATCTCATGGCTAATTAGTGGTACTCTGTATGCTCTCTGTTTAATTGGCATTGCATCTTCAGTTTTGATCTAATGCTGGATTATATTAGTTCTGCCAAACTCATTTTTGCTGGCGAAGATGTTATTGAAATTGCTGAGTAACATCTTAAGTTGTATATGTTGTAGTGGATCTAAGTTTCTCATGTTTATTTGTTCCAATTGTTCTGATTGAAGCAAATAACATTTTTCTCATCCATATATGATTTGAGATGTGATATTCACATATTTACACAGTTGTGGAAAGTCTGAAATGGTGTTTGAGAATTGGTCTTCAATTTCTGTGGTCAAGTATCCAATGGTGATTTCTTCTGGTATCTCAATAATGTCTCCCATATTGTTGTAAATGGGGATTTTGATGTGGCTGTGGTTTTTGGCTGGTATATATAGATTGATTAATCTGATCTTTTATGATTTACAAAGTGTTACTTCTCTTTTTATAACTACTATGTACTGGTCATATGATGGGATGAAAATTGGTTAATGAGTGAAGATAATTTCTCCCTTGTCAATAATTTCTTCCTTTGCCATATTAACTAGTACATCTATTCTACTTGTGGATTTGAATCTCTGTATCCCTTTTGCTGTAATCACTAGTTTTTCCTTGTTTTCCACTGATACTAACTGAGCTATTTTTACCAGAGGTAGGAATATTGTTTGTGCTATCTTTTCGTTTAGGTCTATAATATATGCTTTTTCCAAGTCATTTTGTAGCATAGCAATAATATTTTCTATGTATTCTGTGTCAATTATTTCTCCTCTGATGTTAATTCCTTTTTTTGCTAAACTACTTCTAGATGTCAATTGAACCATGATTGTTGTTGGGATTTCTAGTGCTATTTTGAGATCAATACAGGTACACAAATGAAATTCCAATTTGATGGGATTTTTTCGCAGATATTTCAGATTAAATCCTGCATCGGTATCATGCATGCATTCTGGCATAATACCTTCATTATTATCACTGAACTATCTGAGTTCCTGCTCTTTGAAAAAATTAGAAAGCACAATATATTGTTCATGGTTTAAATCAGAGTTTGAATCTGAGTCTAAATCATTGCTATATTGAGCTGAGCTGGAACTATTGTTTTCATTGTCATTATTGTTAGAGTTTGAATTGGGATTGTAATTTGATTCCGATTCTAATGTGCAGCTGCTGATTGATTCTTCTTCTTCAGAGATCATGTAGATTATACAGGTTGGTGGATTGTAAATGAGGTCACACTTATTACAATATTGAAAGTCATAGAGAATCAAACAGTAATCATATAATTGAGTGTTGATTTTTTCTAAGCATTGCTTTTGCTCTTTTCTTGTAGGTGCTAGCTCTTGGTAGTGTTCATGAAATTGTTCTGAGTTTAAGAGATTTATGACTGGTTCTGGGTCTCAGTCAAGTTCTATGGGTTCTGGTGGGTTATTTTTGATCATTCTTATTTTTTCTAATGACACTCTTTCGATTTTGGCAAAAGCCATTCGCCAAGTTTTGTTGTTGTCATGTGAACAACCATCCAAGCATTTGGCTGCTTGTCTCCAGGCAGCATCTATGGGCGTTTCTTTTCTTACTCAGTTACTTATTAGAATTGTGTATTGACACGATTTGTCACATATTCCTTCTCACCTAGGAATGTCATTCCACATTCCTTTATCTAAAAAAGTTTCTCCACAAGCTAAACAAGGTTTATTATTCTATTTTCTTACCTGTTTTGGTCTTCTAAAGCATTCTACAACACATGAGCAGCAGTAAAACTTGGTTATCATTTGGTATTCCTTATCATTGCCACAGCATGCACCCATTGATGACAATTTCTTATTACAATCAACACATATAAGCTTTGGTTGACAATAGATAAATAGTAGTGGTGGTGTATATGTATAAGAATAATAAGTGATGGTATTGGTTGGAATTGGTTCTTCCTCTCTCCTCTTTCTTTTTCCTTTTGTACTTTCTCATTTCCAATCTATTAGCTCTTTCTGGTTGTCATTGGTTCCCTATGTTTGGTTGGAATTCCAGGTAGGTTCTTCTTTGTTCTTTTCTTTTCTATTGTTGTCTTACGAGAGTATTGGTGGTAACTTGTTTTGGTCTTTGTTGGCCCACAAGACTTGGTAGGCTTTCCAGATAGGTTTTTTTTTTCTTCTTTAAATTTGATAAGTAGAGCTGATGGCGTGATAATAGGTTTGAAGTGTCTACACATGGTAGGTATCTGCATATGTTGACTGTTCTAGCTAAGCTGCAGTTTCTGCATGTTTTAGTTGAGCACAGCATTTGTTTTAATTAACCAGTTATTACTAACTAGCACTTGGTACTGAGTGGCTTTCATAATTAATATCTTGATCAGTACAATAATACTGTTGACTTCAATGAATAGGGCATCTATTTCACCAATTGGAGTTTTGGTGGCTCCATCAGTGGTAATTATTCTTGCACTGGCAGCTTAATTAATTTGGTAATCTAATTGGTCTATGAGCTGTCTTGTGATGATGTTGCCAGCTGATCTGCTATCTAGAATCAGTTTGATGGAATGATTATCAATTTTGGCATTAGTATACATCACTGTAATGAGTTTTTCCTTGAGTGTGACTCCACTGAACAAAGGGGTTTCTGTCAGTTCTTCAATTTCAAAAGGAAAGATAGCTGCTAGGGACCTGTCTTCCATGATAGTGGCTGGTGGTATGTTGCTGGTAAGTAATTTCTGGTTTGTTTCCAAGTTATTGGATGGGGTGTCTTCTGGGGTAACCAGAAGACTTAAATAGTTCTGAAAACTTGGATTTTAAGTATACCTGGTTTTTAAACTCTGCGGTCGTGATCCTGACAGCTGGTTGAATGAATTGGGAATTGGTTGGTGAACAATCATTGTCAATCTCCAATTCTGGGTAACTCTTGATCTGAGATTTTCTGATGTCATTTAAGCTGGGTTTGATGGTAGTGTTTGAACTGTGGGTGTCTAATAGATTATTTGTGGCTATATTACTGGTGGTTGTGGTTGATAAACTGAAGATTAATATATGGATGGTTGATATATTGGCTGTTGTGTCATTGGTAGGTAAGTTGGTTGATATGGTGCTGGGTTGAGTTGATAACTCCGAGTTGGAAACTGGCAATTGGGGTTTTGATATTAATTTTTCAATCATTGGTTATCTATCCTTAACCTACAGTTAATCCTTAAATGCCTTTGTTTATCACAGTAGTGGCATACATGCATTTTCTGTTGCCATGGTTGATTGGTTGACGATACTGGATGCAATTAATTTTGGGCATAATTTGAGTTTCCTTGATTATTGCATTGTTGGGGAGGTTAATAAATTACATGATTGTTAGCTAAGTATCTTTCTAATTTCTGATTGATTGAATTACTGAATTGTTTTAGTTTAGAATTCAATTTAGATGATCTGTTCATTACTAGATTTATGGCTTGGGCATAGTTTGCTTCAAGTTTAGCCAATTCAAAATCTCTGGTGTTTGTAACTGTGGCTTGAAAGTCTGCTGGATGCATTGAGCATACACACTGGAGAATGCTACTGCACAATCCTTTAATAAACTGGTTTAGAATCTGTGGCACTGTAGAATAGTCAGCTTGAATTGCTTGAATTTGGTGCAAATTCCTGTGGAAATATCCCAAGTAAGTGATAACTGCTTCAGTTTCTCCTTGTTTGATTGTGGTGAAGGTGTTGGCCAGGCAATTAATACTGTTATTATTACTAAAATATTCTAAGAATGCAATTTTAAATTCCTGGAATGTTTGAGATTTGATGACTAAACTTTGATATCACAAGTCGGCAGTATTCTATAAGAAATATGGAATGGCTTGGAGTACTCTTGTGTCATTCTATTCATTGGCTGTAATGGCTTTTTCAACATTGTTGAGCCATATTTGAACATTGTCTTCTTCACCAGTGAATTTCTCAAGTTTTGCTATTAGAGTATAAGCCATTGAATCCAAGTTTGGTTGTTGAAGTTGTTGTTGTAGATGTTGAAGCAGCTGTTGTAATTGTTAGAATGGTTGAAGTGGCTGCGGTTGAATCGGTTCAATAATTGGTTCAATTGGTGGTTAATTAATGATGATTACTGAAGGTACATTTTCCTGATTAATTGTTTCATGGTTTGTATTGTTCAGATTTTGAGAAGTTTGAAAGTTCGGAGTTTCAATTTCTAGATTTTCTAAATTTGGATCTTGCTGAGTCTGAAAGTTTGGAATTTCAATATCTGAGTTTTTTGGAATTGGTTTCTGATAAGTAAATTCTTGATCTTCGGCTTTTTCTTTTTTTTCTTCTTCTGATTCCATTATCTCCCAGGGACTCATGTTTCTGAAATCTGGTTGAGATGGCAGTAATCAGAATTCTGATGGTGTTGGCAATTGTGATTTAAATCCTTCAAAATAATCACCATAGGTTTCTAGTAATTCTGCTTTCTTTTGTTTACTTTGGAATGAGAGTCATCCAAATGTTGATGTTGCATGTAATGTGGATGTGTCTATTAATGAGATGTTAATGGTGCTTCTGGATGTATAGTGGTATAATAGGTTTTTTGGTGATTTAACTTTGGTTTTCTTCTAAGTGGGTGGTTTTATTGGTTTTGGTGTTACCACTGGTGTTTGCAACTTTTTTTTGTCTTTGTCTGCATAGGTAATGAGGAATTGTTGTTGTGTGTATCTTTCAATAGTTTGATTAATTTCCTTAATGATTGGTGTGAAACTGTAATTTCTTAGTAAACTGGTATGTTGAAATAATTCTGTATAGAAGTTTTCTTTTGCAGATTTAATGTCAATTGTTCCTCCTAAGCAGTCTGTGATTTTATTGTTAACGTAGAAGTTAAAGGCTGATTCCACTGGGAAATGGTTATTGTTTAATCCTAATTGTTGGCTGTACTATTGAAACAAGAATTTGGCGAATTCTAAATGGTTTGCTCCTATGATTTCTGATTCTGCCACTTTTGGATGATTGTTGTTGGTGCTGGTTCTCTGTAAAATTATACCTTACAGGGAGCACCAAATGTTACAGATAATTATTTGGGGTCTCAAGACAAATAACAAATCTGTAACTTGGTGCTTGGTTGGTATTCTGGTGTTGATATCTGAAGGTTTTGTTGATCTGAAGGTTTTGTTGTGGAGTTTTTTGTATAATAGACAGAGATTGAATAGTTGTTTTCAGTAGTCTCCAGGAATCACAATTCTGTCAAATTTTTTTCTCAGTGTGGTGGCCATTAATCCTTCTAGTAAGCTATCCTCAAATCTATGAGTGTTCTACTCTTGTTTTACAGATTTTTTACCAGTCCCTATGACATCTGTATCTCAGTGCTTAATTCTTAATCAACTTAGTAAAATTAATAAATAACAAAAAAAAAAAGAAAAGAAAATAAAAGAAGATAAAAAATAAACAAAAGCAATTGCAAGTTAGTATCCCGTCAATAGCCATGATCAAAAGCTATTGTTTCAGTATGGTTAAGTATTAATTATTATCAACATAAAGTGTTGATAATAGAGAGTAGATTAAGATAGTGAATAATTATTTATTAATATTTGTAAATGGAAGGTTGTTTAGATTAGATCTAAACTGGGAGGTCTCTAACTAAAGGATTCTGCCTTTTCTCTTTTTAATGCTACTGCTATATATATATAATTAAGATTCCTCAATTCTTCAATTCTTCATACCAAGAATTCTGGAATTCCTGGAATCTTGCAATTTTTTTTGAGAGGAATTCTGGAATTCTGGAATCCTGCAATTTCTTTAAATAAGAATCTTGAAATTCCTGGAATTCTGCAATTCCTCTGGAAAAAAATTTTGGAATTCTACTTTTACTATGGTTATTTCTGATTGGCTAATTTATATGCTAATATATTTTCTATATTTTATGAGTAACAACACCAATATCTGAAATCTCAGAAAGAAATATATATAACACCTCAAAAGATGACATGCAATGTTATTCATAAAAAGAAAACAGATATAGAAAATAGTAAACCAATAAAGGAGTAATAGTTAGCACATAAGCACATTGCTTAGCAATGTGGAGCAATATTAAAAATTATGGCACATTGTTCAAAAAATTATAGCACATTGCTTAGGAATGTGAGTGATCTTGTAGAACATTAATTATGTATATATAGCAGTAGTATTAAAAGAAGAAAAGACAGACCTCTCAGCTTAGATTTGATCTAAAGCAACTTTCCACATTACAAATATTAATAAATAATTATTTAATATCTTAAATTCACTCCTCACTATTAACACTTCATGTTGATAATAATTAATACTTAAATCACATTGGAACAATAGCTTTTGATTACAGCTATTGACAGGATACTAACTATTATTGCCTTGGCTTATTCTTTAACTTTATTTATTTTCTGTTGTTTTCTCTTGTTGTTTCTTCTGTTTGATTAAAAAAATTCACACGCAGAGATACTAATGTCAAAATATAGCACTGGTAAAAGATCCAGAAATAAGAGTAGACACTTAGATTTGAGGATAGCTTACCAAGAAGATTACCAGCCATCACGCTAAGAAAAAAATTGACAAAACTGTGGTTTCGGGAAGCTACAGATAAAACTATCAATTAAATCTTTGTTCATTATACAAAGAACTCAACCTAACCCTTTAGATCACAAAAACCTTCAGAAACCAACATCATTAACTATCAATTAAGCACCAAGTTATGAGTTTGTTATTTGTTTTGAGACCCCAAATAATCACCTGTAACATTTGGTGCTCTCTGTGAAATATAATCCTACAGAAAACCAGTACCAACAAACACCTATCTGAAACAGTAGCAGAATCTAAAGAAACAGAAACAAACCATTTGGAATTTACAAACTCTTTATTCCAATACTATTACATTTATTTTGGATTAACAAATAATAATTGGCCAACAAAATTAGCTTTCAACTGCTATGTTAACAAAAAAATTGTATATTATTTGGAAGGCCAAGGAGATCCAGAATCCACCTTCAACAATTTTTTCAGTGAACTACTTCAAAGAAAAGAAAGATTACAAATACTAACAAGAACACCAAAACAAATCTAACTATCCACTTGGAAGAAACAAAAATTTGATTCACCTGCTAATCCATCATATCACTACACACCCAGTAGCACTATCAATATAATAAGCACAACTACAGCAAGTACAACAATACCATTAAACAGAATCTCATTCTAAAGTAAACAAAAGAAAGCAGAGTTATTGGGAACATATGGCAATTATTTTGAGGAATTTAAATTGCGATCCCCAATGCCATCAGAAATTTGATCAATACTACCACAACCAGATTTTGGAGCCATTAGTCCTTGGGAAGTAACTGACTTCAAGGAAGAAGAAAATAGCAATCAAGAAATTAGCAAGCAAAACCCAATCCTAAAAAATTTAAAAATTGAAACTCCAGTTAATCAAACTTCAGAAAACCAGAACAATATAAATCTTAACATTATTAATCAAGAAAACTTACCTCCAATAATCATAATTAATCCACTACCAGCCTCATCAATCGATGAACAGCAACAACAACAGCCATAACTACCACCCTAGCAGTAACTACAACAACAACCACAATCACAACAACAACTACCATTAGTACTAATAGCATATGTACCTATTACCAAAATTGAAAAATTCACCAGCAAAAAGAACAATGTCTAAGTGTGACTAAATGATGTGGAAAAAGCCATCACAGCCAATGGATGGAATAACACCAAAGCCATATAAGCTATCCCCTATTTTCACTAGAATACCATCAACTCTTGGTATCAAAGCTTGGCCAACAAACCTCAGGATTTCAATACATTCAAGCTTGCATTCCTACAATACTTCAGCAATAATAATAGTATTAATTATCTAACAAATACCTTTACTACTATTAAACAAGGAAAAAATGAAGCAGTTACTATCTATCTAGAGCACTTCCATAGAAATTTGTGTTAAATTCAGGCAATTCAAGCCAACTATTTCACAGCACCACAAATTCTAAATCAATTCATTAAAAGTCTATACAGTAGTATCCTTCAACATGTACATCTAATGCATTCAGTAGACCTTCAAGCCACAGTTACAAACACCAGAGATTTTGAAGCTGTTGAATTAGAAGCCAATCATGCCCAAGCTGTAAATCTAGTAATAAATGGATCATCTGACTTGGATTCCAAATTAAAGCAATTTAATGATTCAATTAATCAGAAATTAGAAGAGTACTTAGCTGACAATCACACAATTTATCAGCCACCCTAATAATACAATAATTCCAGAAACATAAATTACTTTCAAAATCAGTCACATTTTTTATTATCATCCAATCAGCCATGGCAATAAAAAATGTGTATCTGCCACAATTGTGGTAAACAAGGCCATTTGAGAGTTGACTGTCATTTTTATAATAATAACTCATGATTAGGAAATCAATATTGAAACCCCAATTGCAAGTTTCAAACTCCGAATCAATATCCAAATTAGAATCAATACTTATCTCATTACACCCAAATGACACAATAGCCAATTTATTAACCACTTGTATATTAAGCTCCAATCTATCAGCTGACAACACCCATCATTTATCAACTGCAGTTCCAACCTATTTATCAGCCGCAGCCTTAAATAATTTATCAACCTCAACAAAATTCAATACTGCCACAAAACTTACCTCAAAATGGAATCCACAGGCCAAGAACAACACAACAAAGCTGGAGATTAGTGATAGTAGTCCATCAACTGATCTCCAGTTCCTCAACTCAGACATCAGGATCTCAACAACAAAATTTGGACACCAAGTACACCCAAAACCCAAATGCCCAACACTATTTAAGTCTTTTAGTTACTCCAAAAGATGTTTCATTCAACAACCAGGAACCCAACCAAAACAAATTACCTACTAGCAATATACCTTCAACCACCATAACCAACAATGAATCACTAGCAGCAATTTTTCCATTTGAATATAAGGAACTGTCACAAACACCATTGTTCAGTGGAGCTGCACTCAAGGAAAAACCCATTACTGTCATGTACACTAATGCTAAAGTTAATAGTCAGGCCATAAAACTGATTCTAGATAGTGGTTCAGTAGGCAGCATTATCACCAGGCAACTTATGGATCAATTAAGTCACTAAGTTGAACATGCTGCCAGTGCAAGAATCATTACTGCTAATGGAGCCACAAAAATGTCTATTGGTAAGATTGATGAGTTTCTATTTGAAATTAATGGTCTTATTATATTTATTAAAGTTTTGGTAATAGAAGCCACTCAGTACCAAGCCTTAGTTGGTAATAATTGGCTGTTCAAAACCAATACCATACTCGACTAGACTACACAAGAACTACAACTCGGCCAAAATGATTAATACATGTGAGTCCCAGCCATGTGTAGACATTTTTAAGCTTCTTTAGGAAAACAACTATTGATCAAACTGGAAGGAAAAAAAAAACCTACCTGGGAAGCATACTAAGTTTTTTGGGCCAATGAAGACCACAACAAGTTATTATTAATACTTTCTTAAGACAACAATAGGAAAAGAAAGAAAAAAAAAACTTACCTGGAATTCCAACCAAGTCTGGGAAACTGACAATAACCAGAAAGAGCTAATAACTTGAGAGGAGGAAGAAAGCAATAAGGGAAAAAAAAAAAAAGAAGAAAGAAATAACACCCACCAACACCACTATTTATAATTCCTACACCTATACTACACCACAACAATCCACCTATCACCAACCAAAGCTTATATGCATCAATTGTGACAAGAAATTGTCATCAATGAGTGCATGCTGTGGTGACAACAAAAAATACTCCACAGCAACACAATTTTACTGTCGCCCATGCATCATAAAATGCTTTGGATGACCAAAATGGCAGGAAAAATGAGACAATGAATTGTGCTTTGCATGTAAAACTATTTTGCCTAACAAAAAAATGTAGAATGACATTTCTGGACATGGAGGAACATGTGATAAAATGTGTCAGTATATAATCTTAATCAATGACTGGGTACACAAGAGAACATTAATTGACAATGCCTGAAAATGAGTGTTGTAATAATTGGAAGGATATCCTCACGATGAACATGAAATCTGGAGAATGGCAAGTGTGAAAACAGAAGATGCAACAACCAGTAAACTACTGAAAATCAAAAACAACTTTCTATCTCTTCCTGAATTTGAATACGTCCAAACTTTCAATGTCTTTGGCAACATTGAAGATGATCTGAAAAAATTCCATAAACATTACCAGTAACTAACATTCACTAAAGAAGAACAAGAGCAGTGTTTAGAGCAGTTGAATATTTAATTATGTTAACATTGTCTAATTTCCTATGACTTTTAATATTGTAATAAGTGTAATTTCATTTACAATCCACTACTATGTATAATTTACATGATCCCAAAAGAAGAAAAACCAATTAGTAGCTGTGGATTGGAATCGGAATTACTGTTTAATTCCAATTCAAACTTCAACAATGACAATGATGAAAATAATGATTCCAGCTCTGTTTAAAATGGCAACGAAAATTACAATGATTCAAACTTTGATTCAAATTCCAAACAATACATTGTGCTCCTTGACCTCTTCAAAGAGCAGAAACTAAAATGGTTTAGTGACAATGATGAGAGTATCATGCCAAAATGTGTGCATGATACTGATGCAGATTTTGATCTAAAATATCCAGAAACAGATACTATCAAATTGAAACCATACTCATGCATCTGCATTGATCTTAAAATAGCACTGGAAATTCTAGCAACAACAATAGTTCAATTAGCATCCAGGAGTAGTTTAGTAAGAAAAGAAATTAACATTAGAGGAGGAATAATTGATGCAAAATATGTAGGAAATATTATTGCTATGCTACAAAATGACTCAAAAATAGCCTATATCATAAAGCCAAATGAAAAGATAGCACAGGCAATATTCCTGTCTTTGGTTAAAGTAGCTCAATTAGTATTAGTAGAAAACAGAGAAGAATTAGAAATTACAGCTAGAGAAATACAGAGATTCAGATCAATAGGTAGAATAGACATACCAGTTAATATGACAGAGAAAGAAATTATTGACAAGGGAAAAATTATCTCCACTCATTAATCAATTTCCATTCTATCATATGATTAATACATGTTAATAATAGAAAGAAAAGTAAAAGGTCAAGCTCAAATGTTTGAAGCAAAAACAACTATTTGTAAAACAAGAGAGATTGGACTTACCAATTTTTATATATTAGCCAAAAGCCCTAAACACATCAAAATTATTATCTACAACACAATTGAAGATGTTATTGAGATACCAAAAAGAACTATAATCAGATACTTAAACACTAAAGTTGAAAATCAACCACCAAGCACCATTCCAGACTTTCCACAACTTTGTGGATATGTGAATATTATATCACAAACAATATATGGACAAGAAGAATATTATTTGCTTCAACCAGAACAATTAGAACAGATAAACTTGGGAAATTTAGACCCACTTTAATAGATGCAACTTAAGATGGTACTCAATAACTTCAATGACATCTTTGCAAGCAAAAATGAATTTGGCAAAACTAATATAATTCAGCATCAGATCAAGACTAGAGATGCAATGCCAATCAAACAATGAGCATACAGAGTACTAGTAGCCAGCCATGAGATCATCCATCAAAAAATCAATCAGATGCTTGACAATAGGTTAATTCAACTATCAATGAGCCCATAGTCATTACCAGTAATACTAGTTCATAAGAAAAATGGAAAAATCCACTTTTGTGTGAATTACTGGAAACTGAATAAAGTAATAAAAGGAGATAGTTATCCAACCCCAAAGATCCAAGAGCTGTTTGATGCTTTTAAAGAAAAAAAATGATTCTCAACTTTAGACTTAGACAATAGTTACTAACAAGTAGCCATAAAACCAAAAGACAAAAAAAAAACGGCTTTTACAATGTAAGAAAAAAATTTCAAATTTAAAGTGATGTCATTTGGCTTGATGAATGCTCCTGTCATATTTCAGCAACTTATAGAAATTGTTTATACTGGGCTACTATGAAAATCAGTAGTCATATATTTGGATAACACTAATGTATTCTTAAAAACATTTGATGATCATCTGCATCATCTCCAACAAGTATTTGAAAGACTTAAACAAGCAGGATTGAAATTAAATGCCAACAAATGTTTCTTTGGCAAAACAGAACTCAAGTTTTTGGAACATGTTGTGAACAAGGATGGTATCAAACAGATTCAAACAAGATTGAGATTGTTAAGAACTTTCTAGTACCGAATAATTTCACAAAATTAAGAGCATTTTTGGGATTTGTTGAATACTACTGTCATTTTATCAAAAACTTTTCCAAAATAGCTTAACCACTACATTAACTAGAAACAAAGAACATGAAATATGAATGAACAGAAACTCAGCAAGAAACTTTTGATATATTAAGAAAAAAGCTTATTCAAGCTTCAGTATTAATTTATTCAGATTATAGTAAATGATTCACAATTACAACAGATATGTTGGATCAAGCATTGGAAGCAGTATTATCTCAGAAAAGACCAAACAGACAAGAACATTCAGTAGCTTATGCCAGTAAAAGCTTAAGTCCAGCTGAAAAGAACTATAGAACTCTAGCACTAGAGCATTTAGCTATCTATTGGGCTGTCACCAAATGGAAAAAATACTTGAGTCAAAAAGTTTGATGTATAGACTGATCACAAAGGATTGACTTCAATCCAAAAGCAAGAATTTGAAGACAATTGCCATGTCAGATAAAAAATAGAACTTTCATCATTTAACTATACAGTATATTACAAAAAAGAAAAAGAAAATAGAAATGCTGACAGTTTGTCATGAATAAGACAAATTTAAAACATTTCAACCCAAAAATATAATAAAAAGATGAACATACAAAAATACCAACAACTTCAATATTATATAAATATCCAATTGTTCAAGAAGAAATTATCTCAAAAAGAACAAAATAACATAAAACAACAATCAAAATATTTTATCAACCATCAAAATATATTTTACCATAAGAACAAAAGAAATCCAGACCAACCAACCAGAGTAATTACAGAATTAGAAAAAGAGACAATATTATTCAACATGCACTCAGATCTAACAGCAGGACATTTTCACAAAGAAGCAACCATAAAAAGAACCAGAAAAAGATATTATTGGCCATCAATGTATCCAAATATTATCTAATATGTTCAAAATTGTGATGCTTGTCAAAGAAGAGATGAAACAAAATCCAGTAAACTATTAAAACCAATTAAAATGGGACAATCATTCAATCATATTAGAATTGACTTAGTTGGACCATTAACAATCACCAGTAGAGGCAACAGATATATTGTAATAGCCATGGATTATCTTACAAAATGGCCAGAAACAAAAGCTATTCAAAGAACAGATGCAGAATCTATTGCCAAATTCATCCATCAAAATTTGATCTGTTAATATGAATGTCCAAAAAAACTACTATCAGATCAAAAAACTTATTTTGTGAATAGAACATTAGCAGAATTAAGTCAAAGATTTGGGATAAAAAGATCATTATCATTATCATACTATCCATAAACAAATAGGTTAGTTGAAAAGTTCAACAGAATATTGTGTAAAGCAATAGCCAAGATCAGCCAAAAAAACCAAAATGAATGGGATTTGTTTATACCATCAGTATTATTTGTTTACAGAATAATAAAGCAAAACACTATACAAGCAATACCATTTGAATTAGTATACAGTAGAACAGCAACATTACCAGTTAAGATAGAAATCAAAACATATCCAACAGAACCAATAACAGAAAAAATTTTCAAAGAACATTGTTGAAAAGAACATATAATTTAATGAAGACACTAAAAAGCAAATGGTGAAAAGCAGTTAATAACATCTAAAAATCACAAGAGAAACAAAAAAAAAGACATGATAACCAACTACCAGATAAACCAGTCGAATTTAGAATTGGAGACAAAGTACTTTTATATCATATCAAAGCAGAAAAACAATAGAGTAGAAAATTTGATCCCAAATGGGACAAACCATTTTACATAGAAGAAATCCTAGAAAATGGAGCTTATAAATTAAGATAGAATAACAAAATCTTAACCAAAGCAGCACATAGTGATTGACTAAAACCATATCACTATATAGTATTACTATTCATCAGTAATATTCCACAATTAGGAGTACAGAGAATACTAGTCTAACCAAATAAAATTCCATGAGATATGGAACTAATCATAATAATCGGACCAAACACATCAAATTAAACAACCAAAAGAGTATATAAAAACACAGTATATGCAACAAAAACAACAAAGAAAATAGAAGTATCAGACTATATTTACATGTTAGCTCAACAATTGTTTCAGGCTTTAAGTCAACAGCAAGTAGACATGAAAATTATCATCAACAACCAAACAATCTGTTATTAAAACACCAAACAAAAAGAGAAAAATACACTATACCAGCAACCACAGAAACAATCAATAAACTGGTCAGATAAAATAGTAAAGAAAGTAAAGAACACTTTCAGAAAAATAACCACCATGGTTTCAACAGAAGAACTGGTAAAAGAAAATTGGAAACAATGAATAGACCAACTTCCAATATCATACTGCTACTATTAATTGTGATGAAAAGTAGATATTCAGAAATTATATCTTGACAAATCCAAGAGAATCTTCAATCAAGAGATAATTTGGAACATTAAAAACATTATTAGAAAAAAAACAAACTTGACATTATATATCAAGATCATTTATTGACTATATACTATATTTCAAAACTACCCAGAAGTATTGTTACATTTTGACATGGAAACAATAACTATCAACCAATAGGGAAGAATGAACAACTCACAAATTGAAGAAATAAAGAGTAGGGTAGAACAGATGCTACTTGAAAAAAAAATATTTGACATAATTCAAAATAAGAATTTCAATGGAGCTCAATATTAAAAAAAGAAGAAGATAATGTTATTTATAAAAAAAAACAGATATAGAAAATAGTAAACCAATAAGAGAGTAGTAGTTAGCATGTGAGCATATTGCTTAGCAATGTGGAGCAATGTCAAAAATTATGGCACATTGCTTAGCAATATGGAGCAATATCAGAAATCATGGTACATTGTTTAGCAATGTGGAGCAATGTTAGAAAATTAGAGCATATTGCTCAAGAAATCATAGCACATTGCTTAGAAATATAAGCAATCTTGTAGAACATCAATTATGTATATATAATGGTAGCATTAGAAGAAAAAAAAACAGACCTCTCAGCTTAAATTTGATTTAAAGCAACCTTCTACATCACAAATATCAATAAATAATTATTTAATATCTCAAATCTACTCTCCACTATTAACACTTCATGTTGATAGTAATTAATATTTAAATCACACTAGAACAATAGCTCTTGATCATGGCTATTGATAGGATACTAATCATTATTGCCTTGGCTTATTCTTTAACTTCATTTATTTTCTGTTATTTTCTCTTGTTGTTTTTTCTGTTTAATTAAAAAGATTTACATGTGGAGATACTGATGTCAGGATATAGCACTGGTAAAAGACCCAGGAATAAGGGTAGACACTCAGATTTGAGAATAGCTTACCAGAAAGATTACTGGCCATTATCCTGAGAAAAAAATTGATGAAACTGCAGTTTTGGAAAGCTACAGATAAAACTATTAATTAAATCTCTGTTCATTATACAAAGAACTTAACCAAACCCTTCAAATCATGAAAACCTTCAGAAACCAACATTATTAACTATCAATTGAACACCAAGTTACAGGTTTGTTATTTGCTTTGAGATCTCAAATAATCACTTGTAATAGCAACAACCATTTGTTAGAGATTTCTAAAACTTAACATAATCCAATAAAATGCTAGCATATGCATCAGAGTCTTTAAAACAAGTGAAAACATAATCAAGCAGTTCAACATTACTACATAATAGGCATAACACACTTGAATATGCTCTATTATAGAGTTTTTTTCTTACTATAATCAGCAGTTTTTTATAAACTGCTTTCATTAAATAAGTACAAAGAGTGGCAAAAGGTTTGCTTGTAAACTCTGCCAACATATACAAATCTGGATGCTAGACTACAACAGTACTAATTCAATTAATGTCTGTGATTATTAATTCATTCACAATCTTGGCACCAAAACCAACTTCTCATTGAGCCCAATACACAGACTGATAAACATCCTGAACAAAATAGTAAATGTTGTTTGACATAACTTGGCCATCAGTCATAATAAATCTCTTATGAATTTTAACAGAAAGAAACAAACCAGAATGTGCTGTTTTACTTGCCAAAATATCAGCTCTTTTATTATTTAAAACCCCTGAATGACTTTTGACTTTTACTCATTTAACAGAAATATTCTTAGATCTTATTAAATTTGCAATATAATGTCTTTTCACCCAGCACTTATTTTAAAAGTTCAGGCAATTAAGCATGAATTCTGAAATATATATATCCAATACTACTTGACTATTCAAATACACAACCACAGAGCAAGCCAAAGAAACACATTCCAAAGCCAAAGCAATTATTTGTAGTTCAATCAATGTAGAAAATAACAACTTATGTATTTCAACTCCTATGCTTATTTCAATATCCAAAAAATAAGCTGCTATTCTACTAGCAACATCTGATGTACTCAAGTATTTCAAAGAGCCATTCATGTATATACTAAAAACATTTATTCACAATTTATATAAGCAATTTTGAACATTCAAAAAAGTGTTCAAACACAACAGATCTGAACAATCCAAAGCAGAAATTAACACATTTGAAACTACTGAAAGCTTGCTCATATAAATCGAAACTTTCTTAAACCATAATAAAATCAGGCTTCTAAAATCTAGTCTTTTCCAGTAACAAAAAGTCTTCTATTCTATTAACACTCTATGCTTATTCAATAATTTGTCTTCAAAGACAACACTAAAACACTTTAGAAAGTGAACTACACTAAAATAAAAATGATCTTCCAAAATCTTTAACATAAAAAGATGACCAGAACCATGAAATGTACTGAAAAAACTATTAGCCAAGAAGATTTTGTTATTTATCAAAACTCTTATTATATCTGCAAGAAAATTATTTAAAAAATTGATTATTAATTTGACAAAATGCTGTAGAGAATTTATTGGAGCCTATTTCAAAACTTGTAAGTCCAAAAAATAATACTCAAACAACTATTCAAGAATCCCAAGTGAATTAGAGAACTCCATTAGTGCAATAATCTTACTCTCAGGCTGTAGTTGTACAAATGTTTTCAAATCATAAAAAAATGAATAATGCAGAGTCTTATTAAGAAAATTTCTGGGCAAATTAGCTTTTGATCTCAGCCTTTTTCTTATTATAACATCCTATCTCTAACACATTATCTTAGAAATAAAGCTGAATTGTGTTTGGTAGTTAACAATAAGCTGTAAGACAGCTAAAACCAGATACAAAAATTGCTTATCTGACAGAGTCTTTCTAAGAACCAAATTTGAAAAGAACTTAACATTAGACTATGCTTTAACAAGATTAAGTTTAGACATATTCTCTATTGAAAAATATATTTCTAAATATTTATAATACTTACTGCACTTAACTATAGAGATAGACTGACCACAAATGTGCAAAAAAGCAATCACAATCCTCTAATTAATAGAAATAGCCACTGTTTTGTCATTGTTAATAAAAATGTTATTTATCTTGAAAAATTCACTAACAATATCCAAAATGTGTTGTGTTGAAGTTTAATTATTTTCTACCCAAATTATATTGTCAACAAAAGCACCTGCTGTAAAAAAAAAGATTTGCTCTCACCAGATTTTAACCTGCCTATTCTTGTCATAAAGTTCATATTAATTCTATAACCACATAAATATTTCTGTTTTTTAATCTTACACAACAAAAAATCATAAAAAATTCTCTATAAAAGTGGTGAAAACACTTTGCCTTAATCCAGCCTATTTAATACTTTGTAACCATTTAAAAAACCAAAATTAGTTATTATTTTGTTGATTTTGTTCTTATGTATATATTCAAAAAACCTTATAAATTTGTTATACATTCTAATATGCCTCAAACTAGTTTTTAGATAATGCCAACCAACTGAATTGTATGCCTTTCACATATTTTAAAGGATAAGCCAAACTTTTCAGCCCTTTTTCAGAGTATTCTTTACTATTGAGCCAACAGCAAACACAAAAAATTGAGTTAAAGTACCCTTTAAAACAAAAAAGTTGTCACTACAAAGAACATTATATTTTGAACAGAAAAAGAAAATACAATCTAATAAAATTTTTGATAAAATCTTTCTAGCTGTTTTAATTAAAACAATAGGCCATGTATTTATTAAGACATTATTTTACTCATACAGTTTGGGGATCATCAAAATCCACACTTTCTTCCAAAGATCTGGAACTTCTCTAAGAGATAAATAAAAATTCAACAAACACAATAGGTACTCTAATATTACTTTACCATAATGCTTTTACAGTTTATTTGATATTTTAGATAAACCAGCCATTTTGCTATTAGATAAGTCACTAACAACTTAAATCAGTTCACTCATACTAATTATATTTATTACACCAGAGAAAACATTTTTATCAACATAGTTCAGAGGTGCATATTGGCAAGACCATGCAGCAGAGAGCACTAATAGTATCTTATACTCTTTTATCTAATCTACCATAATCTTATTCATTCTACCTCTTATTTTACTCAGTTCCAAAATCAACTCATCCTTAATTACCAAATGATTCAGAACAACTTTGCAAAAAGATTGTTCTAGAACACTTCTTATTATGCTGCCTTTGTTTAAACTGAAATTGTTCATTTGTCTCTTAATTGCTTTTTTAATGACTGTATCTTTGGCCACTTTTAATTTATAATATTTTGATTTTCTGTATTCTTTCTTAATTAAAGACAGCTGTTTTAATACTTTACTTATGTTCTTATTATCACAAACTATAGCAGCAATTTTTAAAGCCACTTCATTATTTAGACTTGACTATTTCTTAATAAAATGATTATAATCAGATGTATTGTCTGCTTTTATATCTTTTACTATCTTTGAAACAAGCATTTCTAAGTTATAAAATCTCAAAAACTGTCTATTTTTTGTGTACCCAAAATTATTGAACCATTGTTTAGAAAATTTTTTGTCAGCTGCATTGACAATTACCCTCCTTAAAATCTTTCACATAATGTTCAGATCTCTCAAATTTTTTGCAATATTAAAACTACTCAAAATTTCAAACAGACCAACAGAAATACTATTTTGAAAACAAAACCACTTAGTATTATTCAAATCTTTAACTCTAAACTTCCAATAATCTTTATTAGCTTGCTTATACACTGCAAACAAATGCTTATTCAATAAATTACCAAGACTGAAAAAAACTGTAACAGCCTTGTAGTCAGTATTAAAAAATTTAGTTATATTATTAATACTTTAAACTATTACAGAGAAAGAAAGATGTTCATTAACAAAAATATAATTAATAGTTTTTTTCACATCTTATAAATTAGACCATATAGAAAACTTGAAAGCCATCCCACTAAAAAGAGAGTTACACAAACCCAGATTAAAACACTTCTTGAAATTGGTGCTGTATTTAATTTTATCTTCATTGAAATTACTACTTAACACAACATGAAAGCTTGAATTAATTACTTTGACAATAAAAAAATTTATTATGTTGGCCTGATCAAATTACACATTAACCAACATATTAGCATATAAACTTATTAACATAACCAAAAACTTATTGCCAAAAAGAAGATGAACTGAAACAAATTAATCTGAAATCTCAGAAATCTTACACACATATCAAGCCAAAGAGTCATTTAACACAATAGTCACTTTTGTACTCATGTAACCAGTATTCAATCCAGAAACAAAAATTTTCATACTCTAAAACCTATCCTTGATTCAAAATTAAATCTGATCTTTTAGTTTAATTTTAATGAGAAAAAAAATCCAATTGTCAAACTCAATATGTCATCTAATTATATCTTTCTGCTTAGCTATATTGTTTATTTTTTAGACATTACACATAATAATTTTTTAAATAAAGTCATTTATTAAGAAAAAAAAGATGTTGATACACCTAAACTAATACACAACAGATCTAATTTTACCAAAACTGAACTCACAAATGTCTCAAAAGCCAACAACTTTAATTTTAGACTGTTCATCTTAGTGGTTAAGATTTTTGAACTACTTAAACTTAAAGTTGAAGCTGTATCAACCAAAACCAAGAAAAAAAATACAAAAGACACTTGAAAACCATTCAGAACCATATTCAAATCCGAATTTGAACTCAAAAATATAATCGCAACAGAAAGGTCAAGGAATAGATGTCAGAGACATTAGATCAATTATGCTTAGTTTACTTATAATATTTGATATTTGGTTAGCTAAAAGCTCTAAGGAACATTCTAAAGAAGCCAAATAACTATTAATTAAAGAATTATTTTAAACAACTAGTATGTTTTTTTTATTATTTGAAGCACCAGAAAAAGGAAAACCAAAACCAGAACCAGAATTAAGATAAGAACTACTAAGAAAAAAAGCAAATAAAACTACTTGCACCTAAAATTTGTCACCAAAAGCAACAGAACAAGAAATCAGAACACTTTTTTTTGTGTACAACTTGACAAGCCAAAGATGGATCTCTTTTAAGATAATTCTTTTATAAAGTTTTGAGATAGACAAAACTAATGCATATGAAGCATTACACTCAAAAGTAGAATGTCCAAACTGTTTACACTTTTCACAATAAACCAAATCAAATTTAGCTTAAGATAATTTTATCTCACCAAAAATCAGTTCTGTACAAAAAGCAGATTTAAGTTCCTCCTTAGAACCAAAGCTAATTACAGCAGAATGGACCTTATTATTAGATTCAAGTAAATAATTAATGATGCAAGTTTTCCTACCAGCACTTTCTAACAAAATACCCAAATTATAAACTGTTGTTTTTATTGGCAAAGTAAACAGAAACATCCTAAACTGATCTTTTAATGCCCAAATATTGCAATTTTTCATGGCTTTGGCTATATGCACAGAATTTTTTCTAATTAAAAATAACCATCTCGCAACCAACAGATTAGCTTAATTCAAATTGGCAAATTCCATTAATTGTAAACAGATTGACTTAATTTCTTCAAACTCAACTATTGCAGTAACAATCATTTTTTTTGGCATATTCATAGAAATTTTTTTGATAATTACAGTCCAATCTGAACGAAATTCTTGTCTTTTAAGATTGTTGTTTACTATAATGTTATTTTTTTTGGCCAATAAAGCAGTCTTTTTTATGCTCTTCTTTAATGTAAACATTGATCTAATAATCTCTTCAAATTTTGAAGAGATAATAGCCTCTCCAAAACCATTAATTATTGAAAATATTTTTCTAACTGCCTAAGTTTTGGCTGTTATAGATATGCTATTTACAGCAAAAAAATTAATGTTTAAAGCAAAAAACTTTTTAATAAGTATTTCTACTTAAAACTTGACAATTTTTGGGTCAATTCATTTTTTATCCAGATAGATAGATAAGTGAAAAAGGAGAAAGATCTTATTATCATCCATATTAAAGTTTGGAAAACTGAGTGGAAAGCCAAAACCAGCACCAATATTAACATACTTAGCTTTTAAAATAATAGTAACCAAGTTCAAAAGAAACTTATCACTAATATCAAACATGTTAATATTCTCATCCTTACCAGACAAACTGTTCATATCAGAAAACATACTATTACCAAATCCAGATTTAATTAAAGAGATATCTTTTTTATCACCAGAATGTTTGATATTTCCAAAGATTACTTTTTTTTTATGAGAAAAAACCACCAGCAGAACCATAAAAAACATTTTTGAACACCTTTTTTTTAGATATGTTGCTAGTCAAAGCAGTCTTCAACTTCATAAAAAAAGGGTTATTAGGTAAAAAAATATTGATATAAATTAATAAAAAAAAAACAAAAAACTTTTTTTTCAAAAATGTGCTTTTTAAGAAATTTTAAACATAAGAGGGAAAGAAGTTTTTAAGTTTTTTTTTTGTTTTTTTAATATTTTTATTGTAATAATTTAATTTTTAATATTATTTCTTATTTTTTTTAATTAAAAACTTGTTTAAATATTTAATTAAAAAGTAAATATTAAAAGATAATTAATGTGAAATATTAGAAATAAAAACTAAAAAATAAAACTATTGTATATATATGTTTGTATTTTTATAAAAAAAAATATTATACTATTTTATTTTTAATATTTTAATATAATATTTATTGTTATTATATTATAAAATAATGCTTGTTATTAATACTATTTAATAATTGTTATTATATTAATTATTACTTTTTTAAAATTATTATTGTGTTATATTATAATTAAATTATAATTTTTGAATTATTTTATTATCTTTTCTTTTTAAGATTAAGCTTTATTAAAATTAAAATTAATTTTTTTATTAAATTTTATATTAATATAGTAATTTAATATTGTATTATTAGTTTGTTGTTGTAATTTTTAAAACTGTAAATTGGTTATTTGTTTAATATTATTAATTATTATTATGCTTATAATTAAATTTAATAATACTTTGTATCAGTTTTTAAATATTTTAAAAATTCTATAAATTGTTTTAAATAGAATATATTATTGGTTTTTCTAATAAAACTTTTTAAATAGTATATTGTTGTTTTGTTAAATATTTTAATTAAGTGTTTTTTTAATTAATAATAACAATAATTAATTAGAAATTTAGTTTTTAAGTTTTGAAATATATTTGGTATTAATTCTATTATGTTTATTTTTATTATTATTAATGTTATTTTTAATTTTTTAATGGCTTTATTAATAAATTTTTTATTATATTTAGAAGTATTAATATATAGCTTAAAGTATAAAAATACTTTGAAAATTTTTTTTATTAAATAAACATAATAAAAAGTTATTATTAATAATTTTAATAAAAACAAAACATTTAATAAACCAATATTACTTATAAAAAAAATTGGTTTATTTTTTGTTAATAAATTTTTAAATATTAATAAAATAATACTTATAATTATTAAGAATAATTTTTTGTAATATTATTTATAATCATAATAAAACTGAATATCATAATTAATATAAATAATATAAAATTAACAAAAAAGCCAAAAAAAATAAAATAAATCAAATTTTTATTTTTTATAAAAAAAAACTGGCTTTAAAATAATAAAATTAGTATTAAAAATACCAAAAAAAAGAATTTTTAATACTTTAAAAAAATTTTTTTTAGCTATTTCAACTTTTTTAATTGTTTTAACTTTTTTAACTATTTAAGCAATAATAATAATAATAATAACAAAAATTATACTAAAATTATCTTAAATAAATTTTTTTAAAAAAACTTTAAAGAAAAAAAATTTTCAATTAAAAAATATTTGTTGTTAAATTTAAATTAAATATTGCTAAGATTTTTAATAACAATAATATTATAATTTTAACATTAATTTAATTTTAATTATATTATAATATTAATTTTAATAAAATTAAAACTCATTTAAACAAATAAATAAATTATTAACTTGTATTTTAAATTATTCTAATATATATTAACTGTTAATAATTTAAATAAATAATTGGTTTTTAAAATTATAAATATTTAAAAATTAATTTTATTTAACAATACAATTATAAAAACTATAAAAAAATAATTATTTAATAACTTTAATTTTAACAAATTTATTAATAAGTTGTTTTGTAAATATTTTAATAATAATAAATTATTTATTTTATTAATTAAAAAATTGGCAAAATATATATAAAGCTTATAAGCCGAACCAAATTTTAACTTAAATTTAATTCCAATCAGATCAAGTTAATTTAAACCAGATTGGTTTTGAAATTTTATTAATATTAATGTTATAAGACTTAATTTTATGTTTATAATTATTAAAATATTTAAATTATAAATAAAATAAAAAAATTAGCATAATTAATAGTTTTTGTTTTTTAAATTTAAATTTTTTCAGTTAATAATAATAATATGCAAAAAATATTAGTGTAAACATTAAATAAAATAATTATAATTTAAGTTTTCATAAAACAAAATTCTTTTATTTATTTAATTACATTTTTTTGAATTTTTTATTAGCCAAAATTATTTTTTCTAAAACATAAAATGTGATTAAAAATATTCTTTAATAATTAAATAATCTTTTTTAATTTTAAATCTTTTAAAAAATTTTAATACAAAAATGAAAATAAAAAATTAAAATTAAATAATAATAAAAAATAATATTTTCATTATTGTATTATGTACTTTCAATTACTTAATATTTCATTTGGCATTTAATTCTTTTGACAATCAATATTAAAAACATAATTTAATATAAAAGTTTACATTAATTTTAATTGGCAATAATAATAAAATAATTAAAAACAAAATAAGTAAAATCTTTAATAATAAAATCAATTTTTAATTGTTACTTTTAATGTTTTTTGACAAGTAACAATCATTATGTAATAAATAAATATTTTAATTTTTATAAATAATATTAAAAAATACATTAATTTAAAAATAAAAATAATTTAAGAAATAAAACTTCATATTGTAATATTTATTTATATTTTATTTTAAGTTAAATATATTTAAGATAATTAAAAATAAGCTTTAATATTTACAAATTATGTTTAGATATTTTTAAACAGTAATTTAACATATATATAATTTTATAAAATATTGTAATGTCATATTCAATATTAAAATTTTATTTTATTAAAGTAAAAATACCGATATATTAAAACACATAACAATGTATTTTTAACAAATGTTAAATTAATTGTTTATATTAAAAGGTTTGATTGCTTTAATTTTAAAACAACAAATATTTTATAACAAAGGGAAAATACATTAAAAATAGGTGCTGAATTGTAACACAACGCGAGAAATCTATTTTCAGGTCAGTTACCGAAATCAGAATCACATGATGTCACTTAATCTCATAAATTAACATCTTTTTTAAATTCTATATACTAAAAATCATTTTTTCCCTTTTTGTTCGTAATGCCTAACTCTTCCGTCGCCTCCAGCATTAATGTCATTTCAGAAGATAGTATCGTCAAAAATGAACAAGCTCTTTACCAATCTGTGAAAGAATTTTTTTCAAACAAAGACCATAAGTTTTATATTGCCATTTCTGCCGCCCTAATATGTTCGGGGATTGGTTTATATTATTATGGCTTTTCTAAATCACCCCGACCAAAGACACGTAAACCAAAGCGAGGAAAAACTTCAAAAGGGAGCGGTCGGTCTTCTCTAGATGGAAAGGCTCCTTCCACCTCTGGTTATATACATTTACTTATAGCTCTCAGTAATCTTTATATAAATTTAACAACATTCAATTGTTTTTTTCTTTCCGATCTACATATTAGAAAAAGGTGTTCGAGGCAAAGCAATCGAAGAGGAAACAGAATATGATAATCTTTCAAAATTGGAAATTGAAGCTTTGCCCCAAGAGGTCTGATATAATATCAAGCTGCCTTTAACTTTGGTGATAAAATCTAATAATCTTTGAATTAAATAGAAACGTTCTAAAGCAGCCCAGCTGCTTAAGGCTCGTGGTAACAAAGCATATGCGGATAAAGATTATGAAAGGGCCGCCGCACTCTATACACGGGCTATTGAATTTTATCCTGATCCTGTCTTTTACAGTAATCGAGCTGCATGTTATTATAACATAGAGGCTTTTTTCAATGTTATTGAGGACTGCGATAAAGCCTTGCAGTTGGATCCCTTCTACATAAAAGCTTTAAATAGGCGTGCTGCCGCTTATGAACAAACACAACAATATCAAGATGCTTTAAATGGTATTTATCTTTCACAATCTTACGACCACAGATAATAAATGGGTTGATGATAGGTTTTCTCTTTGTAGACTATACCGCGTCATGCATTCTAGACAAACTTGCTAATAACACCACAAACAAGTCGATGGACAGGATCCTGAATATAATCGCTCAATCTAAAGCTCAAGAACTTATGAAGGTTTCTATAATACTCGTTTTAGTATCTAAGCTTAGTGTCAGTTGATAACTTTCAAATGGGGCCATTATAATTTATCGGAATCTAGACTCGACCGAGGCGGCTTCCTTCTCAAAGATTCATAACTTCCTTTTTAGAAACCTTTCAACAAGGTTTTAAACTTTTTTACTCTTTCTATCCCATTGTCTGAGCACCAAAAAGCCAAATTGTCAATCATATCTTACCTAAAATCCACAGACAAAGATGAAAAAGCCGACGATAATATTGAGCAGGAGAGCTCTGAAAAAAAACTTGCACCATATTTAATCAATAAGGATGACACAGTTCTTGAGAATGACACAGTCTATGAGGCAGATGGCGACGCATTTTTCAAACGTGGACAAAAACTTCTTCGAGGGCATAAATATCCCGAGGCTCAAACAGCATTTCGAAAGGCAATTGAATTAGGGTGTTCACATATGGCTGAGGCACATGAAATGCGCGGCACCTTTGTTTATTTGCAAGGTGATACTGAGGATGCTTTAAAAGATTACAATAGAGCAATCTTATTGAACCCTCAAATACCTGGGCCATATATCAAACGAGCCACTATTTTCATGGAGCAAGGTATTCCATGAGAATTTTATCTTAGGACGTTAATTCAGTGGATCTTAAATATTTCCTACATCTCTTAGGTAACATATCTGATGCTTTGCACGATTTTGAAGAGGCTACCAAAGTGAATCCGAAGAATCCCAATATTTATTACCACAGGTAATTTTATAGTTAATGAAATATATAAAAACAAAAAAGCTCATTTCATTTTTTAAATTTCAGGGGACAAGGTAAGCAGAAATAATCGATTGGTTATCTGGTCATATATTGAACCTTTTGTAACTATCAAGAACCGTCTCGCTAAGAAAAATTTTCATTCTTTTCTTATAAACCATCATTTTAAATTGCCATACTAACAATTAATTTTGTTTGATAAAGTTCACTTCATAACTGGTAACTTTCAGGAGGCAATAAAAGATTATGAACAAAGCATTGCGATTAATGGAGATTTTCTCTTAAGCTATATTCAACTTGCTGTTGCCCAATATAAGATAGGAGCTATCGAGGATAGCATTGAAGCTTTTGAACAGAGTCTAAAAAAGTTCCCTCAATCAGCGGAGATTCATACCTACTATGGTGAAGTTCTACTTGACCAGCAGCGTTTCGAAGATGCAATGGAGCATTTTGATAAAGCTATAGAGCTTCAAAAAGATAACCCCTTGCACTATGTTAACAAAGGGCTGGCAGAATTTCAGCGCCAAGACCCAGTACAAGCTGAAGAACTATGCCGTGAGGCTCTCAAAGGTGAATATCCTAGTTTCAATAATTTTTACTCTTAGGTCACGGTTTTAATATTTCGTTGCCTTGAAAAAACTAAATCATGAATTTCGTGGTTTAGTTGATCCCGAAAGTGATGTCGCGAATCCTGCGATGGCTCAAATCCTTTTGCAAGCAGGCAAGACCGAATTAGCCTTGAAGTATATTGAAAAGTGTATTGAGATTGCACGTACTGAACAAGAACTTGTTGCACATATACAATACGCTGAGGTTTGTATGACCAGTGATTTTTATTGATTGTCTGCCTCTTACCTAATTTATTTTATTTGTTTATAAGGCCGCAAAATCTCAACTAGTATTCGCAAGAAATTATCCGCAGTTTCCCGATCGCTTTTCATCTTAAGTTTTTTCTTAATACTGGGAATGCTTTTGTGTCCTTTAGCAAACAATGATCTTGAGAGATTTCCTCCTGAGGGTTGGTTTGCGAACAATAATTTTCGTAGTCATGATAAATCTCTACAAATGAGAAACTCATCCTAAAAAGAATTTAACGTTAAGAAATATTCCATTGTGTCAAAAATACAGCACTTGATTCAGGTAATTTTGGTTACAAAGATGTTAAAAGTTCGATTTTAATAATATAATGACCGATGATTAATTAATTAACAATTTTTATTATAAATAAATCTGATGCATTAAATATTTTTTATATACAAAAGCTAAATAACCAATTACATTAATAAATAAGTTTTTGCTGTTATTTACAAAATATATGTTTTAAGTTTAAAATATTTTGTTTTTGTAAGTAATTTATATATATAGTATTTATATTAATTGTTTTGAAATTAATAATTTTTATATTTACATACAATAGCATACAAAAATATTAACACACTTAATTTTTTTGTAACAAGTAAAAAAACTTCATTAATAATTGTTTTTAAATATAAGATGCAACTTTATAATTGTTATAAAAATTAAACTTTTAAGTTATTAATTAATATATTTTTTAAAAAATAAGTTTTTTTGTATATTTTTATACTTTAATAAAATTTAATCCAATTATTATTTAATACAATATTTATGCATTTTTTATATGTGGCTAGTTACTTAAACTGACTTAGATAAACTAAATTAAATTAAATTTACAAAAGTAAACTTATCTAAAATAATTCTTTTATGTAAAATTATAATTAAATTATTACTATTAAAAATCAAATTATTATTTATATAGTAGTTTTAATTATATCAATTTAATATTAAAAGTTTGTAGTTTTTAAAGTGTTATTATTTTAACAAAAATATTTTTACTAAGAAAATACCTAAAATTATTATTAATTATATTATTATCTAAAAAAATTATATTTTATAATAATTTTAATAATACCAATATTTTTATTAATTATAAAATATTTTTATTAATTTTAATATTTAAAAAAAAGCACCAATCAACTTTATAATTAAAAAAACCAAAATATTAATAAATTTAACAATAAATTTGACTAACAAGCCAACTTAATTAGTTTAAATTCCAAAAAAGCCAATTACAAAATTAATAACAATAATAACAACAAAAAAAACCAAAAAAATAACAGTTTTAATATAAGATTTTGTACTAATAAAATAAGATTAAAGCCAATTATAAGTTTAAAAAAACTTTAAAAAAAAGTAAAAACATCTTATAATTAAAGACTAAATAATTAAGATTAGTATTTAAAACAATATTAATTTTTAAAATTTTTTTCAAATATAATTTTTTTTTCAAAATATCAGTTTATTAACAATAATATTTAAGTTAACTTAAAACCCAAATATAATAATTACATAATTTATTTACCAAAAAAATCAAAAATAAAACAAATATAATTATTAATCTAAAAAACAGTATAGTCAAAGAAAAATATATTAATTTGGTTTTAAATATATTAAATTAAAGAATCGAAAAATTCTAATACTATTTTTTATAATTAAAAAAAATCAATAAACAAAAACAGTTTTAATAACTTTAAAATTTTTAAAATAAACAATAATATATTGTTATTAATTAACAGATTTTAAATTAATATTATTAATAAAAACCAAAAAAATATATTATATAAAACAATTACAAAACAAAAGCAATAACAATTACAAAAGATTTAGCAATTTTTAAAGTAATAAAAACAAAAAATTAACAAGTAAAATTTAATTAACAATATTTAAAAATAAAAGATTCTAAAACAAAAAAACTTTTTTCTTTCCTATATCCCAAATTCCTGAAAAAGTACGAATTTTGAAAGAAGTTTTTTCCTGTCTATATTCCTTTCACTATTTAGTTAGATACTACAAAATCTTTTCTGTTTGAATACAAGACTGCTAACAGCAGTGGTGTTTCTGCTATGAAAAAGTACAAGAAAAAGTCAATTTCTGGTTTTGCTGTTGTGAATTTATCTTCTAAAAAGAAGCGAAAGGGTGGTCTGTTGAAAAAATCTCTCAAGATGGTTGGTGTTTCTGTTGGTGGCACCACTGGTAATTCGGCTGTATCTGAGAATGGGGATACTACTGAGTTGGAAAGTGTTAACATGGAAGAGGAATTCTTGGTAGAAGAGACAAGTTTTCAACTGGGAAGTGGAGAAGAGTCTGGTAGTGATGATGTTGAGATGACGCCCAAAGGTCCTAAAAGAATAATCACAAAGTGCATTCTTGGAAAGCCTCTAGGTACAATTGATTTTGGCAAGGAAAGTGATAATAATAGTAATGTATTAGATGAGTCTGTTTTCCTTCTGTCTCCGCTTTTACCCAAGTCTTCTATTCAAGTTTCTGTCTGTAAATCTTTTGCTTTGGACATTGACCTTGTCAATATTGCTGAGAAATCCTCTCAGGAAAAATTGATTTTTGTCAGAAAAATTTTCTTTGGTGTGAATGATTTTGGGGAGGCTTCTACTCTCTCAAAATTTGGTGGGATCATCTGGGCAATATTCACTTCTGAAAAGGCAATAATAGCAGCAGCAAATTTGGCCAATGAGCATGGTATTGTGGTAAACACTGATCTCAAGCGTCCTGTCAACAATTGTATGAATTGGGCAATTGTGCTAAAGGAAATTCCAGTAGGAACATCTATAGAGGCTGTGCACATGACTGTGTCTGAATTCGGTGTCATTAGGTTGATCAAAATGCAATTGGTAAGTTTGTGGCAAAAAGCAATCATTGAATTAGAAGATCAAAATCAGGCTGATCTTTTGGCTTCTAAATAGTCTATTCTTATTGGGAAAAATGCAGTTCGAGTGGCCAGAGTGGATATCAACAAACAATTATGGGAGACCAGAGATAGTTTTAGGACTTTGCTATACACTCTCTCCATGAGAACTACCACTCATGATTTGTGAGACTTCATTGGTTCTGTGGGTGGGAAAACCTGCTTTATCAATCATGATTCTATCAGTTATTCTCACGCCCACTGTGTTACTGTGTGCTTCAGTTCTAAAGTAGATTTGGTTGGTGCAATGGCAGCAACCCCAGTTATAAAAAACATTGGTCTCTGTTGGTCCCATTTCTCTCTGGCTTCATGTACGGTTTGCAAGAATTATGGTCATACATCTTTTAATTGTAGGTTAGTCAAGAGTAATGTGGTTCCAGGCAGCAGAAAAGCTCCCCTTTTGGTTCAGAACCAGGTCAGGTTAGCTAAAATTTATGCGAAGAAGTCTGCACCTATCTCTTGTCCTCTGGCTTTCGGTGGTAAAACTTGGGCATTAGTGGCTGGTGCTTTTTCTGCTCTTCCTTTTTCTGGTAGTAAGTTATGTTTAGGTTCTATTGTCAATGGTAGACCTACTCTTCCTGTTGCAAATAATTTGGAAAGGCATCTAGTTAATATTGAAAGCAGTTTTGTCAGCCTTGTGGGACAAATTGGTAAGTTGGCTAAGAGATTGGATTCACTTATGTCAGCAGTTTCTCAGCCTAACTCTGGATGTCAGTTGCCAGTGACCCTCCCATCTCAGAATCCAGAAGACGATATAGTAATGAGTGCAGATTTGAATGAGACCACTAGTGATGAGACTGCTTTGGTTGTGGACTTGTCTGTGTCCCCTTATGTTATCAAGTTGGAAAATATGTTGGAGAGTCTCTCCAGATCCGTGTTGAGCTTATCTGCTCATTTCAAAAGTTTGGTTTTGGCTGGCGGTGTAAACTCACAACTCTCTTCTCAATGAGTGAGCTCATTTGGAAAGTTGCCATGTACAATGTTAGAAGAATGAATAATCCCATGAAGCAGAATGATATTATTTATTGGCACAAAGACATGAACAATTTAGTTTCTATTTTTATAATTAAAGGGAAAAGTTTGCCCCTGAATTGCTGACAAATTTAATGGTGTTTGGGTGTTTACTTCTGGTTTGGAATCTGGGTATTTGGGTGCTGGTGTTGTTATTGTTATGAACTCTTTCCTGGCAAAGCATGTGTGCAAGGTTTCTAAAGTGTCTAGTTGGCTTCTTTCTATTAAATTGTTTTTCAAAAATAAACTTTCAGTGTCAATTTTGGGACTCTATACTAGTGTTTTTTGGCAATTCAGTTTTTTCAGGCTGGTAACATTAATTCTCTTATTGCAAGGGCTGTTAATGAGTTTTTTTTTTTCCATTCTTGGTGGTAATTTTAATGAAGATGGTTCTCATAAGTGTGTGAGTTTCAAGAAATGCCTTGACTTGGGACTGGTAAATTATCTGGTCAGGAGTCTGGTTGCAAAGAAGCCCACTTGGGCAAATTCTAAGGGTGTCGAAAAGACAATTGACTATGTGTTTGTTTCTTCTAACCTGGTTAATGCATTGGTACATCATAATGTTTTTGAGGTCAGTAAGCATTTTGACATGGATTATCTGGCTGTTTCTGTGTCTTTGGGTTTGGGTGAGCTTTTGGATATGTGATTGAACTCTTTCCACAAATAAGCAAACAAAAACAGATGAAAGTTCGATTTCAAGGGTGTTAATAAAGATAAATAGTGTGTTTTTGAGAGTGCCACATTGGTTAATGTGGCTATGTTCTTAGATGAGTTTGCTGCTTCAGTAAGATTTTCAGATTTAGATGCAATGTGGAGAATTGTTAGCAAGATAATGGTTTTTTTAGCAAATAAGGTGTTCAAAAAAAAATGGTTCAAGGACTTTAATAAAGTCTTTTTCAAAGAATCTTCGAGGTTTTACAAGTTGGAGCTTTTGGTTTCAAAGATTATCAGGGTGTCTTGTGAGGGGAATGTTGTAAATTTTGTTTCTTTTATAAAATGTCGGACTTTTTTGAACAGTGTGAAGGCTTCGGTCATTCAGGATCTGGTGAACTCTGGTGTAGACTCTGGTCATGTTCATTTTGTTCTCTCAAGTGCCAGGAAATCTTATCATGCTTTTAAGCTTGTTGAATCTCAGATTGCTAAGGAGACTAACATCAGGTCTACTATAAACAAGAGAATAGAGAGTTTTGAAATTAATAAAAGTCATACTATAAGGAGTGTGCTAGAGCATCCATTTTGTAAGATGGTGCTTAATCATTTGGTCATCAATAATGAACTGATTTTGGAACCTGATCTGGTTAAGACAAAGGTAAATGTGATTATAGAGGACTGAACTAGGAAGCATCAGATGATTGATGATGTGTTAAATGAATGGTGCCACCAATATTAATCTTTGGAGTATGTTTTTGATGAAGCTTTTTCTGGGGTAATAAGTCAGATTGGTTATAATAAATTGTTTGGGGTGGTTTTTGTTATTCCTGATGGCAAAGCTGCTGGTTTGTTAGATATCTCGAATAAGCTTTGGAAACATTGCAATAAGTTGGTCCTGGAGATGCTGTTGGTGCTATTGAACTCTTGATTGGCTAGTAAATCAGTGTTCAGTCCATGGAAAGAGGCCTGGGTGTCAATGATTCCCAAATCTTATAAGTGGGAAGATGTCCTAACAAATACATGTCCTATTGTTTTAATTGAAACAGCTCACAAGATCTTTTCCAAGGTTCTTTCTGATAGAATCTCTGCTGCATGCAGTGCTTTTGATGTTCTCTGTGGGACAATTTTTCAGTTTTGAAGGGTATAACAACTCAGTCTTTCATTTTTGCAATTGGTTCGGTAATTGAAAATGCTTTGGAAAAAAACTATAAACTTTGGCTGGTTTTGCAGGATATGCAAAAAGCTTATGATTCAGTTGGCTGGGAGCATCTTGAGAAGAGTCTGGTCAGAATTAAGATGTGCAGCAAATTTATTCAATTTTTTGGTAATATATACAGAGATTGTACCAATAGGATTATAACAGACTTTGGTTTAACTGGTGATTATCAAGTGCATGATGGCTTGGATTAGGGAAAGGTTTTTTTCCCCCTTCTGTAATACATATTTTATGATCCTCTGTTGTGTAAAGTCAAATGTCAGGAAAGTGTATGTGCATATAGGTTGAACTCTTGTTTCATTTCTAAAAGTGGTTGTGCTGAAACTCAGGTTGGGCTTTCTTCCTTTTTTGCTGTTGGTGCTTTTGTTGATAATACAATTTAGATTGGTAGCAGTCAGGCTGCTACTCAACATATTCTCAATGTTGCCAGTGAATTTTTTCGGATCAATGATATCTCTATTAATAATAACAAGACAGTGGCCATTCTTATTAATAGCAGAGTCAGCAATCCTTCCCTTTCTATCAGTGGCTCACCTATCTCCATTGCCAAAAAGGGGGAATTTCATCAGTACCTGGGTATTTTTTTTTTAACTGAGAGTCTTTCGAAACCTAGTTTGGCTAAGGCCCATTCAGATGTTTGTTTTTTCATCAATTTGGTTCTGAAAAAAGCTATCTCAGATAAACAATTCTCGTATTTGGTGTCAACAGTTCTCCAGCCCATAGTTAGTTACCAAACACAGTTTAGTTTTATTCTAGTTGGTGTTTGTAACAGGTGGAATGCTCTGATTTGCAAGGGCTTGAAGTATAGATCTGGTTTTTCGCTTAATTTTCCCAGTGATACACTTCACCACCCTTCATTTTATGGTCTGAAATCTTTTTCACAAGTTCAGTCTGAGTGTAAGATAGCCTCTTTTATTGGTTTTGTGAACTCTAGTGGGATTTTGGGTCACTTGTTTTCTCATAGGTCTTATAACTTGCAAGTTCAGTGCTGACATCCTGTTCATCCATTGAACTCCCCTGTTTGTGTTCATGTTAGTGCTTTTAATAACTTTTTGGCAGGCATGGTCCGTATTCTTCTTGACTGTGGTTTGTCTTTGGGTGGATTTTTTGTCAGTTCTTTTCGGTTTTGCAGTAGTGTGCTCATGTCTGCTGTTTTAGACAAGTCTAGATTTTTCAAGTTTCTCCCCTCTCTCTGGCAGTTTGGCATTGCTTTTGTGGATCAACTTCATGATTGTTATGGTGCTGTTTTTGATTGGTACACTTTCAAGTGGTGGAAGAGACTGGACCTCCGTGGCCCTATTCCTGAATGATTCAAGCTTGCTACTGCATTTCTCAATGTTGTGTCTCCCCTATCTAGTAATTTGCATGTTTTGGGTGGTTGTCAAGACATTTTTGGTTCCAGTGACTTTGTTTCTGTTTGTAATCATTTTTTTCGGATTGGTTCTGGTTTGTTATCTATATACACAAATGGATCTCTGAGAAATCTGGGCACTGCTGGCTGTAGAGCTGGTGCTGCTGCTTTTTTCGAGGATATTGGTTCAGGTTTGGGTGTTGGTGTATCAGGCTTGATGTTATCTACTCTGGTGGAATTGCAGGCTATTGTATTGGCCTTGGAATGTGTTCCTTCATCTAGTTCTGTTCATGTGTTTTCTGATAGTCAGTCTGCTTTGAGTGCTTGCAAGTCAGAGATGGGTCTCATGTGTCTTGACTTTTGCAATCAGTATTGGGTCAAGCATTGTTATATCGCTAATATTGTTTGTGGTAGAAATTTGAGGGTTGATTGGCATAAGGTTAAGAGTCACTCTGGTGTTTCTGGAAATGAGTGTGCTAATACGATTGTTGGTGCTGCCTCTCTCTCTTGTTGGCGTCTTTGTCTTTGCTTGAATGAGCATTTTTTGGTGGCTGATGGTAAGGTAGTTTCAGACAATTCCAGACATTTTGTTTGTGATATTTTTTGCTCAGTTTGTCATGCACACTGAAAGGTTGGTTCTGGTTCTAAGTTGTTAAAAGATAGTTTGCTTTCTGATGTTGATTGGCTCCACTCTTCCCGGGTTTGGCATTCTGACTTGCACATGGCCATTGGCTTTACTAGCAGACCCTCAGCTAATGTTTGTACTTATTTTATGAAGACTTTGCACCACCAGTTGCCAATTGCAGTTAGGAAGGGCCTTTATAGTAAATGCTATTCTAATGTGTTGTGTCTATATTGTGGTGATGTGGAGTCATCGGACCATGTGTTTTTTTGTAAGGTTGACAATTCTGCTCGTTGTCAGATATTGACCTCCCATGTGGCTTCTTGAAAGACTCTTTCTGGTTTGTCACTTTCTTCATCAGTTATGATACAGCTGTTGTTGTCTTGTGCTTTTAATTTTCTGGTTTCCATGGCTCTTTGCAAAGGTTTTGTGTTTAATAATTGGTTTTGCAAGGCTGTCTCCATCTTCCATAATCCCAAAATTAGTGGCTTAGAGGTTGTTAAGTTTGTGCATTCTCTTGGTCTTGCGTTTAGAGATGATATTTGGCTGGTTCGTGTTAGATATTGTGCCCATATGGAAAGGACCAAGCTAATTCTATTAGATAGTTCAGCTTTTGTTTTGGTCTCTGGTCTGGCTTTGGGGTTTTCTGCTAGTGTGGTTAAATTGCTTGGTATTGCTAAGGCTGTAGATGTGTATTTTGGTTTTCGCAAACCCTGTTTATTTTTTTCTGGTATAAGTAATTCAGTTTCTGTTTATATACTTGCATAGTGTTGTTCTGATTGGCCTGAGTGGCTGGTCACATGTAGACAATGCATGATTCATGCCTAATACAGGTTATTTCTTTGATGTGTAGCTTTAGGTGGTGTTTGGACCTCACTTGTTAAGCAATAAAAAAAAAAAATTAAAAAATTTTTAAAATACAAACTTTATATAAAACATCTTAATATTGTTCTTAAAAACCAATTTTATATTAATAAATTATACATAAACTAAAAACAGTCTTAATATAAATCAATTTAATCTTGTAAAAAATATCAAATATTAAAATAAAAAACTTTTATTTAAAAAACTTTTAATAATTAATAATTGTTTTTTAAGTATTATTAAAAGCAATATTATTAAAAAACAAAAATACTTTAATATTTATTTAATTAATCTAATTTTTAAAATCAAATAATTAAATATATTAATTAAATAAATAACAAAAATATAAAAAAATTTTTTATTACTTTAAAAGAATTGTTATCAAATATAATAGAAATTTAAAAAAGATACTTTTTGGTTATTTTGACTTTTTTAATTATTTTTTTTTTATAATATTTAACAAGTGAGGCTCAAATATTATCTAGCACAATACATCAAACTAAGTAATTTAAATTAGGCACAAATTATGTATTTTTTACACATGACCAGCCACTCAAACTGATTAGAGCAACACTATAAATCTATCATAACAGATACCATACTATCAATACTAGAAAAAAAACAGCAGAGTTTATGAAAACCAAAACAGACACCAAATGCCTTAGCAATCCCAAGCAACCTAACTACTTTAGCCAAAAGCAAAAATGACAAACTTTGGGTCACAGAAAAAACAGAACTATTATGATAAACTAAACTATCTTTTTTTATAAAGGCTCTATATTTGGCCTTAACCAACCATATGTCAGCATAGTGAGCAGTATCAAAATCCTAAACAAAGTTAATAATAATTCTCTCTGCAAACTTAGCATCATCCAAAACAGATACAGCCTCCAGATACCAATCTCTAAACAAGAAGTTTTTGCATAAAGTAGTGTATAACACATTATCAGAAATGCACAAAGAAAGCACCTGCGAGATCTGAGACAAAGAGAGACCCAAATCAGACACAGCATGCCACTTAACCAGATGGGAAGTAAGCAGATTCTTATGAACTTCAGAGTCAAACGCACATACAAAAAAGTGATCAGAGCTCTTCACCTCTCTACAATGAAGACACAAAACACTTAGATAATCCCTATTATACAAACACTTCTGCATAACAACCAGCAGGCAGTGGTGCAGAGCTTTCAAAAAGTATAAGTACAGACCAGTAGTAAACTTGCTGGTGAATCCAGCTGCTATGTGCAAATTGGAATGCCAGACCAAAGCAGTACAAACCCAATCCACATCACCAATCATACCTTTGTTAATAATAGCAAAACCAAGTTCAACTTTCCAACAAGCACAATTCACAGTTCTAAAAACATTCCAAGCAAAATGTCAAACATTACCAGACATCATTATCCTACCAGTCTTAATGAATATTTTCTTAATCAAAACAGGAAGCACCAAATTTGAACTTGCAGTTGAATCAGCCAACTCATCAGCATATTTATTACCCAAAACACCCGAATATTTTTTAATCTTATGCCAAGAAACACTAAGCTTTTTTTCCCTAATCAGATTTATAACACCACACTACTTCATCCAGCAATGGTTGTGGAAGTCTAGAGAAGCCAAAACTGATTCAGCAGCACAAGCACCTAAGGCAATCTGACTGTTTAAATAAACCACAATAGAGCTGCAAAAAAGAACACACTCCAAAGCTAAAACAATCACTTGCAATTCAGCCAAAATGAAAGAAACCAGCCCACTAACCCTAATACCAATACATAGATCCACATCTAAAAAGTAAGCAGCTGCACCACATTCCATCTCCTGCATACCAAAATTTTTTAAAGATTTGTCTATGTAAACCTCAATGACATTTAAATTAGAAATGAAAAGACACTGTTTCAGCCAAAAAACACCATCCAAACCACTAACATCCAGTAACTGGAGTTCAATAACAGGTAGACTATTATAAAAGAAAAAGTAAGCCAAAAAGTCACATGCCAAATTAAACCAATAAGGGACTGGGCCTCTTAAATCAAGTCTTTTTTAATAACAGAAGCTTTTTCAGTCAAAAATCAAACTCTTTTTGGTATACAGCTGTTTGATAAAAACAACTCCAAATCTCTTGAGTGAGTATAAAACATCATAAAACAAATAATCCCCCAAAATCGAAAACATTGGTGTCCCACCAGAAAAATGGAATGCCATACAAGAAAAGTTCTTAAGAGACATATTACAATTCAAAAAAATTCTAACAACACCAGCCAAAAAATTGTTAATTGAACTGACACATAATCTGACCAGATGACATAAAGAGTGAACAGACGACCAACTTAGAATCTGTAGATCAAAAGATCTATGAATAAACAAGTGACTCAGAAGCCCACCAGCATTTGAGAAACTCAGTACAGAAGCCACTTTGCACTCAGCTTGCAACTGTTCTAAAAACTTCAGATCATACAAAGATGGATGATGAAGAGCCTCATTAGAAAAATCTTTCAGTAGTCTAGTTTTAAGTCTTAAACTTTTTTTAATCAATGCATCCCACCTAATATACACACTTTTAGAAAGAAAACTAAACTGAGATCTATAACTAACAATAGGTTGTAACACAGCCAATACCAGATAAAAAAACTGTTTGTCTAAAATAGTTTTTCTCAAAACCAAATTAACAAAAAACCTAATATCTGAATGAGCTTTCGCCAAACTGGGTTTGGACAAACTCTCAAATAACAAATAAATCCCAAGATATCTATAAGATTCTTTTCTATAAGCAATTGAAATCAGCAGACTACTTATCAACAATAATGCTTCCCCTACTCTTCTGTTGATAGAAATAGCCACAGTCTTTTTATTATTAATGGAGATGTTATTTATACTGAAAAACTCACTAACAATGTCCAAAATGTACTGAGTGACAGTCTGGCTATTTTCCATCTATATTGTATTATTAACAAAAGCACCAGCTGCCAAAAATAAAGTCATACTACCTTGGTTTTCTAACCTGTCAGTTTTAGCAACAAATCTGGAGTCAATACAGTATTCACACAAACTCTCCTGTCTTTTAACTTCACATAAAAGGGGATCGTAAAAGATCCTCCACAGCAAAGGAGAAAACATCTCACCCTGGTCAAGACTATCATGTACCTGGTATCCATCAATTAGGCCAAAATCAGTCATAACATGATTAACATAATCATTGTGAATACTTCCAAAGAATTTGATGAAATAATTACACATCTTAACTTAAACCAAACTATTCCTTAAGTAATGCCAACTCACAGAATTATAGGCCTTCCACATATCCTGTAAAACAAGCCAAAACTCATGATTTTTTTCTAAAGCATTTTCAACAACTGAACTGATGGCAAAAATAGGAGACTGGGTAGTAGTGCCCTTTAGCACAGAGAAATTGTTACTGTGAAGAACATCAAACACATTGCATGCTAACAAAATCCTATCAGAAAGTATTTTAAAGAGAATTTTATAAGTAGTCTCAATCAAAGTTATCAGTTTAGTATTGGTCAGAATGTCTTTCCACTTATAAAACTTAGGAATTATAGACACCCAAGCTTCTTTCTAGAGTTGGAGAACAGATTTATGAACCAAACAGAAATTCAAGAGATCCAACAACATACCAAGTACTAAATCATCACAATGTTTCTAAAGTTCATTTATAATACTAAACAAACCAGCTGCTTTACTATCTGGCAGATCTTTGATTACATGCACCAAATCTTCATAGCTAATAGCATTCATTACTCCAAAAAAAGCATTATTGTCAACATAATCCAATGGCAGATATTGATGCTGCCACAAATCAGAAATGTTATATGGCACTATTCTTTTTTTTGTCCAATCTTCCATAATCTTGTCAACATTATTCTTAATATCAATTGGATCCACAATTAAACTACTATCAGAAACCAGGTGATCCAGCATTACTTTTTGAAAAAAACATTCCAAAACATTACAAATTATGTGGTTTTTGTCAATTACAAAACTTTTTAACTATTTTTCAATAGCAAATCTAATGTTTAACTTCTCAGCATGTAAAGACTCAGCCAGCTTGGACACACAATAAGACTTTCTTACACCAAAGAGAGAAGAATGTATATAATCAGAATTTGCACCAGAGTTAACAAGAACCTAAATAATAGATGTTTTGTCAGTATCCAAAGAGTCTCAACATTTCAAAAGGGAGACAAATCTGTCAGACACCACCTCATGAAAAGCCTTAGCCAATCTTGAAACCAAAACTTCCAGTTTGTAAAACCTGGATGATTTTTTGGTGACACATCTCATCATAGCTCTTAAACTATTTTTTTTTGAAAACACCATTAGCCAAAAGAGACACCACCTTGCGAACAGTGTTCTATATAGCATCCAGATCCAAATACTTTTTAGATGTAACAAACTTATTAGAGAACATAGCAGTATTGGCCACCATAGTGTTATTAAACTCACCCTATGTTACCTTATTAGTATTTTTGATGTCAAACTTCCAACAATTCCTGTTTGCCTGTTTGCAAAAAGAGTTTAACTGCACATCCAAAAGTCTACTCAAACCCATGGACATAGAAACAACATGATGATCAGTGTCAAAGTGCTTACCAACACCCAAAACATTACAACATAGAATTGCATTGACCAGATTCGAAGAAACAAATATGTAGTCAATTGTTTTAGCAATATTTCTGGAGTTTTCCCATGTAAGCATTTTGGCTGTTGAGCTTTCAACTAAAGAATTAACTAGACCTAAGCTAAAACATTTTTTAAAACTTGCACACTTGTGGAAACCATCTTCATTGAAATTGCTGCCAAAGATGACAAAAAAGGACTCATTTATAGCTTTGGCAATAAGAGAATTGATATTACTAGCTTGGGAGAATTGAACTGCAGAAGAAGCACTAACATAGAGCCCCAGAATTGAAACAAAAAGTCTATTTTTAAAGAGTAACTTGATAGAGAGAAGCTGACTAGATATCTCATAAATCTTATACATATGTTTTATTAAAAAATTGTCTATAACTACAGCAACACCCGAACCCAAGTAGCCAGAGTTCAAACCTGAAGTAAACACTCAAACACCACTAAATTTGTTAACAATCTATGGATGGATCTTTCCTTTTAGCTTTGTTTCCATAAAAATTGAAACCAGATTGTTTATGTCTTTATGCCAATACACAATATCTTCTTGTTTAGCTGGATTGTTCATTCCTTTGATGTTGCACATAACAATTTTCTATACAAGACTGGTCATTGAAAAAAAAGTTGAAAGTATATACTACCAGCCAAAACCAGACTATTAAATCAAGCAGACAAGCTCAAAATGGAAGCAAAAAGGCCTTCTAACATATTTTCTAATTTAACCACATAAAAAAATGAGGAAGGGTTCGAAACAATAGCAGTCTCACCACTAGTGGTCTTACCCAAACCCACTTTCATCATTATATCACCTTCCAGATTCTGTAATAAGAGGAGTTATTAGCAGTTGACATCCAGAGCTAGGCTGGAAAACTGTTGGCATGAGTGAATCCAACCTCTTAGCCAACTCACCAATTTGTTCCACAAGATTGGTGAGACTGCTTTTAATATTGACCAATCACAATTTCAATTTATTCACAACAGGAGAAAGGAATTTATCATCATTGATGGAACCAAAAAAAGGTTTACCACCATAAAATGTATTAGTTGAAAAAGTTTTTACAACTAAAGCCCAAGTTTTGTCACTGAAAAACAGGGGATAAGAGATAGGCACAGATTTTTTTTCATAAATCTTAGCCAGCCTGAATTGATCATGAACTGAAAGAGAAGCTTTTTTGCTTTTGGGAGCCAACAAATCACCTAAAACCTTACAAAAGAGAAATGTATAGCCCAGAGTTTTACAGACTGAACACAGAACAAGCGACAAGTGAGACCAGTAGAGACCAACTCTTTTTATAATTGGAGTCATGTTTAAAGCCCTATTCAGATCTGACTTAGAACCAAAACACACAATGGCACAGCAGATGTGAGCATAGGTTAAAAGATTATAATCAATAATACAAGTTTTCCCACTGATTGAATCAATAAACTCCCAAATATCATGAGCAGTTGTACTCATGAAAAGAGTGTACAACAAAGCTCTAAACTCATCTTTGGAATCCCATGTTTGTTTATTAACATCAGTCCTGGTCATCTGCACTGTATTTTTCCCAATGAGAATAGACCATTTAGCAGCCAAACGATCAGCTTGATCCTAATTATCCAACTCAATAATTGTCTTCTGCCACAGACTAACCAGCTGTATCTTGATCGACCTAATGATTCCAAATTCAGCTACAGCAGCATACACAGTTTTAACAGATATTTTCACCAGAATCTCCTTTAGCACAATTGCCTGATTTGTACAATTGTTGATAGGGCACTTGAGATTGGTGTTTACTACAATACCATAATCATTTGCCAATTTTGCTGCAGCCATTATTGTCTTTTTAGAAGTGAAAGAAGTCCAGATAATCTCACCAAATTTTGAAAAGTTAAAGGCTCTTCCAAAACTATTTACACCAGAAAAAATTTTTTTGACATAAATTAATTTTTCTTGAGAGGATTTGCTGGCCACCACTACAAGATTAATATTCAGAGCAAAAAATTTCCTGACCAAGACCTACACTGCATGTTTGAAAAAGAGAGGAGGAGGAAAAGAGAGTGACTAATTATTTAAAAAAAATACAAAAAAAATAACTTAATTAAATTTTTAAAGAAAATAAAAATTATATTAAATTATTTCAAGTAAACTTTTTTAATAAAACTTTAAAAAAAAAAATATTTTTAATTAAAGATAAAAACAGTATTTTAGAATTAATAAAAAATTATTATTTTATTATTTTATTTATAAAAAATATTTTTTATAAACTATTATTAAATAACTTTAATAATTATAAATATTTTAATAATAAAAATATTATTAAGTACTTTAAAAAATAAAAAAATTGTAATTTTTTACTTTTTAGTTTAATTATAATTATAAAAATATGAAAAAAAATTTTATATGTTTTTTAGTAATTTAATTAATTTAAATAATTAATTATATTTATAAAACATTAAAAATAATTCAAAAAATAATTAACTATTAACTGTTTAAAAAAACAATGTTGTCAAAAATAATTTTATTATTGTTTAAATTTATTTGTTTTAAATTATTAAAAAATATATAAATTATTAATATTATTAAATAATAAAAATACAAAGCAATTTTTGGCTATTAATAAAACATTTTTTTTGGTTTTAAATAAATTTTTTTTTATTCAAAGTTTTTTTAAGTAATTAATTTTAATATAATTTTTATTAATATAAAATTTTTAAAACTTTTAATAACAAATTAATACTTAAGTTATTTTTTAACAGCTTTTTTAAGTTATTACTTTTAATTTTAAAGTCAACTTCTTTTTTTGGTTTTTTTAATGTTTTTATTAATTTTACTATAATTATACCAATAATAGTGTTTTTTATTATAAATAATATTAATAATAATATATTTATCAAAACTAGTTTTAATTAATATAACTAAATTATTTAATATGTTAAATTTTAAAATTTTACCAATTTTAAAAGTAAAACAAATTATATTTCTATATATTATTTTAATTACTTAATTTTAAAAATTATATTAATAAAATAAAAAATAAATTTTTTTTTCTGTTTTTAAAAATATTACTGATTTTAATAATATTAAAAAAATAATCACAATTTAATAAAAAATTTTTATATAAATAACTTTTATTTAAATGTTTAATAAAACTATTAAAATTAAATTGACTTATATTAAAACTGTGTTTTAATTTTTGTATGTTTTTTTAATTTAAAATTAATTATTAAGAACAATATTAAGCTTTTTTGTATAAAGTTTACTTTTTAAGTTGTTTTTGAATATTGTTTTTAAAATTAAGCTTGTTAAAACATTTTTTATTACAAATTTTAAAATTGTAAAATTTTTTGTAATATTTGTTTTTGATTTTGCTTTTTTGTTATAACTTTATACAATATGTTTTTAAGTATTTTTTTAACAAAATAAAAATCGTTTTTAATATCTTTAATAAGATTTTTAATATTAAACTAAAGCTTATTAATTTATAATAATATATTATTATATATTTTAAGTTTTTTAAAATTATTAAAACTGTTTTTACTTATTAATTAATTTTAACAATAAAAAAAAGTTGTTGTTTTTTTGGTTATTATTATTTAAGTAAAAAAATTAACTAATTATAAAAAAACATAATTAACATATAATAACAAAAAATAATATAAAATAATACACAATAATAATCAATTATATAAAATAATACACAATAATAATCAATTATATAAAATAATTAGTAATAATACCAAATAATTAATAAAATTAAATAATATAAAATAATATAAAATAATAGATTATAATTAATAATAACAAAATATAATAATAATAATAATAATAAATATAAAAAAAACTTCTTTCTTTCCTTCATCCCAAATTTCTGAAAAAGAGTCAAAATTTTGAAAGAAGTTTTTCTGTTTTTTTATATACTGTCTTCCACCATTTCACAAGAAACAAACCCTTTCATTGTTAGTCCAGCTGCCACTATGAGTGGCCCTAGTGTTAAGAGAAGGTCAGCCAGAGTTTTAACTACTGGTTCAGTTGGTGGTAGTTCAGGTCATAAAATCAAGAAACTCCCTGGTAGTATTAAGCTCTCAAGTAGTGATGCAACTCTCGAAAGTGGTGGGTCTGGTTATGTGGTCAGGCAATTTAATGGCATGGATACTAATGAAGAAGCTTCCGAAAATGAAGAAGTACCTAATTCCAAGATGAATACACCTTAAGTCAAGCGTTTCAATAATGGTGCAACTGTCAGCTTCCCTCTCGGCTCTATTAATTATGACATGAAGGAAAAAGATGAAGTTTCCCTTCCCCCCTGTAAGTTTTTCTTTTTGGATAAGGTGTGGGTGGATCCCAAAATCATTAAAACTCAAGTGGAAGTCACTGTGAAAAAATCATTCACTTTGGACATTAATTTTTCAGCTGTAGAAGAGAAATTGGCAACGGCCAAAACTCAGGTCATAAAGAAATTATTTTCAGAAATCAATGGTTTTGGAGAGGCTACTACCCCCTCAAAATTTGAAGGGATCATCAGATCTACATTTACATCAGAAGAAAGCATGAAAAGAGCTGCATCATTGGCTAGAGAAAAGGGGATTATTGTAAACAGTGATCTCAAAAGACAAGAAATTCACTCAGATCGGGCCATAGTAATCAAAAAAATTCTCATGGATACACCTAAGGACATGATCATTGCTGCAGTAGCTGAATTTGGAGAAATTAAGTCGATCTATGTACAACTGGTTGGGCTATGGCAGAAGGCTGTGGTTGAGTTTGCCAAATCGAAACAGGCAGTGTAATTGGCTTCTAAGTAGTCGTTTCTAATTGAGAAAGATTTGGTGCATGTGACTATGACTGTGGGAGATCGCAAGACTTGGGCTTCTAGAGATTGGTTCAGAGCACTGTTGTTTACTTTGCCAGTGGGAACGACGGCTCATGATCTTGGCAATCTGTTAAAAGAGGCTGATGGAAAAACTTGCATTATCAATCAGTCATTTGAAATGGACAATAGGGTTTGCTGTGCTGTGGTTGGTTTTGATTCTGAGAAGAAGCTGGAAGCTGCTTTTCGCACAAAACCAATTTTTGGTGGTGTGAGACTTTTTTGGGCTAGGTTAGGCTTGGTTTGGTGTAAAAAGTGTGGGAGATTTGGACACTCAGCCTTAGAATGTAATGCTTCTGATGTTTTTGTTCCTACACTTTCTATTGCTTTGAAAAAAAGAAGACATGTTTTTAGTGCAGATCACTTTCATTTAGCCAAGTTATATGTAAAGAAAAATGTTCCTATTTCTCACTCTGTTGCCTTTGGTGGCAAATCTTGGGCTCAGGTGGTTTCTCTTGCTTCCTCTGCTGGTGGCTCTTCCTCTGGTTTTGGTTTTGGTTTTGGCTCCTCTTTGTTAGGTGCTTCGAGTTTGGTTGGTAGTGCTCCCTCCTCCCCAATTGACAGGTCTCTCTTAGATGCTCAGTTGGCATCTTTGGAGTGCTCTCTTGAACTTTTGGCTGACCAGGTTTCTGGCATTCTTAGGAAATTGAATTTTGTTGAATTGGTGCTTATGGTGCCATCTTCTGATACTCCTTCTTTGGTTGGCTCTGTACCTGTGGCTCCTGTTTTGGACTCGGATATGGTTTTGGATGGCGCATTAATGTCACCCTCTCCCCCTCCCTCAAATGCTGAGTTGGATGCGGGTTTCAGTTCAAGTAGTTCAAAGATTCTGACCACCAAAGTGGGTGGCTTGGAGTCTAAAATGTTAGCTCTGGAGGCTTCAGTTGGTTCTGTTTTGGTGAGATTGGATCTCTTGTGTTCTGATTTGGGTTTCTCTTTACTGCTTTCATCCCAATGAGTGGTTTGGTTTGGAAATTTGCTACATGTAATGTTCATGAAATCAATGTTCCTGCCAAGTAGGAGAATGTTGTATGTTGGCATCATAATTCAGGCAATTTGGTCTCGTTTGTCATGGAAACAAAGTTGAGGTCTTCTACTAGGCCATGGATTGCAGATAAGTTTGATGGAGTGCAAATTTTTTCTTTGGGATTGGATAAGAGTTTCGTTGGTGCTGGGATTGCAATTATTATGAACAGTTCATTGGCTTGACATGTTTCTAAGATTGAAGAGATCTCTGGTCGAGTTATTTTGGTGCATCTTTTGTTTAAAAACAAGCTTTCAGTGACTGTACTTGGTTTGTATGCTGGTGCATCTCCAGACATTTGTTTTAGGCAGGCGTCTGAGGTTAATTCATTTATTGCTAAGGCTGTTAATGCCAGCAATTTTGTTGTCTTGGATGGGGATTTTAATGAAAATGAATCTGGGAGAAGTGCGAATTATGGGTTTTGCTTGGGTTTTGGTCTGGTCAATTCACTTGCTGGTCATCAGTTGGCAAAGGCTTCTACATAGAGCAACTCGAGAGGGATAGAAAAAACTATTGATTACATTTTGGTTAGTGAGAATCTGTCTTCTGCTGTTGCTAAACATTGGGTTGGATTAGTCTTAAAATTTTTTGATACAGACCACAAGACTGTCATGGTGTCAGTTGGTCTGGGTGGACTTTTGGATGTTTAGTTGAATAGTTTGCGCAAACAGGCTAACAAGAATTGTTGGAAGTTTAAGGTCAAGGACGCAGATGCTTCCAAGTGGTCTGAGTTTAGGGATTGTGTTTTAGCTAAGCTTCTGTTGATCAAGGACCTCTTCTCTGATGCCAAAGCTGGTGGTAATTTGGATACCATGTAGGCAATTTTAGGAAAAGTGATGGTTGAGTCTGCTGATGAGATTTTTTCCAAACAATGGTTTAGTGAATTTCAATGTTCTAGAAATAAGCATTCTTCAAAGTTCTTTGGGTTGGAGTTACTTGTTGCCAAGATTGTTGGTGTGGTTCATGCTGGTAATGTGCTTGAAGTTGATTATCTCATGAGGAAATGGTCTACTTTGGATGAAACCAAAGCTTGCACGTTCTCTGATTTGGTTAGATTGGATGTAAATAGTATGGTTCTTCTTAAGTACCTGTTATCAAGTCACAAAGAATACAGGAAGTTGAAGATGTTTGAATCAAGGTTGGCTAAGGAAGCTTCTATTAGGGGAGCTGTAGAAAGACACATGGAGAGTTTTGCTTCTAATAAAAGAGGCATGATAAGAAGTGTATTGGATTGGTCTTTTCGCAAAGTAATTCTTGATCATTTGGTTGTTGATGATGGTTTGGTTCTGGAACCTGTGGAGGTGAAGTCTAAGGTGGATGAGATTATGGTGGGATAGACAAGGAAGTGGGTGGTGTCTACAGTGGTGTCTGAACTCTGGGTTCGCCAGTATGCACTTCTGGATTATATACGGGATGACGCTTTTTCTGGGATAATGCGTAAAATTGGTTTGGGTAAGCTGTTCTCAGTTGTTGGGGATCTGTCTGATGGCAAGGCTGCTGGCTTGTCTGGCATTCCTAATGAGCTGTGGAAGCATGGTGGTGATGTGGTGTTGGGTTGCCTTCTGGAGCTGTTGAATACATGTCTGGTTGTTGGGGGTGTGCCTACTTTGTGGAGGAGAGTGTAGGTTTTGATAATTCTGAAACCTTATGACTGGGATGGGGTTCTTACAAACATTTGGCCTATTGTGCTGATTGAGACTGCCAGGAAGATTCTCTCCAAGGTTCTTTCTGACAGGATTTTGTCAGCTTGTAGCAAGTTTGGTGTTCTGCATGGTGATAATTTTTCTGTTTTAAAGAGTACGTCTACCCAGTCTTCAGTGTTTGCTGTCAGCTCGATAGTTGAGAATGCTTTGGAAAAGAATTGAGAACTTTGGTTAGTGTTGCAGGATATGAGTAAAGTGTATGACTCAGTTGGGTGGTACCACTTGGAAGCAAGCTTGAAGTGCATCAAAATGTGTAGTAGATTCATTAGTTTCTTTAGTGGCATATACAATGATAGGGTTAACAGAGTCATGATGGATTTTGGTCTGTCAGATGGCTATTGTGTGCATGATGGTTTGGATTAAGGTGAGGTTTTCTCCCCCTTTCTTTGGAGAATCTTCTATGATCCACTATTGTGTGAGATCAAATGGCATGAACATTTGTGTGGATACAGGATTGACACTAAGTTTGTGGCAAGGACTGGCAGAATCGAGAGTAGTGGTAAGATGTCCTCCTTTTTTGCTGCTGGTGCTTTTGTGGATGATACAATTTGGATAGGAGATTGCTAGGCTTTCACACAGTATGCTCTTAATATTGCTAGTGAATTTTTTTCTATCAATGATATTTCAATTAATAATGAGAAGACAGTGGCCATTCTAATTAATCAGGATGTTAAGGTTGCTTCATTAAGTATTAGTGGTTAGCCGATTTCTATAGCAAAAAAGGGTGAGGCTCACAGGTACCTGGGAATCTTTTTATTAACTGAAGGGTTGTCCAAACTTAGTTTGGCCAAGACACACTCGGATGTCCATTTTTTTACCAATATAGTACTCAAAAAAGCCATCATGAATAAGCAGTTTTCTTATTTGGTCTCAGCTATTTTGCAGCCAATTATTAGTTACAGAATGCAGTTTAGTTTTGTCTCCTCTGGTATATGCCGCAAGTGGGACATTTTGGTAAGAAAGGGTCTCAGGTCTAAGGCTTGCTTGCCTCATGACTTCCCGAATGAAGCTTTGCATCATCCTTCTCTTTATGGCTTGAAGCCTTTTGATCAGATACAGTCCGAAAGCAAGGTGGCTGCTGTGATCTTTTTTTTGAATGCTCCAGGTATTCTTGGTTGGTTGTTTCTCCATTGTTTCTTGGATTTGCAGGTTCTTGGGTGGACGCCCTTGAATCCATTGCAGTTTCTAGTTAAGCTGCATGTTAGTCCTGTGAACAATTTTTTAGCTGATATGGTCAGAATTTTTTTGGATTGTGAGCTGTCTTTGGCAAACATTCTGCTTAGTGTTTTTAGGGATCCTGGTGTTTTTCCTATGTCTGTGATTTTGGAAAAGTCCTTGTTTCTTAGTTGTGTTCATTTTTTGAAGTGTTTTGGGGTTGCCTTTGGTGACAGACTTCTTGACAAAAAAGGTGCTGTAATGGATTGGAAGACTTTTAATCATTGAAAGAAGCTTGATCCCAGGGGCCCTGTGCCTCATTGGTTCAATGTCATGCATAAGTTTTTGCTGGATAGGGGCTTGGCGCCGCATGCTGCTGATGATGCTGGTGGTTTTTTGGGCTGTAGTGTTTTGGACTCTGAACAGTTTGCTTTTGTGCAAGATGGTTTGCTTGAAGTTTGGTCTGACTCTTTGGATGTTTATACTGATGGTTCATTGAAATCAGCTGGCTCCTCTAGCGTGGTTAGTGGGGCTGCTGCTTATTTTTCTGCTTTGGATGTAGGAGTTGGTGTTGGTGTATGTGGGCTTTTATCTTCGATTCTGTCGGAATTGCAGGCTGTGGCTCTTGCTCTGGAATGCATTTCTTCCTCCTATTTAGTGGTTTTGCATCTCGACAGCCAAGCTGCCATTGATACGTGTATGTCTGAATTGGCTTTTGTTGTCCCTAACTTTTGCAATCATTGTTGGATTGAGAGAAGACATATTGTCAATTTGATTAGGAATAAGGATCTTGCTGTGAGTTGGGTTAAGGTTAAGGGTCATTCTGGAGTTCCTGGCAATGATCAAGCTGATGCGCTGGCTGGTAAAACTGCTGACTCTCCCATTTCTTTGCTGTCTGGAGTTTGTAAGTGTTTTCTGTTGGCTGAGGGTACTGCAGTTTTGGGTAATGCTTGTCACTTTGTTAGAGATGTTTTTAAATCTGTTTGTCATGCTTGTTGGGAGGCTGGTCCAGATTATAATGTGGTTTTAACTATTCCGTTGCAGCATTTTGATTGGGACATTTCCACACAGGTCTGGCATCCTAACTTGTACATGCTTGCTGAATTTACCAGCTGGAAATCGGCGAGTCTTTGCATATACTTAATGAAGGCTCTACATAGAAGATTGCTGGTGGCTGTTCGCAAAAGATTGTACAATAAACATTATCCTGGTGTTCAGTGTTTGTTGTGCAGTGAGATGGAGTTGCCCGACCATGTTTTTACTTGTTCTCAAGATGTTTATGTGCAGGAGAATATTCTGTCAGAGATATTTGCTCGTTGGATTTCTGTGACTGGTGCGTGTAACTCGTCTTTTTCCTCTGTTTTGAGGACTCTTGATCTCTGCTGGTTGGACGTTGGCTTGTATTCAGTCTTGTGTAGAGGATTTGTGCTTAAGGATTGGTGTACAGAGGCTGTTAGCATTTTTGAGGATGTTAAGTGTGCTTTTAGTGTGGTTGTTAACTTTGTGAGGTATTTAGTTAAGTTACATTGATCTAAGGTATGATTGGCTAGATCTAAATTTAGGGTGGACATAGAGAAGACAGGTTTGGTTGGTGATGATGGTTTGGTGTTAGGACTGTCGCGTTGCATGACTTCTATGCTTTCGGATGGCATGATTAGGTTGCTTGGCATTGTGGAGTCTTTTGCTGTAAGTTTTGGCTGTTGCAGACCTTGTCTTTTTTTTTCCAGTTTGAATAGTAATCCATGTATTAGTTTAAGTGTATAGTGTTGCCTTGTCTGGCCCGAGTGGCTAGCCACATGTAGAAAGTGCGTGAATCACGTTTAGTTTGAGCCACTTGGTTTGGTTCTATGTACTAGGTAGTGGTTGGGCTTCACTCATTAAATGAATAAAATAAAATAATAATAATAATAATAATAATAATAATAAATCAAATTTTTAAAAACTATTTTATAAATAAAAATATATATATATATATATAGTTTTAACTACAAAAAAATATTTTTTAAGATATTATTTAACTTTAAAATTAAAATTCAAGATTTAATTAAGATAACTTAATTATAATAATTAATAAAATATTAATTTTTTATTCCTTTTTCTTTGGTTTTTTTTATATAAAAATTTGATTAATCTAAAAACAATTAAAAAAAATACACATATTATAATATAATAATTTAACAAAATAAAAAATAAAATAAATTATAGAATTAATTTTACTAAAAATTACTAAATATAAAAAACAATATTAAACTTTATTAATTATAATAAAATAACACAAATATAATTAAAAAAAAGAAAACTTCTTTCTCTTTTATATCCACAAATCCTCAAAAAGTGCTTTTCTGAAAAAAAAGTTTTTTATTTTTTCTTGTTAATATCTTACAATTTCTCTTTCTAATAACTCCTTTTTTGTGGACTTGAAAGCTGCTTCTAGTGACAATATGTCTAAAAAAAAGGCACCAAAGAGTGCTTTTCATGGTCCTGCAGATGGCTCCTTTTTACAGAAAAAAAAAGTCGTGTTTAGAAATGTCAAACACTTGGGTGATGAAAAAAATATCTTTCTGAACAAGTCTGAGCTTAGTGACAATATGTTTTTTGATGTAAATAGTCTGTCTGGTAATGAAAAAGATGTTAATATGACTGGTATTAATGTTAGATCTCTTCTGGATTTGGCTGCCAACACTCCTAAAGCAAAACATATTAATACTGATGCTGTTTTTGGTTTTCTACTTAGTTTTCCCAACTTTGGATAATGATGAAGAAGTTTTTCTTCCTCTTTGCCTTTCAATCTCTCTGGATAAAAAGTGGGTTGACCACAAAATTGTCAAGACTCAAATGGAAGTCTTAGTTAGGAAGTCTTTTGCTTTGGACATTAATCTTTTAGCTGTGAAAGAGAAATTTGCAACAGCAAAAACTCAACTCATCAGAAAAATTTTTTCAACAATTAATGGTTTTGGAGAGGCCACTACTCCCTCAAAGTTTGAAAGGATCATCAGATCACATTTACCTTAGAGGAAAGCATAGAAAAGGCCACATCATTGGCCAGAAAGAAAGAGATCACTGTAAATAGCGATCTTAAAAAACAAGGAATCTGTTCAAATTGAGCTGTAATAATTAAGGAAATTTTCATGGACATGCCAAAGAAAATAATTGTTGCTGCAGTGTCTGTATTTAGGGAAATCAAGTCGATCAAGATTTAGCTAATTGGAATATGATAAAAGACTATGGTAGAATTTACTGAATTGGAGCAGGCAGAACAACTGGCATTAAAATAATCATTCCTCATTAAGAAAGACTCAGTATGTATAGCTATGACTATAAAAAATTGGGATACTTGGATGTCTAGGGATTGCTTTAGGACACTTTTGTTTACTTTGCCAGTGAGAATAACTGTGCATAATTTTGGTACTCTTTTGGAAAGGGCTGGTGAGAAAACTTATGTAATTAATTGTTTACTGGAGACTGGCAATTGAACTTGTTGTGCTGTCATTGGTTTTGAATCTGAAAATAAACTTGAATCTGTATTTCACACTGAGCCAATTTTTGGTGGCATAAGACTTTCTTGGGCTAAGTTGGACTTGGTTTGGTGTGAAAAATGTGGGAAGTTTGAACACTCAGCTTTAAAATGTGATGCTTCTAACACTCTGGTGTTTGTTTCTTCTAAAAACTTTAAAAGGAATGCTTTTAATGTGAGTTGTCTTCAGTTAGCCAAGTTATATGTTAAGAAAAATGTTTCTATTTCTTGCCCTGCTGCTTTTGGTGGCAAGTCATGGGCTCAAGTAGTCTCTTTTGCATCTTCTTCTGGTGGTCTTCAGTTTGATTCTGGTTCTGGTTTTGGTTTTGGTTCTTTTTCTTCTGGTGTCTCAGATTTGGGTGGTGGTTCTCCTCTTGTTCTGACCAATGATTTATCTTTAAATGCTTATTTGGCTTTTTTGGAATGTTCCTTAAAGCTCTTGAATGATCAGATTTCTGGCATTATGTGCAAGATCAGTGGCATAGAATTGGTGCCTTTGGTCCCTCTCCTTCTTCTGATTGTTCAGTTGTTCCAATAAACATCAACTTGGATTTGAATTTGGATATGGTTTTGAATAGTTTTGTAGTAGTGCTTGCACCTTCTTCTGTTGTTCCAGATCTGGGCCTCAGTAGTTCAAGAATTTTGATAACTAAAGTGAGCTGTTTGAAGTCCAAATTGGTGGCTTTTAAAGCTTCAATCAGTTTAGTTTTAATGAAGTTAGATCAGTTGTGTGCTGGCTTGGGTTTTTAGATGTTTTCTTCTTTCAAATAAGTAATTTGGTTTGGAAAATTGCTATATGCAATGTTAGAGGATTGAACAATCCTGTGAAACAGGACAATGTCATCTATTGGCACAAAGACAAGGACAATTTAGTTTCTATTTTTATAGAATTGAAGTTAAGAGAGAAAGTTTGCCCTTGGATTGTCAACAAATTTAATGGTGTGTAGGTGTTTATCTCTGATTTGGAATCTGGTTATCTAGGTGCTAATGTTGTGGTCATCATGAACTCTTCTTTAACAAGACATGTGTACAGAGTTTTGGAAGTGTCTTGTCAGCTTCTGTCTATTAAGTTGATTTTCAAAAATAAACTTTCAGTGTCAATTTTGGGGCTTTACACTAGTGCTTCTTTGGCAGTTCAGTTTTCTCAGACTGGTAATATTAACTCTCTTATTGCAAAGACTGTCAATGAATCTTTTTTCATTATTCTCGGTAGTGATTTTAATGAGAACAGCTTTCATAAGTGTACAAGCTTCAAAAGATGCCTTGATTTGGGGCTAATTAATTCCTTGGTTGGCAGTCTGACTGTAAAGAAGTCTACTTGAGCAAATTCTAGAGATGTCATTAAAATGATTGATTATATGCTTGTTTCCCCAAATTTGATTAATGTAATAGTGTATTGCAATGTTTCGGAAGTCAATGAGCATTTTGACACAGATCACCAATCTGTTTCTATGTTTGTAAGTTTGGGTAGACTTTTGAATATGCAGTTGAACTTTTTTCACAAGCAGGTGAATAGGAATCAATAGAAGTTTGATTTCAAGGGTGCCAATAAGACTAAATAGAACAATTTTAAGAGTGTCATGTCAGTTAATACAGCAATATTCTCAAATAAGTTTGCCATCTCTGCAAGATTCTCAGATTTGGATGCAATGTGGGATATCATTTGCAAGATAATAGTTATCTTGGCTAATAAAGTGTTCAAGAAGAAATAGTTCAAGAGTTTTGATGATGTCTTTACTAAAGAATTTTCAAGATTTCACAAATTAGAGCTTTTGGTTTCTAGGATTGTTAAGACCTTACATGAAAAAAGTGGTGTAAAGTTTGATTTTCTTATGAGATGTTGAATCTTTTTGGACAATGTTAAGGCTTTAATCATTCAGGACATAATAGATTCTAGTGCTGGCTTTAATTATATTTGTTCTGCTTTTCTTGGTGTTAGAAGATCCTATTATGCTGCCAAGCTTGTTAAATCTCTAAGGGCTAAGGAGGCAAACATCAGATCTGCTATTGATAAAAAGATGGAAAGCTTTAAAGTGAATAAGAGTCATACAATCAGGAGTGTGCTAAAGCATCTATTTCACAAAGTGGTACTTGATCATCTGGTAGTTGATAATGAATTGATTTTGGAACCTAATTTGGTTAAGTCTAAGGTAGATGTGATCATGAAGAATTGGACTAAAAAGTGTAGAGTGGTAGATAATATCTCTGGTAACTGGTGTTATCAATATCAACCTTTGGAGTATGTTTTTGATAAAGCTTTTTTTGGTGTTATGTGTTCAATTGAATTTGATAAATTGTTTGAGGTGGTTTCTAATCTGCTTAATGGCAAAGCTGCTGGTCTCTCAGGTATATTGAATGAGCTTTGGAAGCATTGTAATAAGACAGTCTTGGATATGCTTTTGGCACTTTTGAATTTTTGTTTGTCTGGTGAATTAGTGTCTGGCTCTTAAAAGAAAGCTTGGATCTTGATGATCCCCAAACCATATAAATGGAAGGATATTCTGATAAATATCTATCCTATTGCTTTAATTAAAATGGCTCATAAGATTTTTTCCAAGATTTTCTCTGACAGGATTTCTTTGACATGCAGCACTTTTAATGTTCTTTATGGGGACAATTTTTCGGTTTTGAAGAGTATAACAACTTAGTTTCCTATTTTTGTAATTGGTTTGATTATTGAGGATGTTTTGGAAAAGAACTGAGAGCTATGGCTAGTTTTGCAAAACATGCAGAAAACATATGATTTGGTTGGCTGGAAGTATCTTAAGAAGAGTTTAGTCAAGATTAAAATGTGCAGCAAATTCATTCAATTTTTTGGTAGTATTTATAGGGATTGCACCAACTGAGTTATGACAAATTTTGGTTTGATGGGTGGTTATTATGTACATGATAGTCTGGACCAAAGAAAGGTATTTTTTCCCCTTCTGTAGCACATATTTTATGATCTTCTATTGTGTGAAGTCAAGCAGCAGGAGAGTGTATATGGGTACAAGTTGAATTCTCATTTTATTTCTAGAAGTGGTTGTGCTAAAACTCAGGCTGGACTTTCTTTCTTTTTTGCTGCTGGCACTTTCATTGATGATACAATTTGGATTAGTAGCAGTTAGAGTGCTACTCAACATATTCTCAATGTTGCTGGTAAATTTTTTCAGATCAATAACATTTCAATCAATAATGACAAGATGGTGGCTATTCTCATCAATAGCAAGGTTAGCAATTCTTCTCTCTTTATCAGTGGCTTGCTGATCTTTATTGCCAAAAAGGGTGAATTTCATTGGTATCTGGGTATTTTTTTTTCAACTGAGGGCCTTTTAAAGCCTAGTTTGGTTAAGACACATTCAAACATTTGTTTTTTCACCAATTTAGTCCTGAAGAAGACTGTTTTAAATAAGCAGTTCTTGTATTTGGTATTGGCAGTTTTCTATCTTATAGTTGGCTATAAGACACAGTTTAGCTTTGTTTCTGTTGATATGTGTAACAGGCAGAATGCTCTGATTTGTAAGAGCTTGAAGCTTAAATCCAGTTTACCACTCAATTTTTTTAGTGATACAATTCACCACCCTTCCTTTTATGATTTGAAATCTTTCTTCCAAGTTCAGTCTGAGAGTAAGATTGCTTCTCTTATTAGTTTTGTGAACTCTGATAGAGTCTTGGGTCGCTTGTTTTCTTACAGGTCTTATAATTTGCAAGTTCTGTGTTGGTACTCTGTTTATTTATTGAGTTCTCCTGTTTGTATTCATGTCAGTACTTTTAATAACTTTTTGGCAGGCATGATTTGTATTCTTCTTAATTGCAATTTGTCCCTGGGTGGCTTTTTGGCCAGTTCTTTTTGGTTTCATGGTGAGATTCCCATGTCTGCTATTCTGGGCAAGTCAAGATTTCTCAAGTTTCTCCTTTCTTTCTGTCAGTATAGCATAGCTTTTGTGAATCAACTTTATAATAGTCATAATACTGTTTTTGATTGGTGTACTTTTAGATAGTAGAAGAAACTAAACCCCCATGGCTCTGTTTTTGAGTGGTTCAAGATTTTTGCAATGTTTTTTGATAGTGTGGCTTCTTTTTCTGCTCGTTTTTTGGTTTTGAGTGGAGTTGGTTCTTTGAATATTCTTAACTCTGGTAATTTTGCATCTGTTTATGACTGTTTCTCTTGGGTTGGTTCTGGTAGTTTATTTGTATATACAGATGAGTCTCTGAAAAATCTGAACACAGTTGGTTGTAAAGCTAGTGCTGCCACTTTTTTTGAGAACATTAATTTGGGTTTGGGCATTGGTATATTGGGTTTGATGTCTTCTACTATGGCAGAATTGCAGACTATTGCATTGGTTCTAAAGTGTGTTCTCTTGTTTAGCTCTGTTTGCTTGTTTTCAAATAGTTAATCTGCTTTGGATGCTTGTAAGTCAGAATTAGATTGGGTGTATCCTAACTTTTGCAATCAGTGTTGGATTAAACATTGGCATATAGTTAATGTTATTCATAGTAAAAATTTGAGGGTTAGTTGGCACAAAGTAAAGAGTCACTTGGGTATCTTAGGGAATAAGCATACTGACATGATTGCTGGTGCCACTTCTCTCTCTGGTTGATGTCTTCCTCCTCACTTGGATAAACACTTTATAGTGGCTAATGATGATGTTGTTTCTGGCAATTTTAGACATTTTGTATGTAATATTTATTGTTCTATTTGTTGTGCACACTGAAAGGTTGGCTCTGGTTCTAAGTTTTTGACAGATAGTCTGCTTTCTGAGATCAATTGGTTTCACTCATCACTGGTATAACATCCTGATTTGCATATGGCTGCTAGTTTTACTAGCAGGCTTTTGGCTAGTACACACACTTATTTTATAAAAGTCTTGTATCATTGACTGCCTGTTGCCATTCAGAAGTGTATTGTGTTTGTATTGTGGTAATGTGGAAATGTTGGATCATGTGTTTTTTTGTGAGGTTGACAATTCTGCTAGACATCAAATATTGGATTCCCACGTGGCTTCTTAGAAGACTCTTTTTGGTTTCTCTTACTCCTCTTTAAATGTGCTGCAGCTGTTGTCATTTTGTGTTTCTGATTTCTTTGTATCTATAGCTCTTTATAAGAGTTTTGTTTTTGATAATTGGTTTACAAAGCTGTTTCCATCTTTCACAATCCCAAGGTTGCTGGTTTAAAAATTGTTAAATTTGTGTGCTCTCTTGGTTTCATCTTTAAGGATAATGTCTGAGTGGTTTATGCTAAACATTGTGCCTATATGAAGAAGGCTGAATTGATTTCATTAGATAGTTTGGCTCTTGTGTCAGTTTCTGGTTTGGCATTGGGATTTTCTGTTGGTGTAGTCAAATTGCTTGGCATTACTAAAGCTTTTGGCATTCATTTTGGATTTTACAAATCTTGTTTATTTTTTTCAGATATAAATAACCTTGTCTTAGTTCATATAGCTGTAGAAAAACACATTTTCTTTTCCTTCTTTCCTTTTGTTTTTGTAGTCATTTTATTTGATACATTCTTATTTGTTGCTATGGATTTAGTAGACTCTTCTGCTGGTGTTTTTGGTTCTATTTTGACTGGATTGAGAATCTGGTCTGGCAATTAAAAAAAAGCATGGGTTGAGAGTATCTACTCTCATGGTCCATTATATAAGAAAACAAAAACATCTGTAGTTTCTGATAATATGGTGGATTTGTCAACTAAATTTTTGTTAGTTGACTTGTTATGTGATAATGGTGACAAGTATGTTAAATCTTGGGACAGTAAAATGAGGAATGAAAAAAGCAGTATTAGTAAAGTATCAAACATAAAGAACATGAAAAACATGGTTGTTGAAAAAACAAGCTATATTGACTTCAACACTTCTGAAATGAACAATATAATAAATAATACTACTTTGAAAAAAATACATATGAAGACATACATTTTGGGGCAACTGCCGAATGTGCTTTCTTTTAACAAGAAAAGTGACAATGATAATATGTTGATGCTCTTACTATCTAAGTTTAATGAATCTTTTGGACCACCATTAGTTGAATCACAAAAAAAAATATCAGAAATTTTGGGTTATGTAAATCATTTGTATTAAATGTTGAACTTTTTGCCATATCTGGCAAATTCAGTATTGATAAATTATTGAATTTGAAAAAAAATTTTTATTACATTGATGGTTTTGGGGGAGCTTCAACTCCTTCAAAATTTCCTGGAATTGTTAGATCATCTTTTACTTCAGAATTTAATTTGAATAAGGCAAGGAATTTGGCTGTTAATGAAAAAATTTTGGTTAATGATGATGTAAAGAAAGTAAACAGCCGTTCAAACCAAAAAGTAATTGTCAAAAAAATCCCAGTTGATTTTTTTAAATTGGCTGTTAAATCTGTTTTTTTCAAGTTTGGCAAAATTATCTCAGTTAGGATGCAATTGATTGGTTTTTGACAGAAGACTTTGGTAGAGTTTGAGTTGATAAATATTGCCAATTTGGTTGCTTTTAAATGATCTGTTTTTATGGAAAAAGACTTCATACATATGGCAAAGGTAATTAATAACAAACAAATATGAGTATTAAGGAATCAACATTAGACTTTGTTGTATACTCTCCCAATTGGTACCACAGCTCATGACTTGTTTGATTTGCTGAATTCATATAGTAGAAAGACTTGTTCTATTGGTTATAATCCCAGTTTATATGTGCATAATAAATGTACAATAGTGTGTTTTGCTAATAAGATGTCTAAATTGACTGCTATTAGTTCTATTTCAGTTTATAAGGATGTGAATTTGCATTGGGCTGGGCTTTTTTTAGCCTGCTGTGTTCAATATAAACAGTTTGGTCATATTTTTGTTGATTGTTCAATGGGTGGAAATTCTGGTAATTATGGTAGACATGTGGTGAATCTTCAAGATCAGATTTGTTTGGCCAATATATATAAGAAAAAACAGGCTCCTATTATGCACTCTGTTTTATTTGGGGGTAAAACTTGGGCTCAAATTGCTAGTGGCTCTCCATTTTGTGTGATTTCATTGGTTCTATCTGGTGTTGGTTTTCCTCTGAGTGTGATATCTTTCTCTTCAGGCTTTGTTCCTTTTATCAATTTTGGCTTGGTTGATCAGTTGGTGGTCTTGAAACACTCTTTAGAGCTTTTAATTGATCAGATTTCTGTTTTTGTAAAAAAGTTGAGCTTTGTAGAATTGGTGCCTTTGACTACAACCTCTTACATTTTCCTTCTGGTTGCTCCTGTCTTTTTGGCTTTTAATTCAGATTCAGATATGGTTTTGAATAGTGTGTTGGTATTATCTGCCCCTCCTTTCTCTGTTGGTTTTGATGCAGTTATTGATTTCAGCTTTAGTAGTTCTAAGATTCTAACCACTAAAGTGGGAGGCTTGAAGTCAAAAATAGTGGCTTTATAGGTGTTAGTTAATTCAGTTTTGGAAAGATTGGATCATTTGTGTTCTGGTTTGGATTTGTCAATTCTTTCTTCATTTCAATAAACAGTTTGGTTTAAAAAATTGCTATATACAATGTTAGGAGTATAAACAATTCTATGAAACAGAAAGATATTGTTTATTGGCATAAAAATATGGGTAATTTGATTTCAATTATTATTGAAATTAAGTTAAAAGATAAAATCTATTAGTGGCTTGCTAATAAGTTTAATAGTGTCTGTGTTTTTACTTCTGATGTAAACTTTGGTTACTTGGATTTTGGTGTTGTCATTATTATGAACATTTCTCTGGTTTGTCATGTGTGTAAAATTTTTGAGATGTCTTATTGGCTTCTTTTTGTCAGGTTATTTTTCAAAAATAAACTTTCTGTCTCAATTTTGGGACTCTATACTGGTGTTTCTTCCATAGTTCAATTCTTCCAAGTTGGTAATATTAACTCTCAAATTGCAAGGGCTGTAAATAAATCCTCTTTTGTTGTCTTGAATAGTGATTTTAATAAAGATAGTTCCCACAGATGTGCCAGTTTCAAGAAGTGTTTTGATTTAGGTTTGGTCAATTTCTTAGGTGAAAGCTTATTTGTAAAGGTGCCAGCATGAGTTAATTTTAGGGGTGTTGCAAAAACAATTGACTATGTGCTTGTTTTTTTTAATTTGGTTAATGCATTGGTGAGTTGTGACATGCTATTTGTTGAAAAATATTTTGATACTGATTACCAGGCTGTCTCTATTTCTGTGAGACTAAGGGGTTTGTTGGACAAACATTTGAATCTTTTATGCAAGCAGGCAAATAAAGACTGCTGGAAGTTTGATATTAAAAATGCTGATAAAATAAAATAAGATGATTTTAAGATTGCTATAGTGGCTAATACCATGATGTTTGCTGATGACTTTACTATATTCAGATGACTTTCAGATTTGGATGCTATGTGAAATGTTATTTGCAAGATTATTACTTTTTCGGCTAATAAAATATTCAAAAAAAAGTGGTTTAAGAGTTTTAATAATGTCTTTACCAAAAGATCTTCTAGATTTCACAAGTTGGAAATTTTAGTGTCTGAGTTGATCAAGGCTTTTTATTTGGTTTTTAATAGGGAATTTATATCATTGATGAATACATAGAACATATGTGATGTAGCTGGTATGTTAATTGTAAACTCTTTTTTTCTATCAGATTTTAATTTTGATGTTATTTGGTCAGTTCTGGCTAGAGCAAGAAAGTCTTATCATTTTTCCAAGTTATTAGAATTCAGGTGTGCTAAGAAGGCTCATATTAAATTGGCTATCAGTAAAAGAATAGAAAGTTTTGAGTTAAACAAGGGTTATATCATCAGGAGTGTGTTGAAACATTCTTTTTACAAAGTGGTGCTAGATTATCTGGTTGTAGATAATAAGTTGGTTTTGAAGCCCAAATTGGTTAAGTCAAAGGTAGATAAGATCATGGAGAGTTGGACCAGAAAGCATGAGGCAATTTCTAATATCTCTAATGATTGGTCTCACCAATATTAGCTTTTGGAGCATGTTTTTAATGGTGCTTTTTCTGATGTAATGTGTCCTATTAGTTTTAATGAAATGTCTGGTGTAATTTTGAGTCTGCTTAATGAGAAGGCAGCTGGTCTGTCTAGCATCTCGAATGAATTGTGAAAACACTGTGACAATCTGGTTTTGGATATGCTTTTGGTGCTTTTTAATTCGTGTTTATCCTGTAAATTAGTGTTTGAACCTTAAGAAAAAGCTTGGATTTCAATAATTCCCAAACCATATAAGTGGGAGGGTGTTTTTACAAATACCTGTCCTATTGCTTTAATTAAGACAGCTTACAAAATCTTTTTCAAAATTCTTTCAGACAGGATTTTTTCTGCTTGTAGCACTTTTGATGTTTTCTAAGGAGACAACTTTTCTGTTTTAAAAGATACAATAATGAAGTCCCCTATTTTTGTCATTGGTTCTATGGTTGAGGATGCCTTGGAAAAGAACCAGAAGCTGTGGCTGGTTTTACAGGATATGTATAAGGCCTATGACTCTGTTGGATGGAAACATCTTAGGAAAAATTTGGTTAGAATCAAAATGTATAGCAAATTTATTAGATTTTTTGGTGGTATTTACAATGGTTGTGTTAACAAAGTAATGACAGACTTTGGTTTGACTAATAAATATCAAGTTTATAATAGGTTAGATTAGGAAGAAGTCTCCACTTTTTCTCTGGTGCATATTCTATAATCTGCTTTTATGTAAAGTCAAAAAACAGAAAAGTGTGTGTAGTTACAAATTGAACTCTTGTTTTGTTGCTAAGACTGGCCAAGTAGAATCTCAAGCTAAAATGATATCTTTTCTTGCTGCTAAGGCTTTTGTTAACAATACAATCTGGATTAGTAGTAGCCAAACTGCTATTCAATACATTTTCAATGTAACTAGTGAATTTTTTCAGTTTAACAATATTTTAATTAATAATAACAAAACAGTAGTCATTTCTATTAACTGCAAAGTTGTAAATTTATTTTTGACTATTAGTGGCTTGCCTATCTTAGTCACTAAAAAAGGGGAATCTCATCACTATTTGGGTATTTTTTTGTTTTCTGAGAGTTTATCAAAGCTTAGCTTGGCTAAGGCTCATTTAAATGTTAGGTTTTTTACCAATCTAGTTTTAAGGAAGACAATTTCTGACAAGTAGTTCATGTATTTAGTGTCTGTAGTTCTTCATCTTATTATTAGTTATAAGATTCAATTCAGCTTTATTTCTATTAGCACATGTAATAAATGAAATACTCTGATTCATAAGAGTTTAAAGTTTAAATCCAGCTTGCCACATGACTTCTCCAATAATGCTATTTATTACCCATTTCTATACAGTCTGAAAATGTTTAAACAAATTCAAGCTGAAGACAAATCAGCCACTGCTGTTTTTTTTGCAAACTCTGTTGGAATTTTGGGTTGGCTTTTTTCTCACAGGTTCTATGACCTATAAGTTCTTAGCTGGCATCCACTCTACCTTTTGCAGTTTCCAGTTCATATTAAAGTTAACTTTTTGAATAATTTTTTAGCAAATGTGGTCCATATATTTTCTAAATGTGGTCTGTCCTTAGAAGTTCCTATGGCCAATGCTTTTAAGTTTCGGAATAGGACTCTTATGTCTTTTGTTCTTGGTGATTCAAATTATTTTCAGTATCTTTTATCATTTCAGTGTTATGAAATTGCCTTTGTAGAACAGCTACACAACTGTTATAGCTCTGTTTTTGATTGGAAGACTTTTAAGCAGTAGAAGCAATTGGACTCTCATGATCTAGTTTTCATTTAGTTTAAGATGTCTGTTCATTTTCTTTGTGGTGTGATTCCTTTTTCTGTCTGCTCTCCACTCCTGGATGGCTGCAGCTTTTTGAACATTCTTAAAGTCTCATAAGTTTAAGATTGTTTGTGACAGTCTTTTGGGTGCCAAAGCTGGCTAACTTTCAGCCTATACAGATGGATTTTTAAGTAGTTTAAGGACTTTGAACATAAAGACTGGTGCTACAGTTTTTTTGAGAACATAGATTTGGGCTTAGGTGTTGGGATCTCTGGCTTAATGTCTTCCATTATGGTAGAATTTTAGGCTATTGCATTGGCTCTTGAGTGTGTTCTTTCTTTTCATTTAATTGATTTATATTCAAATAGCCAGACTGCTTTGGATAGTTGTAGATCAGAACTGAATATGGCTTATTCAGATTTCAGGAATCATTGTTGGATCAAATGCCACCACATTGTGAATATTATTTAATGCAAAAATTTAGATGTTAATTGACATAAGGTTAGGAGTTACTTGGGTGTTTTAGATAATGAACATGCTAATATGCTTGCCAAAGCTGCTGCGCTTTCTAGTTGGCACCTTCTATACTTGGTTAGTGAATATTATGTTAGGGCTGATGATAACACTGTTTCTAGCAACTTTAGGCATTTCATTCATGAGGTGTTTCATTCAGTTTATTGTGCTTATTGGGAGGTTGGCTTTGGTTCCTGGGTTGTGTTGAATAATTTATGTGTAAATATTGATTGGTTTAAATCATCTTTGGTGTGGTATCCTGATTCCTATATGGCTGCTGGTATTACCAGCAAAAGTTCTGCTGGGTTCTGTACATATCTTATAAAGGCCTTATATCATTGGCTACTTGTTACTTTGCATAAGTGGCTGTATAATAAGTGCTATTTCAGTATAGTATGTTTGTTCTATGATAAAGTAAAAGTCTCTGACCATGCTTTTTTTTGTGCTTTTAATGCTGTTGATTATGCTCAGTTATTGAACACTTATGTAACTGCTTGGAAAGCACTTTCTGGTCTTCACTATTCTGCTTCTTGTGTTTTACAGTTATTATTTGTCTGTGTTTCTGATTCTGTAATTAAAGTGGCTCTGTGTAAAGGCTTTGTTTTCAATAATTGGTATTATAAATCTGTTTCAGTTTTTAAGGATTCCAAGGTAGCAAGTCATAATATAGTGGATTTTGTGCACAGATTCTGTCTGGCATTTTGTAACAAATTTTGGTTGGTTTAAACCAAATACAGAGTCTTTATGGAAAAAAATAGGCTGATTTCACATGATAGATCTATCCCTATTTCAGTTTTTGGGTTTTTATTAGTACTTTTGGCTGGCATGGTTAGATTATTGGGTGTAGCTAAAGCTATTGGTATTGGTATTGGTTTTTGTAAACTTTGTTTTTCTTAGGTATAGAAGATAAAGTTTCTGTTTATATAAGTGTCTAGTGTTGTTCTGATTGGTTTGAGTAACTGGTCATATGTGACAAGTGCATGATTCACACCTAATTTAGATTACTTGTATGATATATTGTACTAGGTAGTGTTTGGATCTCACTCATTAAATATAATAAAAAAAAAACAATTAAATTTAATTATTAATAATTACACTAATACAATTAAACAAAAACTTTAAAAGACTTTAATATTTTTGTTTATTATAAAAAAACTTATATAAATAAAACTTAAAAAACAAAACAGTAAAATTTTTAATTAAAAAAATTTTTTTTTATTGTTTTGAGAAATTTTTTATAATTTTTTTTTGTACAAGATAAAAAAACATAAAAGTTTATGTAATTATTAAATTAATATCAGATTTGTTATTAAAATTGACAATAAAAAATTAGACTTGATAAATTTTTTATTAATAATACAATTTAAATAAAAAATATTCAAGTTATTATTTAAGATATATATATATCTTATATTATTATAAAAAAAAAAAAATTCAAAATCTTATATTTTATATAATTTTATATAACATATAATTTTAGATTTTTATTAACCAATTAAAATATAGAAATATCAAAATCTTATAATTTTAAATATTATATAATTTATTAATTAATTAAAATATAAAAATATAATCTAATTCATGATACATAAATTAAACTTTTAATATATTGAATTTTCTGTGTTTATTATATAACTATATTTAAATACATTGCAAAATCTTTGGTGTTAATTTGTAAGAATTTTATAAATATAAAATTTATTATATTATAATATAGTTAAAAAAACTTACATATTAAAAGAGTTTAATAATAAATAAAATCAAAAATACAATATTAAAGACACAATAAATCAAAAAATAAAAAATGTAAATAAAAAATATATTAGATCAAGAAATAAAAGACATATTAAATTAAACACAAATTTTTGGTTATTTTTATATAAAAAAAATAATATAATAAGTTGAAATATTTAAGCTAATATATTTTTATAATAATTTTAATCATAAGTTTGATCATATTTATTATACAAGTTTAATTATATTATACTATATATTTATAATATATATATGTATTATAAATAACATATTATTATAATATAAAATAATATTATTATAGAATATAATTATATATCTTATTATAAAAGAAAAAAAAAATGGTCTTATAATAATTAATAATAATATAATATGTGTTTATTTTTTTAATATATTTTGAATATTACAAGTAAATTTTATATAATTACTAATATTTCAATAAACAATAAAAAAACTATAACTATTTTTATTAATTCAAAAATAAAAATGTTTTTTTGTCTGTTAATAAGTTATTATTTTTATAGCAAAAAAAAAGTTTTTTAAATATTTGGATATTTTTTTGTTTACAAATAATTTATTCAAATTTAATCTGATTAAAATATATTTAAATATTAAATTTTTTACCAATATAATTCTAAAAAACCAAAACTTTTTTTTTTTCTATGTCTAAATTCTCTAAAGAGTTATTTTTCAAAAAAGAAGTTTTTGTTTTTATCTTTCTGTTTATATTATTTTTAATATTTTTCAAGCTAATAATTTTTTTATAGTAAACTTAAAAGCTACTACAAGTAATAATATGTTAAAAAAAAGACTTTTAAGAGTGCTCTTTATGGTTCTGTTGGTAGTATTTTTTCTTAAAAAAAGAAGATTTCTGTTGGTAATATTAAGTATTTTGAAGATAAAAAAGAAATTTTTTTGGTCAAATCTGGTATTAATAATAGTATATATTCAGATATAGATAGTGAGTTTAGTAATAGTGAAATTGATAATGCTATAGTAGATTCAGGTTGTGATTTTTTTTTTGGTTTGGCTGCAATAACTTTCAAAGCTAAGAGAATTAATACAGAGTTAAATAGTGACTTTTTTATTGGTATAATCAACTTTAAAATAGATGATAATGTAAGTTCTTTTTCTCTTCCTTTTAATATTTCTCTTGACAAAAAGTGTGTTAATCTTAAAATAATAAAGACTCAAATTAAGGTGATTATTAAGAAATCTTTTATATTAAATATTAATCTATTAACTATAAAAGAAAAATCAGCAGTAGCAAAAACTCAGCTCATTAGAAAATTTTTTTCAGTAATCAATAGTTTTAGAGGGGTTATTACTCTTTCAAAATTTGAAAAAATCATCAAATCTATGTTTACATCAAAAAAAACATGGAAAAAGCTGTATTATTGGCTAAGAAAAAAAAAATCAAAGTAAATAATAATCTTAAAAAACAAAAAATTAGGTCAGATTAAGCTGTAGTAATCAAAAAAATTCTTATAGATATGCCAAAAAAAATAATTGTCACTACAGTAGTTGAGTTTAGTGAGATAGTATTGATTTGATTGCAACTAATTAGACTATAACAAAAGGCTGTAATAAAATTTATTAAATCAAGTTAGGCTGAGCAGTTGACAGCCAAATAGTTATTCTTAATTAGAAAAGATTCAGTACATATAGTTAAAGCTATAGGAGATTGTAAAACTTGAATGTCTAAAGATTGTTTTAGAACACTTTTGTTTATCTTATTTGTAAGAATAACAGCTTATAATCTGGGTATTTTATTAAAGCAGACTGGTAAAAAGACTTGTATTATCAATCAGTTATTTAAAACTAGCAATAGAATTCATTATACTGTAGTTGGCTTTAATACAAAAAATAATCTGGAATTTGTTTTTTGTATAAAACCAATTTTTGGTAATATAAAACTTTTTTGGACCAAATTAAATTTGGTTTAATACAAAAGGTGCGAGCATTTTGGATATTTAGCCCTAAAATGTAATGCATTAAATACAAATGTCTTGTTTTTATCAAAAACTTATAAGAGAGTTGCTTCTAAAGAAAATTGTCTTTAGCTGACTAAGTTATATGCTAAAAAAAGTTCCTATTTTCTATCTTGCTGTAAATTTTGGACACAAATAATTTTATTTGCTGTTTTCTTTAATAACACTCACTCTGATTTTGGTTCTGAATTTTTTTTTTGATATATCACATGTCAAAAAAAGTCTTGTAATTATCCAAAATAATTTATCTATTGGTGTTTGCTTGGCTTTTTTGGAATATTTCTTAGAGCTATTGGCTAATCAAATATCAAGTATTGTCTGAAAACTGAGTGTTTTGGATCTGATGTCTTTGGTGTCTATTTTTTAATTTTTTTTTCCAACTGTGTCTGTTTTTTCAAATTCAAAATTGGATTTGGATATGGTTTTGAACAATTTACTTGTGTTACTTATCTCTTTTTTTTAGTTGTAAATAATGTAGTTTCAGATTTGGGTTTGAGTCAATCAAAGATTTTAACTACCAAAATAGGTAAATTAGAATCTAAAATAGTGGCTTTTGAAGTTTTTATTGGTTTGGTTTTAGTGAAATTGAATCAGTTGTGTGTTAGTTCAAGTTTTTTGGTGTTTTTTTTATCTCAATAAATGATTTGGTCTAAAAAATTGCTACATACAATGTTTGAAATATCAATGTCCTTGCTAAATAGAAAAATATTGTTACAGTTGAAACTTATACTTCTTATTAATTATCACATGTATTAGCCACTGATGTCATATAAATTAGCCACTCTATTTTTAGTAAGTGATTATTGACTTGATCAATGACCTGACTGTTAACCTGATTATTGATCTAATTAATAATCTGATTATTGACCTGACCATTGACTTGATCATTGACTATTTTTGACAACTATATAAGCAATGAATCTCTTAGCTGTAGAAAAGCATGTTCAAAATAATCAAGAATAAATAAAATAATAACGTTCATCTCAATCATTCTCTTATCGCTAATTTCTTCTTCTCTACTTTCAAGTATTTGAACATCTTAAAGATAAAAGATTACTTGTTGGTTATTCCCTATCTTTTTTCTGAAACATGTAATTGCAGCAATTGAAGATTATTGAATAAAACGTAACTGAAAAGCACATCTGATACTTGATATTGAATTTTAAGAGTGCTAACGTGAGACATAGAATTATACCAAGTGTGATTATTTGTTAACAGTATGAACTATCCCTCTACCTTTAGATTCCCCAGTTACCTTTGAAAAATATAGTGACTGAAATATTTTATGAGACTAATCTCACATATTGAATTCATATTTATTCAATTTGCTCTTTGAAGTTGAATTTCCTTTGATTATTTCCATCACCCTACAATCCTGTTCTCTCTTGCTATCCATTAGCTTGTTACTCCAACCTGTAACATAAAAGTGGTGCTTCCTGTGAAGTTGTCAAAATCCACTTTGTTTTCTATTGTATAAGTGATTATTCATACCTGCCACAACAATCAGAAGAACACTTTGAAGCACACAACAAAAACAATCTAGACTTTATTGAACTCAATCTTTTGTCCTCCTGCTTGATTTGCTTTCCCATTGAAGAACAATTCAGCAGACAATTCTAAGACTTTTGGAACTGGTTCCTGAATGAGCATTTAGCTGAAATCTACACAGCTTATACAACTTATTACTTTGACCAAGCTTATTTTGAAGACAACTGTGAAAAAAGAAACAACAGCATTAACCAACTTTTATACTCAACAACCTTTGAACAACAGCCCTCTGATTTCGAATATCTGAATCATCAAATCCACATTTGGATTGCTACTCATCAATCAACAGAAACTCCTCTTGAAACAGAAGAAGAAAGCTATTAAACTGCTCCTGTTTTTGATCTCTTTTCAAGTGAATCAGAACACTCCACACAAACAGTTACACCTGAACCAATGGCTCAAGACTCTTTGCAACAAAACATTCTGATTGCTCTCCAAGATATACAGACTGCTTTAGGGCGAAGAAACAACACTCTATTACTATTATTCAAAGGTAATGCCCAAGATCCAATCAAATGGCTAAATGATTTTAAGAGAGCTGTCACAGCTGATAATGAATACAAGTTCTAAATCATTGGTGGCTACCTCCAAGACTCTCTTGCTACTTGGTTCTCACAAGAAACCAATGCTAATGCTCAACAAAGAATCATTAAATGGGCATCAACAAATGCTGGAGAAGACAACACCTCTTTTACTACTCAGTTTGAAATGAAATTCAGAACTCCCATCTTAATCTCAAAATGGCATATGGAATTAGAAAGAAGAACACAAGGCCCTGGTGAGGTTGTGACAAAATATGCCAAAGTAATAAGAAAACTTATTAAACAGGTAGACTCTGGAAGAAATTGGACAAAAGAGCAGAAAATACATTCTTTCACAAAAAGACTGAGAACTGATTTATCATGCTCTTTGGTCTCTTCTGACCTTAAAAGATAATCTCACAATGGATATGGCCATTGAACTTGTCCAACAAATTGAAGACAACCAAAAGATGCACTTGGGATCCACACTTCCAGTTTTTGCTTCTGCTCCTATTATGGCTTCTGCTCCACAAATGGCTGCTACTTCTTTTGCTGTCCAGACACAAAATCCAAATGAACATTTAATAGATAGGCTTACAACTAATCTTGCCTGGCTATTAGAACCATTGGCCCAAGCAGTTAGAGAGAATCAACAATCCCAAAGACCCAAATTTGAATCCCATTTTAATCAGTCCCAACAACCACCATATCAAAGACAGCAAAATTGTGGCCCACTTGTGTGCTATTATTGTGAACTAACTGGACACTTCTCAAGAGACTGCAACAATCTTCTATTGCCCTCTCCAGCTCCTAGAAACAATGACAATCAAACCAACAGAACCATTAACAATAATGTTTCCAACCAAAGAACCAATCATGCCAACATCAATTTCTTTGAAGAGGATCCCCTAGTTAAAGCCATTGTTTATTAGCCTTTAAACTGGTAGGTGCACCTCCAAAAAGTGAAAGTGCAAGCCAATTAGAAAAAAACCCCTTTTATGCTTTTAATCTAACTAATGATGATCATGATATGGATGAACTAGCAATCAACTTCTCTGAATCAACCAGAAAGAAAAAGAAAGCCAAGGTTGATTTCGTTATAGATCCAAATAAAGCATTCAAATCATCTGCTGATAACAATGAACCACCAAAGACTAAGGTTTTTAAAAATTCTCCAAAGTTAAAACTCCTAGAAATTGTACAAAAATTTGGACTCTATTTTATTGTTAAAAATCTTATGGAAAACCCAGCACATATTATATTTGGCCAACTGATGACCAATTCACAATTCAGAAAAGATCTTCACAAATCATTAATACCAAAAAAAAAGACACCAAAGATTAACAAATGCCCTTGCCAAGCTGGACTTGCTAATAACAGCAATGTCACCCCTCTGATTTGTAAAGCCCAAGTGGCTGGTTACTTCATTGATCTGATCCTAGACAGTGAATTATCTGTTAGTGTAATTGCCAAATATTTTCTTGAAGCAATTGGCAGAAAGATTGATAAGCCTTTCACAAAACCAATGACTAATATACATAATGACAAGAAAAAAGGCCTGGACATAGCCAAAGCTATTTCTGTCCACATTAATAGTATTAGCATTGAAACAGATATGGAAGTATCTAAAGCAAAAGAGTACACCATTATTGTTGACAATGAATGGCTTAAGAAAGCCAAAGCACTACTTGCCTATGAACTTTGTAAACTAACTATCAGATGTGGTAAGAAACCTATTGTGGTTAAATGCCGACATTAGACAATCCCTCCAGTAACCAAGCAGAACCAAGAAGAAAAACAATAAGATGAATCAGATAATGATAAAAGCAATAATGATAAAGATCAAAAAGAATCAGAAGAAACTACTGAACTTGCTTATACTATTTTTACCAGCAATAACAAGCCACTAAACAATATTAAAGCTAACAAAAAAAGAATCATGATAAATGGCAAGCTGATCTGCTGGCCCTACTATGATATCCTCAGAAGAACCTTTAATAAAAAACCTGGCAAGAAAGCAAAATACAGTTATTGGTGACATGGTCTTTGCACCAGATGCTGGTGCAATAAATCTTTGTATTCACCAAGTGATGAATGCAAATCCTGCCTAATCTATTATAAAGATTGGGAACCAATTAGCTTGATACCTTGAGAAGAACTTAAAGAAGTACAAAAGTCTTTTGAGAATAAACCACCTAAAATTCAATCATTAGTTGTAAAACAAAAAGAACCTTCTCCTGAAGAAAGAAAAATAGACATTGAAAATCTGTTGGCTAGAAATAATTCAGTTATTTCAAAAGAAGGTGACACCCCTAGACAAACCCATGTAATACAACATACTATCACCACAAAAAAAACTCACTCCATCTATTTAAAGTCTTATCAATCTAATAAATGTAATAATGAGTTTATCAAGAAAGAAATAAACTGGATAAAAAATCTTGGATTCATACAAGAAACCAAAAGTGAATGAGCTTTCTCAATTGTAGTGGTATTCAAGAAAAGTGGAACTCTATGCTTCTGTGTTGACTACTACCAATTAAATGCCATCACTATAAGAGACATATATCCACTCTCCAAAATTGATGCAATGCTATATAAATTCAATGGTGCTGCTTTTTTCTCAACTATTGATTTAACTGCTGGATTCTGGCAAGTAGAGATGGATCCAGAAAGCAGAAAGAAAACTGTCTTTATCACCAAGTATGACACCTATGAATTCACAGTCATGCCTTTTGGTCTCACCAATGCTCCTCCCATCTTTCAATGCCTAATAGATAAAATATTTGAATCAGTAAAAGAAAACTTTGTTCTGGTTTACTTGGACGACATAATGGTATATTTAAAAACCTGGGATAAACATCTTGAACATTTACAAAAGGTTTTTGACTTGTTCAGAAATGCTGGTCTTAAAATTAACCCAATCAAATCTTTCTTTGAACGCTGTTACCGGAGGTTTTTGGTCTCTTTTCTTAAATGTTGTTGATGCTTGTTTGCTGTGAATTCACGTTTTCTGGATGTGGTTGAACCTCCAGTAACTGAATTTATCTTCAAATTATCTCCTATAATTTGAACCGCTGGGCTTATAAGTGGAATGGCCAATTCCGTGCCAGTTACTTTATGTAGTTACGTTGTAG
>JAAOMT010000288.1:7329-24232 GCA_016748015.1 Geosiphon pyriformis | reverse complement strand
ATACATAAGATTTTGTTCTTTACAATAGCCAAGTTACAGATTATTGTACTATTCTTAAAGTGTATTCTATTTTTTTATACAGTAATTTTATATTTGTATAGCCAATTTATTATTGATGCGTGTGTTTCTGAAGTTTTATTTGCTATACCAGACTTTTATAATTAGTGTTAAATAGAGAGAAAACATATTGCTAATTTGATTAGAAATGAAAATTTTTTTGTTATATGGATAAAAATTAAAGTTATTTAAATATTCTAAGCAATATTTAAGCTAATATAATAGTAGATAAAACTGCTTACTTTTTTTTTTTTCTGTCAATTGGGATTTAAAAACATTTTATAATGGCTGAAAATATAGTTCTGTTTGGCAATACTTGCTATTTTGTTTGTAATTTATACATATATATTTGTTGTATTTAATAAAAGACCAATTCTGAATATAATATAATTCTGAATACATTAATTAAGAAAGTAAATTGGCTAACTACCATAAAAATTTAAAATCTTAATTCACATATGTTTTCTGAGTTTACTAGTAAAAAGTCTGCAAATAAGCATATGTATTTAATAAAAGCTATGCACAAGTTACTACTAGTAGCAGTTAAAAAAAATTGTATAATAAAATATATTCTGGTGTACTGTGTTTGTTATGTAGTAAAGTAAAATTATCTGAGCATGTTTTTGATTGTACTAAAGATGGTAGTATTTAAGAAAATATTTTGTTAAAAGCTTTTAAAAAATAAATATTATTGATAAGTGCTTATTTCTTATCTTTTTTTGCTGTTCTATAAATACTTTCTTAATATTTATTAAATGTAAATTTGTATATGGCAATTTGCAAAAAATTTGTGCTAAAAAATTATTATGCTAAAACTGCTATAGTTTTTAATGAAAGAGTAAAAATGACTTTTGTTTTTGTTAAATATATAAAAAATCTGGTAGAATTGCATTAAACTAAGATATAATTTATGAAATCAAAACATAAAATAGACATAAAAAAAGCTGGATTGGTCAAAGATAGTGACATAGTTTTAGGTTTGTCTTGTTGTTTAATATTTATGTTATTAGATAAAATAGTTTAACTGCTTAGTATAATAGAATCATTTGCAGTTAGTTTTAGTAGATATAAACAGTGTTTTTTTTTGGTTTAGATAAAAATATATATATTTGTATAGACATTTAATGTTGTCTTATTTGATCTAAGTGGCTGATTATATGTAGTAAAAGTGTGAATTGTATTTAGTTTAAGTTACTTAATTTAATTCTATATATTAAATAGCAATTAGACTTTATTTATTAAATATTTAATAATAATAAAAAAATTTTGGTTTTTATTTTAAAGCAATATTAAAAATACCAGTTTATTTAAAAAATATAAAGAATATTTTAAAGAATTTTAATTATAATTTTTTATGTTTTTATTTTTACAATTACTATTTTTTATTTTTTATTTTTTATTACATAATTTAATAAGTAAAGCCTAATTGCTATTTAGTACATAGAACCAAACTAAGTGGAACAGACTAAATACAGTTCATGCACTTTCTACATATGACCAGTCACTCGAACCAGACAAAACTACACTACACATTTATGCAAACACACACATCATCATTCAAACCAGAAAAAAAATGACACAATCTGTGTCTATCAAAATTGACAACAAAAGATTCCAAAACACCAAGCATATGAATCATTTTATCTGACAATATTAATACTAAACATTGAGACAATTTTGAAACCATGCCATTATTCTTGATTAAACCAGCTTTCTTTATATCTACCCTATGTTTGGATCTAGTTAGAATAATGTAATTCAATTACAAACTTAACATATTTAATAAAAACCAAAGCAGTTTTTTTTTTCCTCAAATATTTGGATGGTTTCAGCAAACCAATTCTTTAATATGAAACTCTTGCATATAGCAGAGTATAAGCCTATGTCAGAAAAGCACATTGAAAGTGAACATAAAACATTTGATGAACAGGAAAAACCAGTTAACAATACCCATTTCTTAGCAGCTTTATTCAAAATGTTTTTATGGAATTCAATATCACCAGAACAAGTAAAAACATGATCAGATACCTCCACTTCACCACACAGCAAGCACAGCACCTTAGGATAATCTTTGTCATATAATCTCTTCCTAACTGCCACCAACAATTGTTTATGTATTGCTTTCATTAGGTAAGTATGTATACTAGCCAAGCTCTTACTAGTAAATTTAGAGAGCATATGTAAATCAAAATGCCAAACTTTCACAATAATATTCCAATCTATTCTCCTAATCATGACATTTTAAACAACACTATAGCCAGAACCAGCCTTTTATTAAGCACAGCAAATTAATTAGTACAGATTACAAACAAAATGACAAGTGTTACTAAATACAGCAGTATTTTAGCCACCAGAATCTATTTCCGAATCTCAACTGGTAAAAAAAGTGAAAAAAAAGCAGTCTTGCTTACTAATTTATCAGTCTTAATATTGTTCAGAACCTTAGAATGTCTTTTAACTTTTACCTACTTAACCAAAATGTTTTTATTCTTGATAAAATTGACAATATGCAATCTCTTAATCTAGCAATAATTGCAAAAATTAAGCATAACAAAAAAAAACTCTGCTATACAAGTATCAATTGCAAATTGGCTGTACAAATACAAAACTATAACACAAAAAAACAGAATATACTCTAAGGCCAAAACAATTGCTTGCAATTCAGCCAAAATAGAAAACAAAAGCCCAAGCACTCTAACCCCAATACCCATGTTTGTGGCCAGAAAATAAGCAGTCACACCACTTGCCATCTTAGCAGAACTAGCACTCTTTAAGAACTTATCTGTGTAGATCTCAATACAATTAGACCAAACTTTCATCAGTTTACCATAGACATTAAAAAATGCCTCAGATTCTAAAACATTCAGCACTGGTAATTCAGAAGTATTAGTAGAGTTAGCCTTTAAAAAAACTTGCTTGTTCATAAACTCAGTAGCTAGAATGAACAAGTAAGATACAGAGCCTCTTAGATCTAACTTTTTCTACTACTAAAACATTTTCCAGTTTATTACCTTTCCTCTTTTGTCCAGAAGCCTATCATTAAAAGCAACACTAAATTATTTCAAAAAAAAACACAATTATAATATAAGGAATACCCCAAGATTCTAGATATTAGAAACTTGCTGGATTTATGAAAAGCATTGGGCAGATTGTTTGCCAAAAAAAGCTTATTCTTCAAAAAAAATTTTATTACACCAGCCAAAAAATTATTTACTGGACTAACTTACAATCTAACAAAATATTGTAAAAAGTCTAAAGAAGATCACTTCAAAACCTGCATATCTAAAAACTTATGTTTAAACAAATGTCCAATAATGCCATAAGCATTGGAGAAAAAAATCAGTGTGGCCAGCTTCTCTTTAGCCTGTACTTGCTCAAAAAATTTTAAATCATACAAAAATGGATGATGCAAAACCTCACTAAAAAATTACACAGTAAACCAGTCTTGGCTTTAAAACTTTTTCTGATTATTACATTCCACTTGTGGCATACAACCACAGAGACAAAATTAAACTGCATTCTATAGCTAAAAATTGGCTACAAAATAGCTGAAACCAAGTAAGAAAATTGTTTATCTATGATAGTTTTTCTTAATACAACATTAGAAAAAAATCTTACATTCATATGAGCCTAAGCCAAACTAGGCTTAGAGAGACCCTTAGTGGATAAAAAAATGCCCAAGTATCTGTGTGCCTTATTCCTTTTAGCAATTGAAATTGGCAGACCATTAATTAACAGTAAAGCAAACTTGATGCTTTAATTGATCAGAATAGCTACCATTTTATCATTATTAATTGAAATGTTATTGACTTCAAAAATCTATTAGCAATATCCAAAATATGCTGTGTGGAAGTTTGACAACTTCCAATCCAAATTGTATTATCAACAAAGGCGCCAGCTGCCAAAAAAAAAGTTTTTCCTTTAACTGCTTTAACCTTACCAGACTTTACCATAAACCTAGTATTAATTCTATATCTATATAAGTGTTTATGTTTTTTTATCTCACACAAAAGTGGATCATAAAAGATCCTCTATAGAAGTGAAGAAAAGACTTCACTCTGATCTAAACCATCATGTACTTTGTAACTGTTTGAAAGCCCAAAATTTATTATTACTTTATTAATTCTATTCTCATAAATGTTACCAAAAAACCCAATAAACTGATTGTATATTTTAATGTAATACAGGCTAGTCTTTAGATAATACCAGCCTATCAAATCATAAGCTTTGTGCATGTTCTATAATACTAGCCAGAACTTCTTATTTTTCTCTAAAGCATCTTCAACAATTGACCCAATGGCAAAAATAAAAGATTGAGTTGAAGTATCCTTCAGCACTAAAAAATTATTACCATAAAGAACATTAAATTTGCTATAAGTTGAAGATATTTGGTCGGAAAAAATCTTGGACAAGATTTTTTGAGCAGTCTTAATTAATACAATAGGCTTAGTGTTCGTTAATATGCCATTCCATTCATAAAATTTTGGAATCATTGAAACCCATACTCTTTTCCAGAAAATTGGAACTGTATTCAAAGCCAACATGTATTTAATAATGTTAAAAGACAAACCAACATCTTTTTATTATAGTGTTTTCAAAGTTTATTAAGTATCCCTAACAACTCAGCAGCTTTGTTATTTGGCAAATTGTTAACAACCAAAGACAATTTTCTCATGTTAATTACCTTCATTACACCAGAGAAAGCATTATCATTCACATAATCTAAAGACATATATTAATAAGACCAAAAATTGGGCATCTTCAAAAGCACTGACTATTTTTTTTTTCATCTTTCTATGATCTCATTAATTTTAAGCTTTACTTCATCAGGCTCAATCACTATTGCATCATCTACTACCAAGTAATCCAAAACAACCTTGCAAAATGGGTATTTCAAAATGCTCTTGATTATATGCTCTTTGTTAGAACAAAACTTTTCCATATAATGGTTAATTGCCTTCCTAATAGCTGTGTTTTCAGCAGTTTTTGACTTATAAAACTTAGATCTTCAATACCCTTTCCTTACTACTGACAAATGCCTAAGCAGTTTTACTGAACTTTTACTATCTAGAACTATACTAGTAATCTTGGATGTCTCAACCATATCAATAGCTGACCAAATTTTAACTAGACAGTCAAAATTCAGAAAATCTTCTGAATTCTAACATCTCACAATCTTAGCAATAAACAGCTCCAATTTATAGAATTTTGAAGATTGTTTGTTCCTTGAACAATCATACTTACTATACCAACTCTTAGAAAACATCTTAGTAGTAGCTTGTATCATGGCTTCTTTTAACACTTTCTATATTATATCCAAGTCATCATTGTCTTTTGTATTTCCAAATGTGGTGGATCTAACTAACAACTCAGCAGAAAAACACTTCTTAAAATACAACCATTAAGTCTCATTAGCATTCTTCAATTTAAACTTCCACTGATTACAGTTGGTCTGTTTATGAGTGCTGATAAGACAAGTGTTCAAAAGTCTACCCAAATTAATTGAAATTGAAACTGACTTATGATCCATATTAAAAAATTTAGATATGTCATTAACTCTATGTGATGTGACAGCAGAAGCCAGATTTCCACTCACAAAAATAAAATCTATCACCTTTTTTACACCTCTGAAATTGCTTCAAGTAGAAGCTTTGGTAAAAGAATATTTATTAAAGGTGTTAACCAAGCCCAGATCCACACAAAACTTGAAACTTGCATTTCTTTTGGCTTTATTTTCATTGAAGTCACCATTCAAAACTGTAAAAAAACTTGAATTAACCACTTTAGAGATCAAAAAATTGATATCAAAAGCTTGGTTAAAACATACATCAATAAAAGCACTAGTATACAACTTCAAGATTATAACTGAAAGTTTGTTCTTAAACAAAGACACACAGAAATCAGCTGACCAGAAATCTTTTTCATATTAGATACATAATAAGCCAAAGAACTGTTCATAATAATAGCAATCTCAACACTAAAAAATCTTACATCCAGCTCAGAAGTAAAAATCCAAACTTCATCAAACTTATTCATAATCTATGGCCTAATGTTAGACCTTAATTTAGTCTTAGTAACAATAGAAACCAAGTTACCCAAATTTTTATGCCAATAAACAATGTCATCCAATTTTGCAGGAACATTGATGCTCCTAATATTACATGTAGCAAACCTCCAAACCAAATCTGTCATTGAGATGAAAGGAGAGCTGAAGAACCCAAATTAGAGCACAGATGATCTAACTTCTTCAAAACTGAGTTGACTAACACTTCTAAAACAACCATTTTTTATTTCAAACCATCCATCTTAGTGGTAAGAATCTTTGAACTACTTGAACCAAGACCAAAAGTGATACTGTTAACAACTGAAAGGGAAAAAATAAGAATCATCAACATATCATCCAAAATCATATCCAGATCTGGTACTAATAGTGTTGGAATAAGAATAATTGGGACAATAAAATTGGAGACAGATATCAAAAGCACCAGCTTTATGTCATTTAACTTGTACACTATACTTGATACTTGATTAACCAAGAGTTTCAAAGATTATTCCAAAGAAGCTAAGTAGTCAACTACAGAAAAATATTCTGAACAACCAACAAATGTTTCTTGACATTCAAAAAACCAGAAATAGGAACTATTTCCCAAATAGACAGCAAGTGAAACCACTTGGGCCCAAGATTTGCCACCAAAGACAGCAGAATGAAAAATAGAAACACTCTTTTTAGTGTACAACTTGGCCAAATAAAGACAATTCACCTCAAAAATAGACTTCTTAAATGACTTTGCAGCCAAAGGGGCAGCCATACTTGCTATATTACACTCTAATGCAGAATGACTTAACTTCTCACACTTATCACACCAAACCAGATCTAATCTTGCTCAAGTGAGTTTAACTTCACCAAATATTAGCTCAATGCAATATACAGATTCTATTCTATTTTTAGACTTAAAACCAACTACAGCACAGTGAATTCTATTGCCAGAATTCAATAATCAATTTATGATACATGTTTTCGCATTTCCTCCTTTCAAAAGAGTACCCAAATCATAAGCAGTTGTTCTCACTGGCAAAATAATAGTAGTGTCTTAAATCAATTCTTAGATATCTAAGTATTATAATTATTTATAACCATAGCTACATGCACTGAATTTTTTTCAATTAAGAATGACTATTTAGAAGCCAACTGTTCAGCTGATCAAATTTAGTAAATTTTACCATAGTCTTTTATTACATACCAATTAATTAAATTTTGATTAACTTAATTTTATCAAACTTAGCTATTGCAGTAACAATTTTTTCCTTAGGTGTGTTCATGATGTTACCAGATGAAATTAGAGATATTATTTAGCATGAAATTATCTTATAAATCCTATTATTAATTAGCATATTATCATTTCAAATTATCACTTATTACATTAGCAAAATGTCCAAAATTATTATTTGATTAATAACCCAATTTGTACACAACACAAATGTAACCTAATTGCGATGATCAAATCATGCAATACCCTGAACTATGTAACATTCAAAAGTTCACCAAAATTTGTAGAAATTTGCCAAAATAATTGATAGTTCACCAAAATATCTAATAGTTTGCAAAAATAACTTGTAGTTCGCCGAAATGTATCTTTAGTTCAGCAAAATTGTAGAAAATAGCAAAGTTTAAGTTCATAGAATAGTGTTACAACAAGTTGTATAAAAGAAGAGCTTCTCTTTTCGAGAAAATGTATCTTACTTTAGATTTATCACTTAGAACCATTCCTACATACACAAAAAAAATAAATATCAAATAATTCAAAAAACCAAATTCTTTAAGTATTACACTTAGAAAATCCCCAAAACTCAACTAACGTTTTGAAATTGATTAGCTATCAATTTCAATAAACAGTTAGTGACTCCAGGCCTGGATCGAAAATGTTTCTCTTGATAAAATTCTATTTCTTTTACATTTCTTTTATTTTTCTTTTTCTTTTCTTATTACAATCATTAAGATAACCTACAGATGAGATTCCTGTAAAAGAGTTGATTTTCACAGCAAAGTAACTACACATATTTTTAGTGAGCTTTTAGATAAGCAATTCCTGGGAAAGAGTTAACATTTACTACAACATAACTACATAAAGTAACTGGCATGGAATTGGCCATTCCACTTATAAGCCCAGCAAGTTCAAATTATAAAAGATAATTTGAAGTTAAAATTCAGTTACTGGAGGTTCAATCACATCCAGAAAACGTTAATTCACAGCAAACAAGTATCAACAACATTACAGAAAAGAGACCAAAAACCTCCGGTAACATTTGGTGCTCTCCCACGGAAATAACACAGCAACAACAAATTCAAAGTGGCAACCACACCAGACGCAACAACTTTAGAGTATTACCAATCAATTTACACCCACTGCAAACAAAAATTCAACATTCCAGACGGAATTAAAGTTGTCAAGAAATCAGTATACCAATACATTGAAAACCGCATCAACAATTATCTTTTTGGAAATTACAATATCTCAGAAGTTAAAAGCAATTTTTACAATAATTTAGCACACTATTCACAGTTGGAAACTGAAGACCTTAACAGCAAAACACTTGCCACTTACTTTTACAAACTTAATTTTAACATTATTAAATACTGTGAAGAGACATATCCAGTACAGTCTCAATACACTATTGATTTTGAATTGGAAACAGAAACAAGCAACAAAGGCAAAAACAAATTGAAGCAATACTCAAAAACCACCCCAAATACTTCAACACTACCAAAAACAACTGCCAACCATTTACAAACACTTTAACAAGGAACCAGTTCAAAACTTCTACTTACTATCACACTTTTTCCAGTTTCACTTGCACAAGCACAAACGTCTAATTTACCCTTGAATTGATTTGCAAGACCAGAAGATTTTACATCACTCAGAAGTCCCATCAGACAACAAGAAATCCCTTCAAACTAGTTCCAATCTCTTTGACTTTCTAGCTGAAAATCAAAGTGAACATTTTGAGACAGCAGCAAACGAAGAAAACAAACCAGAAATATCTGAAGAAGAATTAATAGACAGTGAAAATGAAGAAAATGAAATGACAACATACATCACAAAAATCCTGAATTTAATGGAGAAAACATTGAGACCAGTCCCCAAAAATGGCTTGATCAAGTTACTAAAACAGGAGATGCAAATGGATGGAATGCTGCCAGAATGTTAAGAACAATTCCCTACTTTTTCAAAAGAACAGCAGGAGAATAGTTTTAAAACTTGGCCGCCCCATTTAATGATTGGAATACTTTCAAAGCAGCCTTTCTTGAACAGTTCACTGACAATAATACCTCCATCACCTTTCGCAATCGTTTTCGAAATATCAAACAAGAACTCTCTGAATCTGTTATGACTTATATTGGGAAATTCAACAAACTTTTCAGATGAATTCGCCAACTTAAAACAAACAATTATTATTCCGATGCTCAAATCTTGGATCAATTTATTGCTAGTCTAAAAGATAAACTAATTAAAAAGATTCGCCCACATGTGCCAGAAGATTTAAACTCTGTCATACAGCATGCAAAAAGATACAAAATGGCCATGGAAGAGGCCAACTGCACAAAACTTGTAAATTTGGCAATTGGAGAAACCAGCTCAGCAGCCGAGGAAAAAATTGACCAACTCACAAAGAAGGTTGAAAACTATTTCACCAATCAACAATAACAGCAACCCCAAAGATATCAACCATCCCAAAAATGAAATCAAAATAACTTTGCACCACTTTCCAATAACCAGTCTCAGAATTGCCATTACTGTGGAATCTCTGACCACTGGAAAAAAGATTGCAGAAAGCTACAATGAGACCAACAAAATAGGAGTAATCAACATTACCCTCTACCACAGCAATCTTATTATCAATCACCACTACCAGCTTACTATCTACCAAGACCCCAATACCAAAATAACTATTATCAGCCAGCCCCATAGTTAATCCAACAGCAATACCAACAACCACCTACACAATATTATCAAATACCTGTTCGAAGACTGATTACACAAAATCAATTCACACCACAAAACCGATACCAAGTAAACAACAATAGAATCAGTTCGAACAACCAATTGGTTCCCCGAAATACCACTCTACCAAAACCCAACCACTACCACACTCAACCCAGTTATTTAACAATGCCGGAAGAACAGAATTTTCACCATACTGCACTCTCAGAAGGTAGAGCTGCAGCACAACAACAACAAAACCCTTCCTATACTTTCACCACAATTTCACCAGCCAGAATCGCTGAAAACATTAACCTTTCAGATATATTCCCTTTTGAGTTCAAAGCAAATGAGTCACCATTTCTGCTTAGCAATGCAGCCGCCAATGAACAAAAAGCAATCACAGCCATGTACACTGAAACCAAAGTTGAAGGAAAGACAATTCACTTGATCTTAGACAGTAAATCTGCCAGAAGCATTATTACTTACCAGTTAATGCAACAATTGAAAAGAAATGTCGACTGATCAGCTCAAACAGTAATCATCACTGCTGATGGCATGAAAAAAACCCCAGTAGGAGAAATTGACAATTTTCCATTCACGCTTGATGGAATCACCATTCCAGTCAAAGTTCTTGTAATGAACACACCCCAATACCAAGCTCTCATCAGAAATGATTGGCTTTAAAAAGCCAATGCTAATCTGAATTGGGAAACACAAGAGTTAACAATCTCCTACCAAGGACAACACACCCAGGTACCTGCCATTTGTGGTACATTCAACAAATGCCCTGAAAAAGCCCCGGCTTTTGAATTCGAACCAGAAGGAGAAAAATCTCTCATTGAAACATTCATGGCTCTGGGATCAATGTCCAACTGGGCTGATGAAACAAAACAAGAACATTTTACCCCATACACTAAACCCGAAACCTCTGGATGGAATATCCCTTACCCAAAATACGAACCAAGAAAACAACGCTCCTATATTCCCCTTAAATGTAAAGACTGCTACAAGAAACTATTGTCAATGGAAGCCTGCATTTCACCTGAAAAAGAATATGAGAATCATACTTGTTATTACTGCAAGGCTTGCCATAGAGAACAATAGGGCCATCTAATAAAAAGGAGCGGAAAATGTGATAATATCCCTTGTTTGACTTGTGGAGATATGCTACCGAAAGAATGCAATTGGATTGATGTAGCCATGAGAGGCAAAGTCTGCGATCAGACCTGCCAATATGTTTTATTAATTTCAGAAAAAGTAAAAAGAGGAACACCCTTTAATGCAGCATACAACAGTGCTCTCAACAAACTTTATCACTACTCCTATGATGCTGAGATGATTTTCGATCTAGCAATAGCATTAATTAATGGAGCTACCAAAGAAGATGTTCGTCAAATGAAGGAAGCAGAATACATTGAATACACCATAGAATTAGCTGAATTCAATAACGAAGATAAAGTAGAAGTCTACCACCAAATTACAAGTCACACCTACCCAACCCAAGAAGCTCAAATTCAATGATTAGAGCAAATGAACATTAGGCCATGTGAAGAATACATTATGCCTTGCGATGAACAGTGGTGTCCTGAATGCTACACTCTTAGTATCTCCTTGTCCAGCAAAAATAATGAGAACAAAATTGAATTTGGAGAACCTGAAGTAATAGAAAAAAGTGAAACAACACCTATCTACCTTATTGAAAATCAGTCTCCTTTACAACTTAAATACTTCAACAACAACGAACAAAGAATAAAACCTGAAAAAGCACACGAAATTGATGCTGGATATGACCTAAAATATTCAGGCAAAGATACTCTTGTTCTCAAACCCAAATTCCTTACAAAAATCAACCTAAAAATTGCACTTGAAATCCCACCAGAAGCAATGGTTCAAATCACCTCTTGGTCTTCTCTGGCAAGCAAAAAAATCAATGTCAGAGGAGGAATAATCAATGCTGGATATACTGGAGACATTATAGTAATGCTTCAAAACGAAACTGACAAACCATTTAAGATTGAACATGCTGAAAAAATTGCCCAAGCTATTTACCTACTCTTAATCAACATTTTGGGTTTGCAACTAGTCAATCAAAGAGAACAATTAGGAAAAAGCGATAGAGGAACTCAAAGTTTTGGTTCAACTGGACGATTCACAGTTCCAGTTAATATAGCTCTTAACACACAGAACAAATCTCACCAGATTCTAAGACTTCCACAACCGATTACCATCTCACCCTTTGGAGAACATCCGGAAATCTATACCTGCTCAAAGCCAACAACCACACAACAAATTTTTGAGTCCAATGAACAAGTCTGCTTGGAACATAATATTTCAATCCCAAACATTTATATTCCAGAAGGAACAAAGAAAGTCCGAATTACTTTTTACAATCCCAATAATTACCCCATAATTTTATTAAATAATTTAGAAATTGGAGTTATTCACAGTAATATATTCCAACAAGAATTACTCCAAACAGTCCCCGATTTTTCTGAAATTATTGGACATTCACTACCAAAAATCAACCCAAACTCCAGCTCCAAAAACTACTATGTTGTCATAAAAAAACTATTTCGAATCAACATGGGACAACTTAAACTACAACAACAGACTCAGTTCAAAGAGCTAATTGCAAAATTTGCCAATATTTTCACTGAAAACAACCATGACTTGGGAAGAACTGATTTGGTCTAACACCAAATTTACATAGAAGATGCTAAACCAAGAAGACAACAAGCATATCGAGTTGCTCCAGAAAGCCACCAATTCATCTGAGAAGAAGTACAACAAATGCTTAACAATGGGCTCATCCAACTCTTCATGAGTTCTTGGGCTTCACCTGTAGTGCTAGTTAAAAAGAAAAATGGGAAGATCTGATTTTGTGTTGACTATCGACAACTCAACAGTATTACAATTGGAAATGCCTACCCCTTTCCCCAGATTGATGACATGTTGGATGCCTTTGGAAAATCCAAATACTTTTCAACACTAGATTTAAAAAGCGGTTATTGGCAAGTTGCTATGGATCTCAAAGATCACCCCAAAACAACATTCACCACCCAAGACAGAAATTACGAGTTTAATGTAATGCCTTTTGGATTATGCAATACACCAGCAACGTTTCAGAGATTAATGGATGGTGTGTACCAAGGACTTCTTTGGAAATTAGTAGTCATTTATCTTGACGATACTGATGTTTATTTTCCATTGTTCAAATTACACTTAAAACACCTGCAAGAAGTTTTTCAATGATTACAAAAAGCAGGACTAAAACTCAACATCGAAAAATACTACTTTGAAAAAACAAGCTTGGCCTTCTTTGGACATATCATTAGTAGAAATGGAATCAAACCAGACCCTGGAAAAATCAACGTTGTCAAAAACTTCAAAACTCCTCAAAATACTACAGAATTAAGAAAATTCATAAGATTAGCATTCTACTATCAGAAGTTTATCAAAGGATTCTTGGAAATTGCAAAACCCCTCAACCAGCTTACCACCAAAAACGTTGAATACAAATGGACTACCAAACACCAAAAAGCTTTTGAAATTCTCAAGAAAAAACTGACAACAGCTCCAATTCTCGCCTACCCGGATTTCAGCAACCGATTTTAACTAGCTATAGATGCTTCGTATACTGCCTTTGGTGCCATCTTATTACAACTAGATGACAATAGAAATGAATGAGTAATTGTTTATGCTAGCAGAACATTAAAACCAGCTGAGAAAAACTATCCTGCCACAGAACTAGAAACAGCAGCTGTAATTTGGGCTCTATACCACTTCAACCTTTATCTCAGGCCTAAAGAATTCGATATTATCACTGATAATATTGGACTCAAATGGCTTCAGAACAAAAATACTCAGCTGAATGCAAAACAAACTTGATGGACAGGATTTCTAGCAAACTATCAATACATAGTACATTACAAACCAGGAAAACTCCACACCAACGTTGACTGTCTCTTCAGAATAAGACAAGATTAGAAAACACAAAAACCAACACTTAACTTAACCAACTAAAAGAGCCAACAAACAATGAATTCGAAAAACTACAACAATCTCAAATAATATTTGAAAACATTAACAATCCCAACAGATTGGTTTCCAGATGAAAAACATCGACTACAACAACAAACCAAACAATATTTTCTACACAACAACATTATTTATCATCGAAATTTTAAAAACCCAGACAAATTACTTAGATTAATACAAAAACAGGAAAAAGAGACTATATTATACAACATGCACTCAGATCTTTTATCAGTCCACTTTGGAAAAGACAGCACCACCCAAAGAACACTAGAATACTACTTTTGGCCTCAAATGAGAAAAGACATTTACGAATATGTCAAATCTTGAAATAGTTGTCAAAGAAAAGGAGGAACACATCCTACTGAACCATTAAATCCAATCAAAGTTGGACAACCCTTTGACCGAGTTGGTATTGATTTAGTTGGACCACTATCTATTACCACTCAAAAAAACTGTTATATTGCAGTAGTGGTAGACTATCTTACTAAATGGCTCGAAGCCAGAGCCATTCAACGAGCAGATACAAAATCAGTAGCAAATTTCATTTACAAAGACATCATTTGTAGACACGGATGTCCAATTGAACTTTTATTCAATCAGGGGACACACTTTGTGAACAACCTGATACAAGAAATTTGTAAACAATTCAATGTCAAAAGACCTCTGTCTTCGCCTTACCATCCACAAACAAATAGACTTATGGAACGTTTTAACAGAATAGTGTGTGAGTTATTAGCCAAAGTTTCAACTAATTTTGAGCAAGATTGGGATATCTTTATTCCATCAGTGTTGCTAACATATAGAACACTAAAACAAGATACCACAAAACACACACCATTTGATTTAACTTACAGAAGGACAGCAACATTACCAATTAGTTTCACAGTGGAAACATACCCAGCACAACCAATCGATGAAAACAATTTCTAAGAAATGCTTTAGTAAAGAGTCTACACTCTGCTTAGCACATTGGAAGGAAAATAACAAATAGCAGCCACCCATATTGAACACTCCCAAACTCAACAAAAAGAATGGCATGACAACAATTTGCCTCCAGTCACCAATGAATTTAAAATTGGAAACAAAGTTTTCTTACACAGAACTAAAATGGAAAAACAATGGAGTGAAAAATTTGAAAACAAATGGGATGGACCATTCTTTATCCATGAAGTTCTAGACAACGGATTATACAAGCTAAGACTTAATGACAAAATCCTAGCAAAAGTTGCACATGGAGATCATTTGAAATACTATCATTCAAGAAACAATCCTAAACCATTAATTCCACAAATTGGTACACATTCCCCTTTAGTCAATCCCGAAGATATTTCCCGAAACTTAGAACCAATAGTTGTCATTAAACAACCTTCCAACCTGAACACTTAATTTAATTTACTAGTTATTCCCTTATAATTTAGAAACAATCAAAACAAAAATAACATAAAAACCCATACACCAAAAATAATTTTTTTTCAAATCTCTTAGAATGACTATTCTTCAAAACATTCAACAATTATCCCAAAAATTAATATTAGTTTTAAAAACAATACCCGAATTATTCATTATTGTTACTGAAAACCACATTAATTATACCCAAACAGAAGTAGTTACAAATTTAGCCCCAAATTCACGAAAATATCACCCATATAAGAAGAACACAAGAAGTTATTCTGAAATTCACCTGCCAGAACTTTTATAGCTTGCTTTAAGAGAAAACTTAATGCTCATTCCAATTAGTATTTCACCAAATGCTACAATTCAACAAAAACTTCAACTGTGTCTTAATGAGAAAAATACTCAATATCCTTTAATCTATAGATATTTCCACATTGGAAAAACACTTTACAAATGGAAACTGGAACTTATAACAGCAAACCTCACAAAAAAAGCTATTCAGAAGCAACTCCACAATGAATTCAAGACAATAGCTGGACCAACAAACAGTTGCTACAAGCTCAGAGCTGCTCTTAGACTTTATGACCTATTCCACACCTGTGAAAATGTCCTACAAAACCCAATATTACGACCTTTGAAGATTCAATACATTGGAAAGCTCACAGAACTGAAATTTCAACAATTTTCAGACCAAATTTCTTCAATAATTTTGGATTATTATCTGGAAATTACAGACAGTACTTGGACTTTAACGGAGCTCAGTTTTGAGGAGGAGGTTATGTTACCAAATGAAATTAGAGATATTATTTAGCATGAAATTATTTTATAAATCCTATCATTAATTAGCATATTATCATTTCAAATTATCACTTATTACATTAGCAAAATGTCCAAAATTATCATTTGATTAATAACCCAATTTGTACACAATACAAATGTTACTTAATTGCGATGATCAAATCATGCAATACCCCGAACTATGTAACATTCAAAAGTTCGCCAAAATTTGTAGAAATTTGCCGAAATAATTGATAGTTCACCAAAATATCTAATAGTTCGCAGAAATAACTTGTAGTTTGCCAAAATGTATCTTTAGTTTAGTGAAATTGTAGAAAATAGCAAAGTTCAAGTTCATAGAATAGTGTTACAACAAGTTGTATAAAAGAAGAGCTTCTCTTTTCGAGAAAATATATCTTACTTTAGATTTATCACTTAGAACCATTCCTACATACACAAAAAAAATAAATATCAAATAATTCAAAAAACCAAATTCTTTAAGTATTACACTTGGAAAATCCTCAAAACTCAACTAACATTTTGAAATTGATTAGCTACCAATTTGAATAAACTGTTAGTGACTCTAGGCCTGGATCGAAAACGTTTCTCTTGATAAAATTCTTTTCTTTTAGATTTTTTTTATTTTCTTTTAC
>JAAOMT010000684.1:244356-314873 GCA_016748015.1 Geosiphon pyriformis | reverse complement strand
GCTATTAGTAATTTTTTTATTACAAAATTAAAAGAGAGATACAATAATAAGTAAAAATTTAGGCACAGTTACTAATAGTAAAATTATTGTAAAAACGGAGTTTTTAAACCAGTCAATTGTTTTAAGATTGAAAAAAATATAAAAAATTTGTTAATTAAGGTTATGAGTCTGTTGATCAAGATAAACAATAAAAATTTAGGTTTGAACACATTTTTTTAACAATAACAAATCTGGTTTAAAAAATTGCTATGTACAATATTTAAAGTATTAATGTTCTTATTAAGCAAAATAATATTGTTTGTTAGTATATTAATTTAAATAACATAGTTTCTATTATTATAAACACAAAATTAAGATCTAATATTAAGTTATAGATTATAAATAAGTTTGATAAAGTCTAAATTTTTATATTTGGTTTAGATATAAATTTTTTTGGTATTAATGTAACCATTATTATAAACAGTTTTCTGGTTCAGTATATTTTAAAAATAGAAAAATTTCAAATCAATTGATTTTAATATGTCTTTTATTTAAAAGCAAGTATTTGGTTATGATTTTAGGACTATATACTGGTGTTTTATTTGTGTTTAAATTTAAACAGACTTTAAAAATCAATGTTTTTATTGCTAAGATAATTAATATTAGTTTATTTGTGGTTTTGAGCAGAAATTTTAATGAAAATAGATTTAAAAAAAATGTTAACTTTAAGTTTTATATAAGTTTGGCCTTGATTAATTTTTTTAATAGATATTTTTTAACCAAAATTTTTACTTAAAGCAATTTAAGAAAGATAAAAAAATTATTGATTATATTTTTTAGATGAAAATTTGGTGTCTACTGTCATAAGTCATAATATTAGAGTAGTATTTAATTTTTTCAATATTAATTACAAAATTGTAATAATTTTAGTTAATTTAAAGATTTTCTGGATGTTTGTTTGAATAATATTCATAAACAAGCTAATAAAAATCAATGAAAGTTTAAAATTAAAGAGGTGAATAATACCAAGTAAATACAATTTAAAGAATATTTTTTTATTAAGTTCTTAATAATAATAAATAAGTTTTTAAATACAAAAGTTTTTGGTAATATAAGAGATATTGAAAAAGATAATAGTAAGAACAGTTAATAAAATATTTTTTAAACATTTGCTTAATATGTTTAATTATACAAAAAATAAGCAGTCTTTAAAGTTTTTTAAATTAGAATTACTAATGGCCAAAATTATTAAAAAGACAAGTCTAAATAATATAAGAGGATATAAAAATTATTAAATATTTAATATAATATATAAAAAAAACTATATATTATAATACTATTATTAATTTAAGCCATAATTTTTTTTATAATTATTTATAATTATAATTTACAAATTAATATAAATTATATCTTTATAAAACACAACAGCAGATTATATATATATATATAAAATATCAAATATTTTTATTATAAAAAAATTTATCACATTAAATGTCTTTTAGAAAAAAACTTTTTAAATACCAAAAAAAAAGGATTATTTTAGCAAAAAAAATAGAACATTTAAACAGTAAAAATTTTATGACTATTAAATATTCATGTTTTTTTGTAATATATATATAAAGTTATATAAGCTAATAAATATATATGTAAACAACTTAAATATTCAATAATAGAGAGCAAAAAACCCACTATTAAATTCTTTTTTAAATACAATTGAATTTTATTAAAAATATCAACAAATTTATTTTTATATAAACTATTTGAAATAGATTAGCTTAAGAAGAATTTTACTTGTATATTCTTTATTTTATGTTATTAATTTCTAAATCAAATAAAAAAAAACATTTACAATAGACTTATATTTATAAAAATTGAACAGTAAAAAATTTTAAACAATTTGTTTAATCAAATAAATCTATATATACACAATTTAAAACTATAAAATTTAAACATTTATGGTATAAACTTTTTAAGGAGTTCTATAAAGATTGTATTACAGCCACAGTTAGAAAAAATTTTGATCACATATTTAAAGATGTTTTTTATGAATTGGTTTGAATTCTTTAGTTCTTTTGGTTAGTTATATTATTAAAGTTATATACCACAAAATTTTAGCTAATTATGCAATTTCTATAGTAAAACTTTATGCAAAAAAAACTAAAAAAAAGTTTTTTTTTAGGAAAACAATACACTAATCTATATATTAAAAGTTGTGTATTTTTTTTTATCTCTTTAAATGTTGAATTATTTTTTTGGCCAGCACAAAGTTCTGATATTACTCTAATAAAAAATTTTTCATTATATATTGAAGTTAAAATTTGTTTACATAATTTATTACCTCTAAAATATTGTACAATTAAAACAGTAAGTTAAGAAAAAATAAGATGCAATATTTATAAATTACTATTGTAATTTGATCAAGTCTATGCCATGTTAATTTCAAGCTATTTTTAAAGCAAATAAAATTAAATAAAATATTAATATGTATTTTAATATAATAATAAAAAATTAACAATTTATAAGTTAGGTCTTTTATATAACATATTATAAAAGTGTTTAATATTTTTTATATCTTTTTGTATGTCTGAATTTAAGTTAATAAGTGGTCAATTTTAAATAATAAAAAGACTTCTAAGATCATGTATATAATTTAAAATAATACATAAATAATAGATATTATCATATATCTGTTAATAATTAGAAAAAATATAGAAAGTTCAAATATTATAAGTTAAAATTGCTAAGAAAGCTTTTATTAAAAAAGTAATTAATAAGCACATAAAAAATTGTTGTTTTAATAAAAAAAATATAATAAAAAATATTTTGGAATAGTCTTTTTATAAGGTGGTTTTTGATTACTTAATAATTGAAAAAAAATTTGGTATTGGAATCTAATAAATTAAAAATTAGTATTAATAAAATCATAGAAGAATAAACAAAAAAACATACTATGTTTTTAATGCTATATAAGCTTTAAGCATACCAATATGTTTCATTAACCTATGTAAATAATAATACTTTTTTTGGTATAATAAAAAAAATTAGCATAAATAAACTGTATTTAATAGTAAATAATCTGCTTAATAACAAAATTATTAGTTTATTTGGTATTTTTAATAAGTTTTGAAGATATAATAATAATACTATAATAAAATGTTTTTTAGATTTAATAAATTTTTATTTATTATTAGGTAATATTCCAGTTCTTTAAAAGAGAACATTAGTCTTAATAATCTCTAAGCCTTATAAATAGAATAGCATTTTAACAAATATTCAACCTATTGCATAAATTAAAATAGAAAAAAAATTTTTTTAAGATTCTCTTTAATTAGATTTTATTTACATGCAACAAGTTTAGTGTTTTTTATAATAATAATTTTTTTGTATTAAAAAGTACCTCAACTTAGTCTTTTGTGTTTGCTATTAGATTAATAATTAAAAATGTTTTGAAAAAGAATAGAAAACTTTAATTGGTCTTATAGAATATACACAAAGTCTATGACTTAGTTAAATGACATTATTTAAAGACTAGTCTGTAATATATTAAAATATGTAAACAATTTATTAAGTTTTTTAACTGTATATATAAAAATAAGATTAATAGAATAATAACTAATTTTAAGCTCTTAAATGGTTATAAAATACATAATAGATTGGATCAAAGTAAGATTTTCTCACTTTTTCTTTATAAAATTTTTTATGATCTTTTTTTGTATAAAGTCAAGAGACATAAACATTTGTGTAACTATTGAATCAATATTAATTTTATTACTAAAATAAATAAAATAGAAAATAATAAGAATTTGACTTTATTTTTTGCTGTTAATACTTTTGTTGATAATACAATCTGGGCTAGAAATAACCAGTTTTCTATGCAATATGCTTTAAATATTATTAGCAAATTTTTTATAATCAATAATATTTCAATTAACAATAAAAAAACAGTAGCTATTTTTATTAATCAAGATATTAGAACAGTTTCTCTAAAAATTAGTGGCATGCCAATTCCAATTGCCAAGAAAAATGAATCATACAAATATTTAGAAATTTTTTTATTAATTAAAAATTTGTTTAAACTTAATATTATTAAAACACATTTCAATATCTGATTTTTTGTTAACATAATACTTAAAAAAGCTATTACAAACAAAAAAAATTTTTATTTGGTATTAGCTATTTTACAATTCATAGTTGACTATAAATCTTAATTTAGCTTTGTATTATTAAGTATATGTTATAAATAAGATATTATAGTTAGAAAAAATCTTAAGTTTAAAGCCAATTTTCCATGTAATTTTCTCAATAAAACATTGTATCATCTTTTTTTATATAATTTGAAATTGTTTAAACAGATATAAACTAAAAATAAATTGGTATTAGTAATAGTTTTTGCTAATATTTTAAGTATTTTTAAGTATTTATTTGATTATAAGCATTTAAATTTATAGATTTTAAGCTGAATTTCTTTAAATTTTTTGTATTATTCTGTTAAATTACATGTTAGTTTTATCAATAATTTTTTGATTGGAGTTGTAAAAAATTTTTTGGTTAATAATATGTTTCTAAATAAAAATTTATTTAGTCTATTTTGCAGTTTTAAAAAGTTTTTGATATTAGATATTTTAAAAAATTTTTTATATTATAATTTAGTGTATTTTTTAAAAAAATTTGAAATGATATTTAATGATAGATTTTTAGACAAAAAATACAATATAATAGATTAAAAAATATTTGGTTGTTGAAAAAAGTTGAATCTCAAAGACTTTATACCACTTTAGTTTAAGTTGGCTTCAAAATTTTTGCATAATAATTAATTTTTATTGATTGATTTTGGTTAAATTAGTAAATTTTATGGCCCAAACATTTTAGAATCTGTTGAATTTTTTAATGTTTGTAAATATTTACATAAAGTTTGATCAGTTAGTATTGAAGTATATATAAATAAGTTATTAAAAATATAAGTTTTTTTGAAATTATTTGTAGAGCTGTTGTATACTTTTTGGTAATAAATTTAAAAGTTAATATTAAAATACATAGTTTTTTGTTATTTATAATGACCAAGTTGTAGACTGTTGCTTTGTTTTTGGAGTGTGTTTTATTTTTTTATATAGTTGTTTTGTATCTAAACAATTAGACTATTATTAATATATATAAATCTGAAATTGAATTTATTGTGCTTAACTTTTGCAATTGCCATTGAATAAAAAAAAGTTATATTGCCAATTTGATAAAAAATAAAGACTTTTAAATTAATTGAATTAAGATTAAAAGCTATTTAGATGTTTTAGGCAATATTAAAACAGATTGAATAATAAATAAAACTACATATTCCCTATTATCTCTGTTAAGTAGAATGTATAAGCAATTTATTGTATTAAAAAATGCAGCTGTTTTTAACAATATTTATTACTTTATCTGTAATTTGTATAAATTTATCTGTTGTGTTTAATAAAAATATAGTTTTAATTATTTTATAGTATTAAGTAAGTTAATTTAAAAAATGAATTGGCTATTTACTATAAAAATATAATATTTTAATTTGCATATACTGTCTGGTTTTATAAGTAAAGAGTTTGTTAATTTGTATACATATTTAATAAAAGCTGTGCATAAATGTTTGTTTATAGTTGTCAAAAAGAGAATATATAACAGAAAATATTTTAAAGTATTGTATTTATTATATAATAAAGTAGAATTTCTAGATTATGTCTTTATTTATCTTAAAAATATTGCTATTTGCAAAGAAATACTAATAAAGCTCTTTAATATTTGAGTTTTTTTGGTAAGTATTTATATTTTTTTTTTGTTATGCTAAGAACTTTTTTTAAGTATTTAGTTAATATGAATTTATATATTACAAATTGCAAGAGGTTTGTACTAAGAAAATAGTGTTTGGAAGCTATAATAATTTTTAAAAACAAAAAAAAAGCTTTAATAATCATGGTTGTATTTATAAAACAACTAATAAAAAGCATTATTTAAAGATTTGGCTTATTAGATCCAAGTTTAGAACAGATATAAAGAGAGCAGATTTAATAAACAATAATAGTATAATATCTAATATGACTGCTAATTTGGTGGTTGGTTTGTCAAATAGTGTGGTTTATTTTTTTGGAATGATTAAATTTTTTGAAGTGAGCTTTAGTTAACACAAATTATATTTGTTTTTCTTTAATTTAGATAATAATATAAAAGTTTATATAAATATATAATGTTGTTTTGTTTGGTCTAAGTAATTAGTCACATGTAATAAGTATGTAAATTACATTTAGTTTGTGTTACTTAATTTGGTTCTATATACTAGATAATAATTAGACTTCATTTGTTAAAATATTAAAAAAAAAATTATACAATTTTTTAATATAGCCAACAATTTTTTATGTAATATTTTTATAAAATAGAAATATAAAACAATAAAAAATAATCTAATTAATTTAGTATATATTTATTTATTTGAATATAACAAATTAAAATTTTTAATTAAGAAATTATTTAATATAATTGGCTTTTTAAGCAATAAAATTAACAAAATTAAACAAATTATACACAAATTATTAAGTATTATCAGAAACAAAATAATTATAAGTGACTAAAAACAGTTTTTTAATATTATAAGATAAAATAAAACAAAAGCTTATTAAAATATTAAAAATTGTATTTATCTAATTATTATTTATATTATTAAATTAACAAATTATAATATTATTAATATAATATATTTATTAAAAAATTAAAATCAACAATATTTTAAATCTAATATATAAATATCTAATATAATTTAATTATTTAATTTAATAAAAATAATATTTTTTATAAAAATACAGATAAAAACAAAAACTATTATATATAATTTAGCCAAAATTAATAAAAAAATACCATAAATATCCAGCCCAATTCTAAAATTTAAATCTAAAAAATAAGTAAATACACTAATAATAACATCAAAAAAACTCAATTTTTTAATTAAATTATTTATATAAATATTAATAACATTTAAATTGGCATTTATTAAACAATTTTTAACTATTTTTAATTTATTGTATTTGTTAAAACAAAAAAACAACTTTGAAAAATAAGACAAAAAAACATTAAACAATAAAACTTTTATTGTTAAAAAACTTAATAATTAAATTAAACCAAACAAAAACTAAATCTCTTAAATTTAATTTCTTTTAATAACAAAAATTTTTTCAAATTAAGCCCAAACTATAATAATTTAAAAGCTGGTTAATAAAAACAATATCAAATTTTTTTAGAAACTTAACTAAATTAATATAAAACAACTAGTTTAAGTTAATTAATATTAAAACTTTATTCTTTAAATAAAAAATATTAAATAAATCATTTCTTAAAAACAAAATGTATTTTAATAAATATTTAATAACATTTATCAAAAAATTGTTTACAAAATTTATTAATAACTTAATAAAAAATTAAAATAAATATTATAAAAACCAATATATAACTTGTAAATTTATTACTTAATAATTAAAAAATGCTTAAAAATCTTATTTACATTAATATATATTTAAATTGGTTATTTTTTTTTTAATTAAATTTGTTTAAAGGTTTTAAAACCATAAAATAAAGAATAATAAACAGTTTTATTAAAAAAATTCCTTAACAAATTCGTTTTAAATTTTAGTTTTTTCTTAATATTTAAGTTTTATTTAATACAAATTTGTTTAAAGACAAAACTAATCTAATTTTATAACTTATAATAAACTACAAAGCAATTAAAACTAAGTATAAAAATTGTTTATTAGATATAATTTTTTTTAGCACCAAATTTACAAAAAACTTAACATTTATATTCATTTTTTTTAAGCTAAAAACAGATATTTTTTTAATTAATAAAAAATTTCTAAATATTTATGCATTTTTTTTTCTTAGCAATTAAAATAAGTAATTTACTAATATTTAAACAAAGTTTTTTAATCTAACAATTAATAAAAATAATTATTGTTTTCTTATTATTAATAGAAATATTATTGATATCAAAAAAATTATTTATAATATTTAAAATATATTATAAAACAATCAAAAATTTGTTAATTTAAATAAGATGATTAATAAATACTTTAATAATAAAAAATAATATTAACTAATTAAAAATTATATTTACTTCAATTTTATTATAAACTTTGAATTAATTTTATATTTACATAAATATTTTTATCTTTTAATTTTGCAAAAAAAATCATAAAAATTTTTCCAAAACAATAATAAAAATATATTCTTTGATTTAAGCTATTGTAAATTTTGTATCTATCTATTAATTCAAAATTTGTCATAATTTTGTTAGTTTTTTTATTGTAAATCTTACCAAAAAACTTAATATTTTTTATATATTTTTATTTATACTAAATTTTTTTTAAATAAAACTATTTTATTAAATTATATGTTTTATATATGTTTTATAGAACTAATTAAATTTTTTTTAAAGCATTTTTAATAATTAAACTAACCACAAAAATAAAAGATTAAATGTTAATATTTTTTAAGACAAAAAAATTATTATAATAAAAAATGTTAAATTTATTATATACAGATAAAATTTAATTTATTAAAAACAATAATTTAAATAATAAATATATTATTTTAATTATAAGGCTTGAGAATTATAAAAATCTAAATATTATATAATAGAGTTAATATTATTTTGGTTAAATATTTATTTAAAAAATTTAAAAGTAAATTAATAATATTATTATTATAATACTTTTAAAGTTTATTAAAAATATTTAATAATTTTACCATTTTGTTATTAAACAAATTTTTAATAATAATATTCAATTTTTTTTATATAATTTAAGTTATAATATCACTAAAAATATTATTATTTATATAATTTAAGAAAATATATTAATATTATTATAGTCAAATTAATAAGCTAAGAAATAGTAAAGAAAAATATTATTATATAATAATAATATAATCAAAAAAGTAATTTAATTTTAATAAGCAAATTGGATTAATAAAAATTCAATATATAAGATCAGTTTTATATTATTAATAAAAAATAACACATTAGTATAATTTTATGTTTTATATAAGTACTATTAGAATTTAATATTACATATTAGTTGTACTTTTTAGTAAACATTTATTTAATATACTGCATAAAAATTAAAAATTATACAAATTAAGAAAAAAAAATAAATAATAATAATAATAATAATAAAAAAAATAAAAAAATTGATATTATTGTATTAATTTAAGTATAATTTGAGTGTAAATACCTTCTTATTGTTTTTTAAAAGATTTGCTTATATATAATTAAAAAAAAATTAATAATTTGGTCAATAATTAAGTTAATAATTAAATTAATAATTATATTAACAACTTATTTTAAAAATAGACTAATTAATTATATATTATTAATAATTAATACATATAGTTAATTATAGTTAAGTAAATAGATAAAAATTAAAAAACAAAAATTTTATCTATAATATTATAACATGTTTAAAATATTATTAAGTATTATTTTTTTAATTCAATTTTTTATGATTTTATTAATTTTAAATTTAATATTATTAAAATTTTACTTAAATAAAACTTGTAATACTTAGATTTTTTTAATATATAATGAAATATAACACATATTTTTTAAGCTTAATATATTTAACATATTTTATATTAGTAAAATCTTAGTTTTATTAACAAATATCCAAATATTTATTAATTAATTAAGCTTAATATTAAGACTATTTTTGAATTTTTTAATAATATTAAACACCAAAATTTTTAATTTATAAAATTTAGATAATTATTTGTTTTTGTCAATATTTACAATACATATTTAAAATTTACTAAAAATTTTATTTATTAATAAATACAAAATGTCTTTAAAAATAGTTTATATACTAATTAAATTGTTACTTAAATACAAATATCCAAAAAAATCAAATTTATTTAAAGCTAATATAAAAGTTAAATTTTTAAAATAATTTTATTTGGCAAAATCTAAGGCTTTATATATATTTTAATTCGTAATATTAATAATTAAAAATTCATTAATAAAGATATAATTAATAACTTTTCGAATTTTTTTAAGTTATATTATATTAAAATTTTTATTATTAAACAGTTAGCAAATAAGTTAAATAAACTTAAGTCAAATTATTTTTTAAACTAATACTATAATATATATTATTTTTATTAAATTTGTTTTTTAAGACTATAAAAATATTAATATTATATAATTAGCTATTTTATTTTTAAAATAAGTCATTAATTTGATTATTAACTTGATTATTAACCTAATTATTGATTTTTTTTTGTAAATATATAAGTAAAACTTTTTTAAGCTATAAAAATACATTTATACTTAAATTATATTTAAATTAATATAATAATATTAACTTTTTATTTTTTTTACTATTTTTTTTATTTTTTTTTTATTTATATAATTGTTAGTTTTTGTAAAGTATATTAAATAAATATTTATTAAAAAGTACAACTGATATCTAATATTAAATTTTAAGAAAATTAATATAAAATATAAAATAATACTAATATATTATTTTTTGTTGACAGTATAAATTATCTTTTTATTTTTAGATTTTTTTATTACTTATTGAAAAAAATAACAATTGAGATATTTATAAAACTAATTTTACATATTAAATTCTTAATAATTCAATTTATTTATTAAAATTGAATTATTATTTTTTATATTTTATTAGTATATAATATTGTTTTTTCTTATTATTTATTAGCTTGTTAATTCAACTATAACATAAAAATAGTGCTTTCTGTAAGATTATTAAATTTCTTAGATTATTTACTATTATATAAGTAATTACTTTTTTTAATACAAAAAACCCAAAATTATTTTATAGTATATAATTAAAATAATTTAGCATATATTAAATTTAATTTTCTTCTATTTTGCTTTATTTTTTTTCCAGTTAAAAAACAGTTTAGCTAAAAATTTTAAGATTTTTGAAATTAGTTTTTAGTTAATTATTTACTTTTTTAATCAAATATATTTCAAAGAAAAATTTAAAACAAAAAACAATTACATAAATCAATTAATATTTTCAATTATTTTTAGTTAACTTTTTCTTGAATTTAATAATTTAAATTAACAAATTTATAATTAAATAATTATTTATTAACAATTTAAAACACTTTTAGAACCAAAAAATAAAAAAAGCTAAAAAATAGTCTCTGTGTTTAAATTTTTCTTAAGTAATTCAGATCTTTTTTCTATAAAATAGCTTGAAAATTTTAATAAAACTACTATAATAAACCAATATAACAATAATTATAAGTTTCAAATAATTGGAAAATATTTTCAAGGATTTTCTATTATATAATTTATTTAAAAAACCAATAATAAAACTACTTAATAAATAATTTAATAATTACATAAAAATACTAAACAAAATACAAATTTTTTTATTATCTGATTCAAAAAAATTTTTATATTACAATATTAATATCTAAATAAAAAATAAAATTGGAAAAAAGAATACAAAATCCAAAAAAAATAATTATTAAATATGCTAAAGCAATTTAAAAATTAATAAAACAAGTTAATTTAAAAAAAAACTAAACAGAAAATATATTTATTTACCAAAAAATTAAGAACAAATTTATTTTATGTTATATAACTTTTTTTTACTATTAAAGATAATTCAATCTTAAATACAATCATAAAAATAGAACAGTAAATAGAAGATAATTAATAAATATATTTAAAAAATATGCTTTTTTTTAATGTTTGTATTTTTTTTAATTTTTTTTTTAATTGGCTACTACTTTTTTTACTGCTTATGTTTAAAATCATAATAAACAATTAATAAATAAATTAATAGCAAATTTAGTTTGATTTTTAAAACTATTAACAAAAGCTGTATAAAAAAACCAAAGATTTTTAAAACACTAATATTAATCTTAATATAATTAGTTTCAACAGTTTTAATATAATTCAAGACTTAAAGACTAAAATTTTTTTGTCTATTATCGATATAAAAATACTGGCCATATGACACAAAATTGCAATAATTATTTGATATCTCTTTTAATTTTAAAAAATAATAATTAAGCAAATAATAAAAACAATAATTAAACTCTTAATTCAAATATTAATCAGGCTTATATTAATTTTTTAGAAAAAATCTCTTAATTAAAGCTCCAGAATATTAGTTTTTAAATTAATAAAGACATTTTTTAAGAATAAAAATACAAACTAAGAAAAAACTTTTTATTTAGTTTTGATTTAACTAATAATAACATAAAAATACAAAAATATAGTAACAAACTATTAAATTGTATCAGATTTAAAAAACAGAAAGTAAATTTTAATTTGGATTTTAATACTAATATTTTAATATTTAATAACAAAGATAAAATTTTTAAACTAAAAATATTCAAAAATTTAATGAAAATATCTGTTTATATTACTTTTAATCAATTTATAATACATTAATAGTTTTGAAAAAACTTCAAAAAATTATTAATATTTAAAAAAAAACAATCAAAGATCAACAAATATTTTTAATAAATAATACTGGCTTTTAGTAATAATATTATTTTCTTTATTTACAAGATTTAGATTATTAAGTATTTTATAGATCTAATATTAAATAATAGTTTATCAGTCAGTATTATAGTTTAATACTTTTTTAGATATAGTTAGAAAAAAAATTGATGAATTATCAATCAAATTTATGACTATATTTATAAAGAAAAAAAAATTCTAAGAATTGTCAAAGTTATTATTATTTAATCAATAGAGTTTATATTAAAATTGTTATAAAAATATTAAAAGCAAAAAATTATATCATATTTATTAGAAATAAATAGTTAATAAAAACAAAAACTCTCTTAAATTATAAACTTTATAAACTTATAATTCGAAATAAAACCTAATTAATTATAGTTAAATATTTTTATTAGACTGTTTTTTCTGTTGTAATCCAATGATAATAGCAACAAAGCAGCAATAATAATAATTTTGATGATTTTAAAGACTTTGAAAAAAAAGACCAAATTAGCTTTTACTATCTTTAATAGTAATAAAAAAATTAAAGCTGTACAAAAATTATTTGAAAAAAAAGTATTTAAAGTCCAATTTTTAATAAATGAGCAAAAAAAACCAGTAAAAATAACTAAAAAATTGATATTAAAAATCTGTTAACTTAAAATAAATTTGTAATATCAAAAAGAACATTTTGGTTGAATAAATTTTATTTAACATGTGATTAAAACCAAAATTATTCGACCAATTTATCTAAAGTTTTATTAATTAAATTGATAAAATAATAAATTAATCAAAAAAAATAGATCAAATAAAAAACTTAGATTTATACAAAAAATTAAGAGTAAGTAAATATTTTTTGTTATAGTAGTATCTAAGAAAAAAAGATCTTTATAATTTTGTGTAAATTACTAATAATTAAATATAATTACTAAATAAAATATGTATTTTTTTTAAAAGTTGATAACATTCTTAATTAGTTAGAAGCTTAGCATATTTTATAATTATTAAGTTGACTACTGAATTTTAATAAGTAAAAATAAATTTTATTAGCAAAAAAAAAATTATATTTATTACAAAATATAAAATTTATAAGTTTATAGTAATACTCTTTGAATTAACAAATATTTCACCCATATTTTAAAGATTAATAAATAAAATATTTAGATTAAAACACCAAAAATTTGTTTCTGTATATTTTAATAATATAATTATATACTCAAAAACTTAGAATAAACATTTAAAAAATTTTTAACCTTTTAAAAAATACTAGACTTAATATTAATTTCATTAAATTATTTTTTAAAAAACAATTTACTCAGTTTTTAGATTATTTTATAAAAAAATTAAATCTTTTTAGATCTAAAAAAAGTTAAAAAAGTATAAAAGCTTAAACAATTAATAAATATTTCAGAATTATAATCTTTTTTGTATTAGTCTTATATTATTAAAAATTTATCTAAAATTACATATTTATTTAATCAGTTCTTAATAAAAAAATTAATTATTATTAAAATATTTTTTAACAAAAAACATTTAAAACTCTTAAAAAAAAACTAATTACTAAATTAATTTTAAAGCAATCAGATCTTAACAAACTATTTATGTTTTATATTAATATCTTTAATGTTTTTTTTAGTGTTGTTTTATTACAAAAAAACAAAAAAAAACTAGTTATAACTTATAATAGTAGAACTTTTTAACAAACAGAAAAAAATTACACAATAACTAATAAAAAATACTTAATAATAATATAATTTACTAATTACTAAAATAAGTATCTTATGAAAAAAAAAATTGATATATACTAATTATTAAGCTTTAGTTTGGTTAAAAAACAAAAAAAAACTGAATTATAAAAAACTTTTTTATTGAATTATTTATTTAGACAAATTTTATTATAATATTAAATACCAAAAATAAATAAACAATCAAAATACAGATATTCTATCTTAATTAGTTACTTAATAAAAACCAATTAACAAAACTAATAAAATTAATTATTAAAATACTTAAATCAATAAACAACAAATAAACTTGAAAAACTATTTAATATTTATTTAAATTTTAGATAAAAGATAATATTTATTAGAATATAATTGACAACAAAGAAAACATTTGTGAAAACAATCAAATTTTTATTTAATTTACCAGAATCAATTATATTAAAAACCAAAAAGATCCTAATTGATTACAAAAATGAATTTAATTTAAGGAAAAAAAAATTATGATATATAATATATATACTGATTTTTTAATAAAACATTTCAAAAAAGCAAAAATTATTTAAAAGATATTAACAAAATATTATTGGCTAATATTAAAAAAAGATATAATAAAATACATTAAAAGTTGTAATATCTGTCAATAAAAAAAATCTAATCAAAAAAAATATTTATCTTATATTTGTTGGTTAATTTTTTAACAGAATTGAAATTAATGTTATTAAATTTTTAATAATAACTTCTAATAAAAATAAATATTTAATAACTATAACTAAGTATTTAATAAAATAGATAAAAGCCAAAGTAATAGCTGTTTCAATTGTTAACTTTATTTATAAAAAAATTATATGTAAACATAAATGTGTTTAAAAACTATTTTTAGATAAAAAAAAAGTTTTTTTAACTCATTGATAAAAAAACTATTAAAAAAACTTAGAGTATATTATAAACTTTTCTTTTTTTATTATTTATAGATTAATGATTTAATAGAATGTTTTAATCAAATACTTTGCAAAACTTTAGCGAAAAAACAAACTTGTAAAACAAAATTTTGCTTTTAATACTTTTTGTTTATAAAACTATAAATTACAATATAATTAGTTATAAAATTTTTTACTTATTTTATAGATATATAGCAATATTACTTATTAAAACTAATATTATAACAAAATTATTTAAAAAAATAACCAAATTTTATTATAAAGATATTTTAAAATAAAGACTTAAAACAATCTTAGACATCTTAATAAAAACATAAATAATTGTTTATAAAAAGATAAAATATTTTTAAGAAAAACTTAAAAAAAAAACATATAAAATACTTTTTTTAAGTATTAGTAACTTAGTTCTTAAATACAGATCAAATTAAAACAATGTTTTTGATAACAAATTTTCAAGTTAATAAAAAAAACTATTTATAATTAACAAAATTTTAAACAATAAATTTTATATTTTACAAAACCAATATAAAACAATATTTAATAATCGATCTGTTTATAATATATAAATTAAAAAGTATCACAAAAGACCTAATTAATTATAAATTATTGTAATGCTCATAATATTTATTAGTAAAATACCAAAACAATTATAAGAAAAGTTATTTTAATCAGCATAGAAAAATATTTCTTTGATTAAAATATTCAAAATGTTTTTTTTATTATTTACAACTATTGAACAAAAAACTATTTAGATACTCTACTTATTATCAAAAAACAAATAACAATCAAAGATAAAATCAGAGTATATTTTGTTATTAACTCATAAAAAACTGTTATAAAAAAACAAAAAATTAGTACTAATTTAAAAAAATATATGTTTGAATATATAACTGCCAAAATATTTAACTTTTTTAATACAATTAAGAAAGTAATAAACAAAATTTTATCTATAAACAGAAAATTTTTATATAGAAAACAACTTAAATATTATAAAAGATATAAAGTTTTTAAAGAAAACAACTTTAAAAATTTAGACAAAAATCTTAAATATTATATATTTAGATATTCTAAGAATTTTGATCATTACAAAAAAAGCCAAAATACTTATACAAAAATTTAGTTTTTTGGATTTAAAACTAATATTATTTTAGCTTTTTTATATTCTATTAGCCAAAAATTTTAACAAGTTAGTTAACTTTGAGATAAAAATTTCAGAACTTTTTTATATAATTTTATTTTATCAAAACTTAATTTTTTTGAAAAGAATGATATTATAGATAAAACTTTTATTTTTTAATTTTTATCTAATTACTTAGCTATAAATAACCACATATATTAGTTATTAATATAATATAATTAATCATCTTATTTTTAGAATAAATTATTAATATGATTATTGATTTGATTATTGATTTAATTATTAATCTAATTATTATCTTAATTGTTAACTTAATTATTAATCTAATCATTAATCTTTTTTTAATAGTATATAAGCAAAACTTTTTAAAGTTATAGAAATATATTTATATTTGAATTATACTTAAATTAATACAATAAAATTAACTCTTTTATTTTTTTACTATTTTTTTTCTTGCTTTATATAATAATTAATTTTTGTAAAGTATATTAAATAAATTTTTACTAAAAATTACAACTAATATTTGATATCGAATTCTAAGAGTGCTAATTTAAAGCATAAAATTATATTAATATGTTAGTTTTTGTTAATAGTATAAACTATTTTTTTACTTTCAGATTTTTTGTTTTTTTTTTTAAAAATAGCAACTGAGATAATTATAAAACTGATCTTGTACATTAAATTCTTACTAATTCAATTTATTTATTAAAGTTGAATTTAATTGTAACATTAATTTTTAACTTAGTTTTTATGATAATTAAAATCATATTAATCATATTTTTATGTTATTAAATAATATTATTCTGCTTAACAAAAATGTTTATACTCTTAATATTACATATTACAAATCTTTAAAAAAATTTATTTATTAAGAAAAATAAATAATAAAATTTAATGTTAAATAAAAATTATTGATCTTTATTATTAAGTTTAAAACTATTTTTAATAAGTTATCTATCTTATTTTCAGTTTTATAATGGTTTGAAAACTTAAAAATTAAAAACCAGAATAGTTTTTTTATTAATTGTTACACACAAATTCTTTTTTATTGTCATATTATTTACTTGATTTTGTAATAAAAGAGTTATTAATAATTTACATTTTGAGCAAGACTAAATAATCATTAACATGAGTGTATTTAATCTTTTTACCAAATTGTTAACTTGTTTTATAAAACCAGTAAAACTGTATTTTAAACTAATAAATCTTAATTCAATGTTACTAATTACTAACAAAAAAATTTTGTAATCAAAGTTGAATCAGAACCCAAAAGAGCACCAGAAAAAAATAAGAGAAAAAGAAGCACTATTAATTATTTAGGTTTATATTTTATTACTAAATAAGACATAAAAAATCTGTTTTTTAGCATAGATTTATACCAAGTACAGCTCATTTAAATCTAATACACTTTTTTTAAAATGGCCAGCAGAATATCCATTATTTTTTATATTGCATTCAGCAATTTTTTGTTATTAAAAAAGAGAAAAAGAAAGAACACTACTATCAGTACACAAAAGATTTAGTTTTAAAAATACAATTTCTAAAAAGCTTGTAAGCTCAGTTATTTTTGCTTTCAACCCACCTAATTTTAAAACAAAAATACTAAAACACCAGAACTTAAGAGTAAAAGATTATTAAACCTATGGCGATTATATAATTGTGAAGAAATCAACAATCGAAAAGACATCTGATGTTGAAAAAAAGGAAAATATTGTTGCAATCAACTTAGTAATTTAATTTGGATTGGTATTAAAATTACTTTTTATGTTTTTGAAAATTTTGATTGGTTTAGATGCTGGTAAATTAATTTATCAATTAACCAAAGTTATTTTTTCTCATTGAGAATTTGAACTTTTCTTATTCTTTAAGAATTAAATCTTAGATTATTATTTGTAGAGTTAAAACTCAAAATACCTAAACGTAAAATTATTCCTCTATTATTTAAAACATTTACACTTTTCAAGATATTTTGGTCATTAGATAATACTCTTATGCTTTATCGAATCAAATAGACTAGTGAAATAAAAAAGGCTGAATTGTGGAATTGGTTTTTTGTTAATATTTTCAAAGATATCAATACAAATTTATTAAAATTTTTATAATTTAATCATTGATTAGAATACTTCTGAATTATAGCCCTTTTTACATTCCTTAAGAAATTTAACAAAAACTTCATTAAATTATGTTAAGTTATTTACATTCATTTAAGAACATATTGTTGATGAAGATTATAAATGATTCTATATCTTTCAAAAAGAACAGTTTTTCAAGCCTTAAAGATTTCAAACAAATATTTTGATGTTAAATTTTTTTTATTGCAATAACAAAACTAGATAATTTAGATCCATTTCTTTTAGAACGATTGAAGAAATTGAGGTTGTCATTTAAAAATTTTAAAGGAATATTTCAGTACACTTGTTTCAATTGAGATTTTAAAAAACTTTTTAAATATTTTGAGCCTAGTTTTTTTCTATATTTTTAAATTAGAATAGTTCAAATTCATTTTTGCTTTACATTATTTTGTATTAAATTTTTTGGCTGTTTTGTTCTTTAAATTGGAGGTATTATAATTCTGGTAAAACAAATTTTCTTTGTCAAATAAGATTTCTTGGAAAGAGATAATTTATTAATGCCAATTTACCTAAATTAATTGAATTTGATTAATTTGTTTATTCAAAAAGCACTTTTTAAAATTTTTAATTTATCATTCAATAGATGAGATTGGATTATCATTATATTACTATCTTTTATACACAACCTTTTATCATTTGAAAATTGGTTTAAATATAATTTTAGTTTTACACATGGTCAAAGTCTTAAATTGTATTCATATTGAACCAAGAGCTCAATAAAATGTTCATTTGTTGCAGCTTTTTTTCGCCAATTAAGGCATAACTTTACCGCATGATGAGCTTTGAGTTCAAAACCCTGCATGAGCCATAAAGGTAACTTATCCGTTTTTTTGACAGAATGGTGATGTTTCAGCCCGTGAATGTTACTCCTAAAACTGGTAGGTTGAAGAAGCCTCAACAAAATTTTTTTAAAAACTTTGCTCAATCAATAATTGGTCCGAGATGATTAAAATTAAAATTAAATGGAATTTCTTTTAGATTAGGTTTCGAAAACTGCAAACCCCATACCACAACTAAGGGCTTGCAGATCGGAACAACCTGGTTTCAATATGGTGGTATGATATAATGGATGAATATGAAAATTTTAAAAAAAAGTTTCAGTGAACCCAATAGTGATATTTCTAAAATTACCAACGAACTAATACCACAACTTCAACTAAGTAATTTTTAAGTGTATCCCTGAACGCTCTAATTTTTAAGATGTTTCCAATTAGCTTTTGACAATGCTCCACTCTCGATAATTTTTCTCTCTTCATTTTTGTTAAAATAGTTTTTTGCATTCATTGCATAACGCAGACGCTTTTAAAATGGTGCATCATATTTGAGGTTCCTGTCATAAAATTATTCGATTTGTCTGGGACCTCGAATATTCATATATTATCCAATGGAATATCGATTACGTTTGGAGAATCTGCTAATCATTTAAACAAACATATCGATCTCAAACAGAAATAACACCATTCTTAGGTTGATTTACTTGTCAACAATAATAGCACTTTTAAAACTATTGATAGCTTGACAAAGAAATTAGTGCTTAATAATACTTTACATTCATTTTTTTCCCGCATATATATTACTAATAATTTTTTATCAACTTATTAAATACAAAAGAGTGTTTCACAAATTTCATAAAAGGCTCTTGTAATTTTTCATGAATTTTAAAAATGTTACAAATTTCATCATTAGTATGATTGAACCAAGTGGTCTTATTATTACCTATAAAAAAAATGCTTTTTTTTTGGTGAAAAAGAGTAAAGATTTTACAATAAATGATGAAAGCAAAAATATGCAAAGCATATGATAGAATAAATTGATATCTTAGTAAAGAAAAGTTTGTTACTTATTCATTTCTGACACATTATTTTAAAAAATAATTTCTTTTAACAAATTGATATGTAGTCTATTTTATTATAAACCAAATTTAAATGATTTAAATTTTTTTCAAATTAAATTTGAGCATTTAATAATACACAATTTTGATTTCTTAAAAAAAGCTTTAACATTCATGAAATATGATTATATTCTTTAGGCAATACTTGTTTTTCTTTAGGAAATTAATTCTTTTCGAATTTTAAGATTAATATTTATTAATTAATAATCTATCTATTAATAAAATATAATAAACACATTTTATTAATAATTTTCTTTATTTCAATTTTTAGTTAATCTGATAATAATAATAATAATAATAATAATAATAATAATAATAGTGGTGTCTTTGTTCTTGGTTGGTTTTCCCAAAAACAATTAAGAGTGAATTTTAAATTGGTAATGAAACAACAAAATATTTGTACCACATTATAGCCTTTTAAAGGTTTGTTTATAACATATTTCGGATAGGATTTTGAAATTTACAATTAAAATGATGTGACAAATTTTTCAATTTTTATGATATGTGAAACATTTGTATTTCCTTTAACCAACAAAGTTTTTCGGGTGTTCCCCAAAGAGTTTAATTTCTTTTTTTATTAATATAAATTAAATGAGCCATCACTATGGTTCGATTAATTGGCCCATGGAATTTTAGTTATCTTTTGGTGACCTTGATGATTGGTTCCAGATAAGTCATCCGTGTGAATTGTACGTGTGAAATGGTAGAAACAAGTATAGATTAAGTAGATCTTCTAATTTTTATATCCTATTGAAAATTTTCAAATCATGAACACAATCATAGCTTTCGATTCAACGATGAAAATTGATGATTCATGATCAAATTAAAATCATTAATTTTTTTTGTTCCTTAATCAAATTTCTGCCTTTTGGTATCACAAGCGTTTCTCAAATATTTTTTGGAAAACACTCAATTTAACACTGCAGCATTAAGTTCCCAAAAATATTATGATCTTCAAAAAGTTATTTTGGAATTTTAAAGGTTTGCATCATGTCATATTATATAGAAATTACACTCCCACCATCTTTTACTTAGCATAATTTTTGATCTGCATAAATTCGAAGAAGGGTTTGATCTTTCAATTGTCTGAAAATCAAAATCTAACTAGTTTTAAACATGACCCAAAAATTTCTTCTTCATTACGTATTCTTCTTTGAATTTCATTTGGCAATCAAACGCTTTTTTGCTTGCCTCCCTTTCTGGCTGACATACGTTCATAAAGATGACCTAAATAATGTGTGTGTCAATTTCGATTCTATCAAAATTATAATCTTTTCTTAAAAAACAATTCTGCAAATCACAAATTCCCGCTTTGACAAAACAAAAAAGGATGCACATTAGGTCGCTGTTAATAATAGATATCCTTTCATGCATCAGGTTACGCACACATAGACAATTCAACAAACGCCAATTAAAATCCTTGATTTTTTATCTTTTGTACATCAATTCTTTCGGAAACATTCCCAAAAGTTCAATAATGAAAATTTTCAGGTAAGTGGTTCGTTGAAATCCAAATTTACAGTAAACATAATTACCATTAATAAAATCGACATAAAATTCAAGAAACCTTTTTACACTAAATTAAAATTGATCCAACCAAAAATTTTTACCATAATTCTTAGTTGTCAAGGACTTACATGTGATAACTTTGGATTAAAAAAATTGGAGTAAATATTAATTTAAACTGTACTCATTATTCCAGAACCAAAAAATATTTTGTGAAAGATTTTCAACAGACTTGAGATAAATAAAAAGCTCAACTCTTTTAATATTCCTTTTTTTTTCTTTTTTTTTTTCCCTAGCAAAATATTCAGGTTTTTTTTACATCTTTCATGAAGAAATATCCAATCTTTATAATTTAATGAGAAATTCCACAAATCTTTCAAGTTTCTATATATTACAACCACATCATGACAGAGGCAAATAATAAACAAACCCTAACCTCACTCACGGCCGAACAAGCTCAAACAATAACCTCCATCACTATCCCTTTGAACGCTATTTCCATGTTCGCCAGTTTAACTGTCATCGTAATCTATGCTTTAATGCGACGATATTACCCAGCTTTAGCAGATCGAGTGTCATTTCGGTTGGGCGTATGCACGAGTATTTCAGATTTAGTTTATTCATTATTTCAACTTTTGAGCATCTTAGAGACTAAACCTGGATTTTGGTGCGGATTCACGGTAAACTTTCTATCATGATATTTCAAAATTGCCTTTCCTTAACCTCATTTTATTTTAATTGATGATTTGGCCACGTTTCTAGGTCTGGGGTTTTGTTTTTGCCAGCTTACTTTCCACTTTCTTTTCGGATTGTATTGCACTTGTAAGTTTACGGCTATTTTCGTTAAAATAGTTTTCTTTTGTTCATGTCATTAAAAAAAAAAACTTTTTATTTCGCAGAATCTACATATCATGTTCTTACGCGAGTACAGAGGTCGAATCGATTTTGAAAGGTACTATGTACCAGCCTCAATTCTGCTGGCTCTCATCATTTCTTCCCTGCCATTAATTCAAAACATGTATGGTTGGAATGCCCCTGAAGAGTAAGCCTTTAGATTTATGCTAAAATTTTTATTGAAATTTATTGATAAGATTCAATCATTCTAGATTTTGTTGGTATCGCGATTCTGGTGAACGGTATAACATAATATGGCAATGGACCACTCTGTTCACATGGCTAGAACTGTCGGTTCTTTACTGTTCTGTTGTCATTATATCCGTTATTGTCAAACTCAAAACGAAAAAGAACTTATTTGATACTGGTATTGATTCTTTGCCTCTTACAACAGCATCTGTATTGAGGTTTAAAGCTCCATCAAAGTCAAATAGCCTTATATTAAATATTATCAAAAAGGTAACTTGGTATCCAGTAGTTCCTCTGATAACGCAAACCCCAAATTTTCTTGTTGAAACTTTGGCATATTCTACGAAAAAAGTATCTTACGAATTGCTAATGGCTACATATGTTTGTTGTGCTATCCAAGGTAAATTTTTCTTTTTTTGAGAATATGAACATCGCTTTAAAAATTCGGTTTAAATAAATTCAAAATTTACCTTTAATTTATAGGATTATTAAATGCACTAGTCTTCTCGCAAGATGTTGCAGTCGCACGTGGTTTTCTAGCATTGAGAATGTACCTATGGCAAAAATATGTTGAAGTATATGAGTCGCGATACCCTCAACTCTCGAAAAATAAGAAAAACCCTAGACTAGGAGACAGGAAAAAAACAAGGAGCATCATACCATCTAGAAAGATGTTCAAACGTGAAGAATCATTTGAGTTGACCACTATAAAGGACAATTCAACAAAGAAGGCAGTAATGGAATCGAACAATCAAAATATGATAGATGTAACAAGTGAAGAAACTGAACTCGAACTGATTTGGAAGCCAACATTTTTTGAAAAATTACAATATCTTATGATTATCAAACTTTTCAAGGCTCCTATTGATTTCGATAATATACTAAAAGAAAAGAATACTAGTGTATTTGACGACGTTGGACTTCAAAAATTTCAAGATCAATCAACGCTAGAAAATAACCACATTCTTAAGCCTTCGACCGAACCAGAGTTTCAAAAATTAGGAAAATTAGATATATCGGAAGATGTTACGGCAGCCTCTGATCCTATTTTACCTTTGCGGCCTTATTATTCAAAAAATATTAATTTCCAAAAAAAGTGGACATTAATTTCCGAAGAAAATCCACTCCCATTACATCTCAATGACACTCAAAGACTAAAGAGATTTGAAAATTGGCCCAATGAATCTAGCTCTAAAGATATGGACGATATGATTATTTCAGAAGGCTCATTGTCGATGGCCCCTTCAACTTTGGCTGTTCCAAAGAAAACTGAAATAATTCATCAGAACACATATAAAAGAACTTTTTCAATACCATCATTGGATGAAGAAACGCAAGATACAGCTTCCGAAAACCTGCCTAACCCAAATAGCCCAAACACAAGCTTCTTTGATGTTTTTATGAAAAGATTATGAAAGTTTACGAATTTCTTATGCCATAACAGGATTTGAAATATGAAATCATTTTTCAAAGACTAGACTTCATTCATTCATTACATGCAAGCAGATTTTCTAATCATAAACTTGAACTGGGAAAAATTCTCGACTTTTTGCCAAAATTCTTAGCAAGAATTTCATGTATGATATAAAGAAACCAAAATTCAAGCTTTTTAACAAAATAATCTCTTGTGATGAGGTTTTGTTGAAATAGTAATATACCCGCTGGTAGATAATTGCCAATTTTTGTAAAATTTTTAACCTGTTTATTATTGAGATGAATTTAAAAAGTTATCATAGATCAAAACTAGTTTGATAAAAAGAAATTTCACTCCATATTTCCAAAGCAAAGCATAAGCTTAAACCACTTTGAATGGAAAACGCTTATCAATTAATTTGTGATTAGATGGAAACAAAAAAACAAATAATAGAAACGAAAAAAAAAAGGAAATAAAAAGAAAAAGTGTTCCAAATTTGAATAAATTGATTAAAACTAATTTGGAAAACTGGTATTATGGAAATGAATAAAGTGCTATTTACAAAAGTTCTCAACTCTATACTAGGACTTTTTGCGGCAATCTCATCTGAGCTTATGAAAATGACAATTGATCAAAAGATTCATGATTGGTAAATCTCTGGAATTATCACAACATATATCCACCTATGCCAACTAAGCGAATTATCTTTTCCTTTTGAATATTCTTAACACAAACAGTGCTACGTGGATTGTTATTTTTTATTGAGCTCATCATGGTGGCAGGTAATACGTCAGTTTGGTGATGATGAAATTGGTTTGGATTGGTGTTAAATGCAACAGTCGAAGATGGGTTAACGAAGAGTGGAGAGTCAATTTCCATGTCATCTTCCGTTGTAGGGGTCGATACACTCGATGAACTGTTGGATTGAATATAGGTATTATAATGGTTATGACGTTTAAACGCGTATGTTTCCTAAGTAAGTGATAAAACCTATGTTAAAAAATTTCAATTTGAAAAAGGATGGTCACTGGAGCTTGAGATAATTCGTTAAATTAACCTCTTGGTTTCCTTCGTCAGAGTCGAGTTTTCGTTTAAGAGAATAAGATTTATATTCCATCTTCGAAGGTTGTTAAAGAAAAAAGGTTTTGGTTTTAGTCGAAGTTGTGTTTTTTCCCGAAAATTTTAATAACGAGGCCAAAGGTAAATAATTGATCGATGTCAAGAATGTTATTGTGTGCAATGAAAATTTAATAATATCTCAATGATTGGTGACGCTCCTTTGATTAGGCAGGGATTTAATGAAAAACAAATGGAACGTTGAGAACATCAAGAGCACGGTACGAACAGCAGGGATATTTATAAGAAATTGGAGTATGATTTAGGAGAATGAACACCCGATCTAACAGCGATTTAGGTACAATAATTATTTTGTTTTTTTCATTTTTAATATAGCCAAAGATTTTAGCTAAAAGCGGCCCAGAATATTTGTTTCCCTCCTCAAAAGAGGTTCATTGAAAACAAACAAAAAAAACCAGCACCAGCACTAGGACACTGAAATAATAAATTGAGTAAATTGGGCTCGTGCAGTGAAACAAAATTCGGATTTTTTTTGGCATGAACATGTTTCTATTTCCAAAAAGTGAATGACCCGAGTGATATTCGTTTTTCGGAGCTCAATGCATGGTAAACAATTGCAGTGCATGCTGGCCACGCTGCATATCAATACCCACGACATCTGCCTTTATTCACTTAAATAGGTGTTCAGGGTTATTCCGGATTGGATGGTTAATAAAGTGATACTATCCTGTGTTCCTCCAAATGTTTTTTAACTTTTTGGCTCCGTATCATTTTTACTGTTTGTTAAAACACGACCCTACCTATGGGACCAGCCTCAATAACCCCGAAAAATTTTTAAAAATACCCATGATATTTTCAAAAAAATTCGACATCAAAAAATGTAATTTTAATAATTAGAAACATTGTTCCCTTTAAAGAAATTTTTTGTCATAATTATCGCAATCGAACACAAGGATTAGAATAAATTCACAATGAAGATTTCTGATTGAAATGGGAATATATGGCGGAATCTGTTTAGTAACCACATATGTCGGGGGGAGGGTTCTTTTATTTCGCGGAAGAAAGTTTTATTGTTTTAATCGTGATAGCCACATTCTTTTGTTTATTTTACCATGTTTTGTGGCAGTACAAGGGTCATACAGAAGCATTAGTCTGCATGAAAATTTTAGATATAAAATATTGGCATCCAATTAAAGCACAGTCACAAAGTTTAAATATTAATTTAGTATTCCATGAATGAAAAAGAGAAAAATAAAGCTGTATTTCGTTTACACATTGCAGCACCAGCATGTTGGAAATGTTTCAGTCAATTAATAAAAAAAGTATATATCTTGCTTTTCGGAGATCTAGCCAAAAACTGAAAATGAATTTACAAAGATGATCTAAACACAAGTCAAAGAAACAATTTTTATATGAAGAAAATAACTGGTCTAACAGTATTATTATTTATAATTATTAAATTCATAACTTAATTTTTACGTTTTTTAAAGTATAACTTAAGGTACAAAGGGTGTATTTTGGCGAATGGCGAATAAAGTATTGTGACAAAGTTTGCAAAATAAATTCAAATGCAGGAATAATACGCGTGAAAGAATAGCATTTTCTCACTTGAATAAAATGGGATTTTTTACCATGACCCCATCACAAATTATTAAATTCGTCAAAATACCACCTTTTTACCTTATTTTTTCTAAAAATTTTTCCAAGATTTTAAAAAAGTTGGCATTATACACAACTGCCTTGAGCTGTTTTAATAAAATTTTATAAAATAAGTCAATTCTTTTTTTTTGTACATTAAAAAACAAATAGCTTTCTAATTATTATATTGGTTTGCTAATCAACAAACAAACATTTTTTTGGAATATTATTGCAAGAATCAAAATAAAAAAATAAAAAATAAAAAATATATTTTCAAGCTAAAAAAAACAATTCAATAGTAACAAATTATGAATTTTTTTTTAAATTTGTTAATTATTATAATTAAAAACATAAATATTTATAGTTTTTATTATTTCTAAAATATGTGTAATAAAAAAATAGAAAAACCATAATGTTGAATAATAATAATAATAATAATAATAATAATAATAATAATTTTTCAAGTGTTGCAAAACTATATTTAAAAAAATTTTTGTTAAATTAATTTTAAATACAAATTACGCTTAATAAAAATTTTTTGTTCAAAACGTAATATTTATTATTAAATTAACACTAACAAAATTTAATTAAAAATCAATTATGTTTTATTAGTTTTATTTGAATAAATAAAGTCTTTTAATAAAAAAAAAGTATGAAAAAGCTTTGCTGATTAATTTGTATTTTGGAATATTAATATTTTTTAATAATAATAAAATAATAATAATATATGTTTAAATGTTAAAAAACATCAAGGCATTACCATGAACCATGAAGAATTATTGGATATTTGTTTTTCATCACAAATAAATTTGTTAGTTAATAATCTTAAGCTCAAATATATTAAATGCGGAGGTAAATTTTGTTTTTGCCATTTTGTGCAAAGTAATATTTTTGATTATATTTGTTTTCCTTAAAACTTTTTCGAAAAAATTTTAGCTCCTTTTCAAAGTAGAATCAGTTGTGGCTCAGGGAATTTAATATCAAAATTTAGTTCACCCCATACCACGGGTTTATTTAAATATTACCCTATCCATTCTCCCAACTTTAGAATTTCAAACATTAAAATAAAATTTTAATATCTTTTCAAAATATCTGTAAGGTGACAAATCAATACTTCATACAAATTTAAGATTGTTATAAATCCTAGTTTTTTAATTTAACATAAAAGGACCTTAAATCCCCTCGACATCTATTGCCATAAATGAAGTTCAGAGAAATAAAGAAGGAATTTTGTCAATGATCAAAAAAGTATATTTAAGTAATATCAATATTTTGTTCCGTGTAGAATTATGTCGCTCAACATTTGCATTCACCCGGACGACAACCACAATATGAGCCACAATTGCAAGCACTATATCAAATAAATTATGAAAATAAATATACCGCTGGAAGTGATTTCAATTTTTGAAATTTTATCAAACAAATATTTATTATCTACAATAAAACACATACCTATTTCCACAAGGTGGCCCATCCTCATCGTTTGTGAGGGTTATGTCTTTTTGAATCTCTTCAAGATGCATTTTATTCTGATTGAAATTTTGTTTCAAAAGTTTTTTGACGTTTTGATCAAACAAATTATAATTGGGAATTTGGTTCAGAGGAAGACAATTTATAATTGCGTGTAATATAGAACACACATGCTCAAAGCCCCCAACTTTTGCTTTTGCTAATAATTAAAAAGCGAGATCGAAACTTAAATTTGCATCCCTATCGCTTAAAATGGTTAAATAAAATGGTTTGTACGTGGGAATTTGAGAAAACGATTGTTTAATGTCAAGACTATCGCTTAAAATGGTTTATTTGTGGTTTTGTACGTGGGAATTTGAGAAAACGATTGTTCAATGTCAAGACCGTACAATCTCTTAGAACAATCGGGTCATACAAGTTCTCAAAGAATTGTACGATTCACATGATATTTGGAGGGTATCACTTCTATGCGAGAAAATCAGGTATGTTTCTAACCTGCATGGAACAAAATAGTCAAACTAGTAATACTCTCATTTTGGAAAGAAACAATTAAAATCGTTCATGAAATCGGGAATCTCATAATTTCTCACAGAAATGTGAACTAAAATGAAAAAATTCAGCTCTGATAGAATGTTCGGGATTAATAAAGACTGAATTGGTTATAAGGATAGATAAATTTTTTGCCTTAAGAGCTGCTATTCATGTGTTTTTTAATTGAAATGAAATCCAATGTCTGAAATTTTTTTTCAAGACTTATTCCAAAAATAAAACCAGCAAATCAAGCAATTCTTTTGTTAGAAATACAAACCTTTTATAAATTCTATTAATAAAAGACTCTAAAAATTTGCTATCCATAAAAATAATTGCGATTAAACAGATCTAAATATTTTTTCATTAAATCTGGTACGTTTGACAAACTTCCCCAATTTTATTGTCTACTTGATCACTATTAATTCTGAGCCTTTCTGAAATGCAAAGACCAAATATTAAACAGGGCTTCAAAGTTTTCCCTCAAAATAGGTTAGGTCATGTATTTTAAATTAATTAAAACCAGATTTTTCAAAGATTTGTAAGCAAGCTAAGGTTGAATCAAGTAGGTTGAAAACTAAAGACATACTTTTCAACTTTGAGATTCGATAATTTCTTTGATTAAATAAGATTCTGGGTTAGCGAGTACTTTATCGAATGCTTAGGTTTTCTAATTTTGTCTGAAACCATTGTCATACTTCTTATTATACATTTTAAAACTTTACCTTTTTGGAATAAAATCTTCAAGTCTCCATAATGAATTTTCATTTCAATTCAAATATTATATCATCTTGTTCTCCCACTCCATTGAAATGGTCCGATATGAATTTACTTGGAAGCCTTTTTTGGTATATAATATAAAATTTCCATTGGGAAATGTCTTTAATATCCGATAATCCGTGCATATCTATATCAACTAAATTTTCAAACAAAGCATTACAATTACCAAAAATGGTCAATTTAAAACGTATTTTGTGTTCTGCTAAAGAAAAAATTCCATCAAAACAAAACGTTTCAATTTTCGAGAAGACAATGGCCGCGTAAAGTAAATCTTTTGAATGTCCGTTTCTTTTGGTCATGAAATCAAAAACTATTTAAATGTCTATTGAGTTTTGACTTTTTCTGCAAAAAAATTTGTTCACCAAATTCTCGACGCAATAAAAAAAATCCATCAATTTCTTAACCAAAAAAATGTGGTTCTCGCTAAAATCAGACTATCTTTTGGTTCAGATCATTTGTGCTTTCATAATGATGCAAATTTTCCATACCCAACAAATTGTCTTTGCCTATCATCTATCCTTTACAAGTAAATCTCCCAGTTCGAAAGAACTCCTACTTTGCAATGGCAACGCTGATATTTGTGATCTGCGATATGATCAAGTGGTAAGTAATATATTATAAGAATTTGGGTTTTCCCTTTTCGCGGAATCAAAGATATTAAAAACTAAGACCACTATTTAACATTTTTTTTAAAATAAAGACACACGCTGGGACGCATAATAGCGGGACATATAACTTGAAATATGATTGCAATTCAACTATAAAACTATGTAAAAGTAAATTTCAAGTCCCCGGAATATGCCAACCTTTGGAAAAAGTATGTGAGAAATCATTTCCGCCTCTTGCGGTAGAATGCTTTTGGGAAAATAATCCCCAACATAATATTGCTACTCAACTAAAAGATGGTAAGTCAGGCAAATTTACAATCTAGATCCTTTTTATAAAGCTTCCCTTTTAGATAGATAAATCAGAGCTTTGCTAATTTTTTTGAAAATAGGAATAAGACTATTCGATTTCGATACATGCTTACTTGACAACAACGAGGTTGTGAATTGTCATGGAATGGGTAATATTCGTGCCATAGGTGAAGGCCTCGACCCAACTTTTACCCAAATGCGGGATTTCCTCAAATCGAATCCCAATGAAGTTATATCAATTGAATTTGGTGACACTGATGGAGATAAAAAAATAATTTCCTCTCATCTTCAGTCAAAGTTAGAAGAATACTTTGCAAGTGGCGGCGAATCAATGATTTACATAAGAAATACAAAGAAAGAAGCTTGGCCTACTTTGGGAAAAATGATTAAGAGTGGTCAAAGAATCGTAGTTTGGTTTGGATCAGGATTATACAATTCAACACCTGATCGAAAACCTTGGATACAGAACACAGCAGATTGGTTTGTTAATTCTTATACATATACGGAAAAGGTTGAAACCGCTGCTCAATTGAATTCCAGTTTTGCAGAATGGTGTGCGCCTGATAAAGCTAAAAAATTTATTGAAGAGGACATGAAGAACCTTGATTTCGCCCGATGGCAAACAATTGATCAAACGTAAGACTTAAAACTTCGTCAACTTTTATTTTTCTGATCAATTTTTAAAAACCTTGTTAATTCTATAGAGTTGGAGCAAGTCCTGAATATATATTAAGGTCTATCGAAAAAAAAGAAAAAATTGGATCGGTCTGTTTGAGAAACCTTGCAATTGATGTGAATTATGAACTTTTGAGCATCACTTCAAATCTTTGTTATCCCGTTTTTCCCTATATCTATCGTGTACGAGTCGATTATTATTGGCAAAGTGATTTGTTCAAAGTAGTAGACATGTTAAATCAGATGAATGTAAAAAGAATCAAAAATGGGTCATAGATAGAATTACTTGGCATATTATACATAGAATTTATAAAGGCATTTGTAAGATATACATTTTCTCATCATGTACTATAAATGAGTTTCCCCCAAAATTTTGTAATTTAATCTCTAATATTTTAATGTTAAAAACCTGAAACCAATAAATTATAAAAGTCTCACAAATGATGTAAGGCACCCTCGAAAAAGGGGCTCGCCCTCATAGTCCTAAAAACAATCTTGTGTTCGAGTTTAGCACTGGATAGGTGATACCCATTTTCATATTTTAATTGACCCAATAGGATTCATTAAACTAACCAGCTAGAGCAATTTAAATTAGCAGACCTCTTAATCACAGCCCTTGGGTATCCGAAACTAAATTGTATTTCGTTCAAAATGATATTTTACCATGAAATAAAAAAATCTCATTACCATTCTCAGGATGAATGAGCTTTATTTTTCTTTAATCAGATCTTCAAACGAAAATAAAATTGGTTATCTCAAAAAAGAATAACCTTATAAACTATGGTACATCTTTCTTCTCATTTATCGCTTCATCACAATGATCAATTGATTGTGACTGTTCCACACTATAAACATCCTCCATTGTCATATCACTATTGTCTTGATTTCGATTAGCAAGAGTCTTTTCCAAATCTGCATATCCTGCCCACCTATAATAAATCATGGAAAAAACAAGTACAAAGACAAATAATCCAATAATAATATACCCGATTGTACCAAATCCCTCACCCAATTTACCAAAGAAATCCCAAAAGCCTCCTTCAAGGTTCAATTTGTCCCCAAGAATACTAAGTAATTCAATGGTACCAATTACAAATGCAACAAGAATTGAGAGTAGTGTAATTACGAGATTATAGTATAGCTTGCGGAAGGGGTTAATGTATGCCCATGTATAAGTACCCAACATCAAAATTCCATCCGCCGTATCAATTAATGCCATTCCAGATGTGAATAATAGGGGAAAAAATAATATTAGCCAAACTGAGAGTCCCTGGTTGGCTTGAAATGCCGAAATACCTAATAATCCAACTTCACTACTGGTATCAAATCCAAGACCGAATAGGAAACCAAGAGGGTACATTTTCCAACTTGCATCAACAAAACGATACATTGGCGCAAAAAATCTTCCCAAAAGTCCACTTTTATTCAGGATTTCATTAATGTCTTCTTCTTCGTAATTGCCAGTACGTTGTAACCGTCGGAAGGAACGATAGATCGAGATGAAAACAAAAGTGTTCAAAATCCCAATCAAAAAGAGAAATAGGGTTGAGACTGAAACACCAATTATGCCACCAATTACTTTGAAACTCTCAAGTTTATCTTGGATTGCTGCGGCAGTAGCAGCGATTGCTATTGAAGCGATGACTACGATCGTAGAATGTCCAAGTGAAAAGAAAAATCCAACAGATACTGACTGTTCTCCTGACTGAAGAAGTTTCCGAGTGACATTATCTATAGCAGCCAAATGATCAGCATCAACCGCGTGACGTAATCCAAGAGTATATGCCAAAGCTGCGGTACCCATCAAAGTTGGATATTCTCGGAAGGCAAAGGCTGAGGCTATCCATACCGCGACATTGATGAGCACTAGTGCAGAGAGGATCAAGATAATTTTTCTTGTTACTCCAGGTGATTTGACACTATTACGGAAACCTTTCATCAATGTCAACGGTTTAGTCGTCTTTACGTCAACTATCGCTGAAGCTTCTTTGGTTGCTGGCGTAAAATTTCCAGAAGCTGGTAAATCATCAATCGTTAAATTAGTATTTGTAACCGAGACTTGCTCTTTCTTTTCATCAATTATTTCCATTTCTTGATTTTGAGCCCTGACACTTTATGATGAAATTCTTTTTACGAGAATATTTCAAAAGGGCAATCCTGATTTTTTTTCTAAAAGAAAAGAGTTCATTCAATTCAGTATGAACCAACATTAATCTGATTAATATTTAGCATAAAATACTTTTTTGACAATCCTAACTTTCAATACCTTATGTGGTCCGAATGACCATGTATGTTTTAATTAAGGATCATTTTTGCGAAGGTTTATTGAGATAATGAAGCTTTGCTGTTGTAGAACATAGCTATATTCATTTAACTTTTGATTTCAAAGTTAAAAATGAACGAGTTTAAAAGTTACCTTGCATGTCAATAATCATCGGAAATGGATTAAATCAAGATCCTTTATGATAATCTTTGAGAAAAGTACCAATGATTAGTCTTGAAAATATTCAGGTTGAGGGTCAAAAGGTTTGCATCAATATTTAAAAGTGTATTACTTATTGGGCGCAAAACTCTGGAAATCGTATTGAAATTGGGTAACCAATTATGAAGTAATTTTCTAAGCATGCTATACTTTTGTTAATTTTTAATGACCTTTAAGTTTTATGGTCTTAAATATAAATACAACATGTGGTGTTAGACAATAATATCTTTTTCCTAACAGGATTTTTAAATTCAAAAATGTGCATGGTTTTTTGAGTTAAACTTTCTTTGTGCTTTCACTATTTTCAATACTTTGAAAATTATGTACATGAAAGATTTGTAATTAAAAACCCGAGTAATTTTTCCAGTTAAGATTTCAATTTTTTAACCCTATGAGGTGATTGCTGATAAAAATTTTCTTACGGCCTTGGAACTATGAATTAAAATCGAATAAACTATGGCTAAACGACCCACCAAACCCAAGAAAATAAGAATGTCACTAAGCCCCAAAATCCAATCGTCATGAGTTGTATTAATACTACTTTCCAAAATAACTGGTTGAGTGGGTGCCATCGACTCCTCTTTCGAAATTTGTGTGTTATAGGTAAACGATTATCTTCAGTTTTCCATGAAAGGTACCAGGTGTTCAAAATAATGCAAAAAAGAGTAGCGAAGAAAATATATATATAAGCAAAGTAAATTGCAAGCTGGTTGGGTAATAAACATTGTGAATAGGTATAGGAAGCTAAATTCGATTTTTCAGAAGTTTTATTTTCGCCTATAGTTGTAGAATTTGATTCAGCATCAAGTGGATTGTGAAGACTGAGTAACAAAAATCCTGGTTTTGGGACTCCCTATAAATCAAAAAAAATGTTTATGGAAGATGGAAATAAAATATTTTGAACAAAACTAACCTACCATGGCAAAGCTAAAACTATTCAAAGTAACTTCTATCGATCCTTCCCCTCGTGAATGATGCACTTCACAATAATCATGATCATCTCCACTAAAAATGAGCTTTGGTTTAACATTATCTAAAATCAAATTCGAAAGTGACTCTGTGACCAAGTTTTGGTATTGATAACCAGACCCTTGGTTGATGAATCGGTTATTCTGACGAAGAGGGCCACAATCAGTGTTGGGTGGACGGTAAAGGGGTATATGTGTCATGAGAATTCGAGGTATTTTACGTTCCTCTGTTCAAACCCGGAAAAATATTTTCAGATTTTGCATCAGAAAATCCCAAAAATATATATTTTTCAATACTTACCTTTTCTCATGCGTTCAATTAATTCTAAAGCTTCAGCTTGTAAACCATCATTGTCACTACTCAAAGACACTGTATCGATGACCACTATACTGTGATTTCCCAAAGTCACTATATAATTCGTTTTACCATAGAATCGACGAAATCTTGCATAAGCTGTAGGAATTATTCGGCTACCGAAACCGAAATCATGATTACCAGCCAAATAGTGTATCGGAGTTTTGGTCTCGTCTTTTGGTCTCAATAGTTTTCTGTACCGATCTGATTCTGCTTCCCATCTATATTGTGTCGGATTTTTAATGCCAATATGAGCCATCATCCGTTTACTAAATTAGAAGTATAGCTTACTCATCATCCTTAAGTTCTCTTCCCCCATCCATCAAATCTCCTAAAACAAAAAAGGCATCGGGTTGTAACTGTCTCTGCAAAGTTTTCCAATTCTTTCTCATATACATATCGGGAAAAATCTCTGAAAACCATTGAAGGATTCCTGTTCGTCCATATGAGAATTGATCAATGATTTGTGGGTCAGCAATAAGGGCTATATGATACGGCTGGTAATTTGTTGTGTTCTGAGAAAAAATCTCTTTTAAAAAATAAATAAACGGTATGATAAAATTTAACATATAATCCTTGAATGTTCGTAAATTTACCCATTTTTTATCAAGCGGCCAGCGACATTTCAGCATTGCCAAATAGAATATTAAGACTTCGCCATATAAAAGTGCCAAAACCCATATGATCTTCAATAGAAATGTAGGTTTTCGTTTTTGGAACCTTTTTGATAAAGGTTGATTGAAAATTCGCTTCATTATGAAGAAAGAGATTAATTAAGCTATTTTAGTTGTCAAGCATTGGGCACTAATAAAACGTTCCAGCGATTGATTTTAATTGGACGTAAATTATCTGTGATCTACCAGGGTATACTAAAAAAGTTTCAGCGTATATATTACCATTATTATTATAACTATGATAGTATAGTTTTCGTAAAGTTAATTATAGAGAAGTTCCTATATATTCTATTTTTGATAATTATTACACAATTATGTTGAAAAATAAGAAATATTTAGAGTTTTATTTTGTTAGTTTGGTTAAAAAATATATTCAGGTCGTTAAAACCTGTTCAGGACGTTGAATTTGGTCAGACTCAATTATCGTTTGTTCGTTTGTACCACCAGAAATTATCCTAGAGTTAAATGGTTCGTTTGATATTGCACTTGTGTAAGAAGGAGGTGAAACTGTGGAATATGGTGGCGGAAATTCATTAATTTCTTTTTCCTCCAACTGTTGATTCTCCCACATTGGAAGACCTTTTTTTCGCCAAATTTTATATAGAGTAAATAAAGCAACGGTAATTAAAATTGGCACTAATATAATGATAAGCCAATTTGACTGTGATCCTGAGCCTTCCAAGGTTCCTCTAGGTGAAAGACAATGTCCATTAGATTGGCAAATGTTTCCTTGATCTGAACAAACTCGACAGTCTTTATCGTCTCTAACTGATGTGATATTGCTTGTGCTGCTTGTACAGATTCCTTTCATACAAACATCACCGTCTGAGTTTCTACAACAACTTCCATCATATTGTCCCAATGGTATACAAGAGCCAGAAATTGAACAAAAATTTGAAGAAACGCATGATTGACAAGATGAAGCGAAATTTGCGTTAGGAAAAGTACAATATCCTTTTATACATGCAAAGTTTTGTTCAGTTAGACAACATTCCGTATCTCGGGCGAATAAAGCTGCTTCTGCTATCCATATCTTCTCGTCGAATCTCAAATACAAAAGAGAAAATATGTAAAATAGAATCCATGGATGCTGAGACATTTTTGGCTTCGTGTTTTTCATTGCTATTAATTTAAAAACGGTGATAATTTATTTATGAGAAACTCTGCCAAGATATATGGTTTGCTATTGATCAGCTGCCATCCATGCATTACCTGATTGTTTATTTCATACTGTACGGAGCTCCAAAAATCTTATTATAGTTTTTAGCAATTCACTCAGGAAAAAATTCACCATCTTATTAAAATGGGGGTTGCTTCCCATTTTCTGTGCGACACCAGAGGAAAAAGAATATTCACAAGAAATCATGGGACCATAGATCATAATTAAAAATAAAGTTTACAACGAAATTGTTAATTCTGAATGATCATAGAAAAGTTCGATCTTTTGTTGGTAATGAATTGAAACCATATATGTTTCACAAAGAAGTCAAGCCCATACATAGAGAATCAAGCCTTGACTATAAGGAATATTGTTGCTACAACTCTTCAGACCTTTTATCAAATTACTCGATAATCGATTTGAACATTCCCATCGTTTTAAATGTACCTTATCCTGTGAGAATGAACCCTAAATGGAAGTAAAAGCACGAGATTCGGGACAATTTAAAATTTTGATTTTGCATACCTCTAGAATAATGTGGTTTGACAAAAATGTTTAGCTCAGTTAGCCATTTTTTAAATGTTCACAAAATTTCGATCAAATAAACTTAAATGTTCTCGGGAATATGCCTTACAGCCTTGTTAGCGAGTTCTACCTAAAATCACCACACCGGAAAAAATGAACATAATCAACATTAATAAACCACCACCATGACCTAACAAGCTTATTGCTGCAGAAGGTAAGGTTGAAGGTTTAAGCAGTGGAGCAGAAGATGTCTCTTTTTTCTCCTGGAAACCTGGTGGTGGGTCACGAAGTTCAATTGCAACTGGGCCATAAGTACCACCTAATGGTGGAGTCGCTCCAAATATACCGGAGTAAGAAATAGTTTCAACTCTAATATAAAAGGCGGATGAATTTGTTATACGTGGATCGTTCAGGTAAGGTACTTCCCAATCATAATTGTTAGTGGAGTTGGTTAAATTTGTGGCAATAATTCTTGGACCCCAATCGTAAATTAGCTAAATTCAAATTTTAAAAGAATGTTAAAGTTAATGATTTGAATTAAAAAAGCTCAGAAATTGATTAAATTACCTTCCCGTTTGGTGTATAATCTCTCTTACAAAATGACCCACAGTAATCTCTCTTCTTCGCGCTCTTCTCATCAGGCACCATTTTTAGATTGTTATAAAGGAAGACGTTGAATTGACCGACTACACGAGCTGACATTTGACAAGGAGATTGATTCCAAGAAATACGGTGTTTACTCATAGGTTGTACAATCGTATTATTTGGTGGACCACTAACAAGTACGCAAGCTTTCTCTTTTTCTTGCCATGCTTGTTTTAGAATGTTTGGAGGTGGAGGTGGTGCTTTACCTCCACTTTGACTAGTGGGTTTACCCGAAGATGGAGGGTTCCCTCCTGATGATTGTGAGGTAGGTGCTTTAGCCGGTGTGGCCGAAGAGCTAGGTGATTTTCCTCCGGATTGTGGACCTGAGGAAATTGGTGATTCTGGTTGTGATTGTTTCTGTTGTGGTTGTGATGACTTTCCTTTTCCTTCCGGATTGCTATAAACGCTATTTGGATTATTTGGATTTAGCGGAGAGTTTGTTGATGTTGGATCGAGCTTGTTTGGAGAATGATTTCCCCGAATATTTCTAGAATTATTCCTTGATAATTAACAAGAAATCAAATTTAAAGAAGTCAATTTTTCTTACCTGACCTCCGGGTTGAATCGGATTTCCTTTACAATGAAAATTTAAAAAGGTTTGTTACCGAGCAAAGTTCAAAAAATTTGCTATTCCGATCATCATATTCTACCTTTGCTTGGATCAATATTTCCAAATGGGCTGTTATCCCCTTGCCCCCCAAAACTAGGAAAATTTGGTATCTGAGCCATAGATTGAATGATAAGTAATGTTGAAAGGATAAAATAAAAATTGGTCAAAATTAAGTTCATCATGAAAGTCTAAGGCAATGATCTGATTAAGAAACTGTAGTCTCGTCGAATCGCACAATGATTATTTGAGATGGGAAGGCAAGTTGGCTTGATGCCATTACTTTTTGCGAAGGATTTTTATTTATTTTATAAAGACATTAATTATGCGCTTAGCTTCTTCTTGAAAACTTTCTTTGGTGATTTCTTGGCGAAAAAATTGATTTCATCAATCGTAAGGGCTAGCTTTGATCAATCAATCAATCACTCACTCTGACAGTACTTGGATCATCATTTTTGTTCTTTCAAACGCATGAGAGGAAAACCATTTTATTGAGGACAATTCAAGAGGGAATTACATCAAATTACCAATAAATGCTGTTAATTATTCAAAAAAAATTAACAAATCATTAACGGCTCAAAATTGAAAAGCAGAGTTTACTCATTTTCGCAACTACACCAAATTTAGATCTCTCTCAAGAAATTTCAAGAAATAGATTAAAATATCAATGAAAAATATTCAGAATATATGATAGATATAAATATCATGTGAAGTGGAAAGCGTGCATACCAGCCAAAATTTAATTACATAGCTTTAGTTTTACCCGTATCGGAAATGAAATTAGCCCGACTTTGAAAAGTGAGACTTACTATTGAATGAAGTCAAAGTGCATTAAAACCCAGCTTATTAGAAAGCATTTCCTTTTTAAATTATCTGTATTTGCTAGAACGTTCGACTTTCGTCATAACATGATTGGATGATATAGTAATGCAGGGATGGTCTAACAATCAATCTAAAAATAATGTAAGCGTGATTTCTATCTCAGTTTGAAATAAAATTGTTTTTCAAAAGAATTACTACTAATTAGTAATTTAGGATGAAATTAATTTACAAATGATTTATTCAAGGTTAATTTCAAGCATAATGACTAATGTAAATAATCTTGAGGGAAATGATATAAAAGGTTATTTTCTAAGAAAAACTACAAGTACAGCAGCAACAGCACCAGCTATAATGAGAAGAAGAATTATAAATATAATCCATTTTCGTCTTCTGGCGGCAAGCGCAAGTTTTTGTGCTTGTGTGATTTGATTATTTCCATTCTGCAATTTGTTGTTGGCATTATCAATATTTTCGCCAATATCAACAATTACTTCGTCCTGAGCATCAACAATTAAAGCCATTTCTGTCGTTAAGTCTAATATTTCTGATATAGTTTGTTCAATTTGTTTAATGTCATCATGACGTTTCTGTACTTCAGCAGCAGCAGCCCGAGCTTCCCCTGATCTTAGTAGTGCTTGCTGAAACACGGGTTGACTTGAAGGGTTTGAAACGTAGTTATCGATTTCTTCTTGTGTTGCATTAGGATTTACAATCCGGTATTGTCTTGTAATTTTTTCCTTTTGTGATTGCATATAGGATTGCTCCACAGTTTGGTACTCCCTGAGTGCATTGGTAAACTTTTCTTGAAGCCTTTTATGTTGTTTTTCTCTAAGAGGTCCGTATTTGCTCTGAGGTGACAGTCTTAAGTTTTCTCTTTCAATGTTTTTTATTTTATCTTTAACTTGTATGAGTAACGTCTTTGTGTTAACTGTTAAAGGTTCTATTTCTTCATTATATTCAGTTTCTTGTGCATTCGAAGTACTGCGTAGCATTTGATTCTGAATTTGACTGATACGTTCAATATTAGACCTTATTGTTGTTATATCCTGGTCGATAGCAGTAGTTTCATCCAAAAATCTTCTGTCACCATTTTGCAACTCTGTTAGTGGCATACTTTCTGTCATTACTGGTTGAACTTGGAAAATTTTCAAAGAAGAAATTAATATTTTGAAATGTACAATATTAGCATCGTGAATTCAGAGGGCAATTTAAAGGAAAATCTCAATTTACTTATTCTGCCAAGAAATGTAGTCATACAACCGGTAGTATTGCCGATTGTTTTATTTGTTGCCACACAATCTGACAAATAAAAAAAGTTTTGGGTTAGAATGATTACATGGAGCTCCTTGAGCTGATAAGATATTCTTTGATTCTACATAGAAAGTTCAAATTCCAGTCTAATTTTAAGTGATTCCCATTTTAAACTCCCGAAAATTTTGGCGTTTACATTTAAAAATTTTTTAGCCAAGACCGTTTATTCTTTTGATTTAAAAATTTAAAATTTCTATTAATTTGGCCTCATTTCCAAACTGCATCATACGTTTTTCCCAGAGCTCATTATTGATTTTCTATAAAACACTTGGGTGCATGATGATACATAATTGTACAAGTAAATATTTACTGTATTTCTAGAATGACATACCTTTTTAGTATTTAAACAGTCCAAGTTTTGCTAAATTTAGCTTTTCTGCTATTTCTCAGATGGTATCATTGAAACCTAAGGAAAAAAAAATTCCTTGCAAAAATCTGTTTGCTGTCAAAAATATTAAATCAATCAATCCAATCGAAAGATATTCTTAAGAATTAAGGATATAAATTTTTATTTTGCCTTTTTACACTTGAATTATAAATTAAGAAAGAATCAAATTAAATATTATGACAAGTTTTGCAATTTGCATAATATTAAAGATTGTTTGTTAATCTTTTGATTGACCATATTTAATTTTAAAAATTAATGAATGTTTTAAAAGACTATTAAAATATTAATATTTTTTATTTATAAATTAATATCACAATAATAAAAATGATAAAATATTAAAATTAAAATATTCAAGTAATTATTTACTAAAATTTTTATAATACTCATTCTCAAAATATAATACAAATGTTAATATATAATATTTTTAAATTATTTTTGTTTATTTAATAAAAATCCAAAAATTTTAATACTCATTTTAATTAAAAAGGTTTCCTTTTTAATTTTTTTAAAATTGATAAAACTAAACATAAAAACAATATTTTTCTTGGTTTTGCTATTTATATCTCAATAAAAAATATGATTATGGGGTACATCAAACTAAAAATCTAATTTTAATAATTTTAAGTTATATAAACAAATTACATCGATCAAACACTCATTGACTCTACTTAAATTGATTAGTCTGATGCACCATTACATATTATTTTTGTTGAAGCCATTGAGGATTCATTAATAAAAATATAAGCAAATAAAAGTGAACCAAATGGGCAGGAACAGATTAAAAATTATACTTCTTCTATATATGAAAATTAAAAAAAAAATTGAATTTCTAAAACATCAAATTATCAACAAAACAGTAACACAATATTTATCTCAATTTCAGAATTTTTAGCTGTTTCAATGATGAAACTGAATTGGGGAAAAAGTTATTTCGGATTATTCTTATTGAGGTTTGTTACAAATTGAATTCATGCTAGCAGAAAAATGGTGAATACTTAATATCAAAGGATTTATCGGTTTACTTTAGATAACAATGGCTGATATTATTATGCTTAATTTAGACACAAATTAAAAAAAAATAACAAAATATTTCAAAAAATTATCTTATTATAACAGATTCTGCCTTAATAAATATTCAGCTTGTGAAAAGAACGTTCTCTAACTCAAATCCTGTATTGCAGTTCGGGAAAATAAAATCTATCAAATATATTTTATATCGATTTTAAGTTTTTTCTTTTTTTAGACCAGTTATTCACAAACCGTTTCATTGATTTTTAAATCACAAAAACACTATCTGTTCCTGGAAAAAAAGATTTTCCATCTGCCATTTTTTAATCCTAAATATTAGAATCAATCTTTTCAAAGCTCAAAGGCAATCAATGCTACAAGTTTCAAAAAAAAAGGGCTATGGTAAGATCAAACTATAGAAGTGTAGTTTTCTCATAAGTTTTCAATTTTCAATTGATTTACGTCTTGCAAACCATATGGGCATATGTAATGTTGCACTATTTAAATGAAATTTATTTGATGTCGTATTTATAAAGTGAAAACCAATCAGTAAAAATTTTCCCCAAGGTCAAAATAACCCAAAAGGAAAAACGGTTTCTCAAATAATGGACTATTGCTTAAACATGAAAAAAAATATACTTCAAGGTTGTGGCGGAGTTAAACCCACAACTAAAATTTTCTGTGAAACATCAGATACAATAATATGACAAACTTTAGCTTTTTCCCTCCCAACATCTACATTCCCTTTTTCCGCCAATTCTCCATCCTCTACCAACTATTTAACTTTCTTTTTTCATATAAATATTTTTTATTTTCCTCTTCTCAAATATTATGGGCAAACCTACCATTAAAGGCACTTTCCCTTTTTTCCGTAAAAAGAAACATCAAACCATTGACTCCCAAGAATTTCTAAAAAAACTTCCTGGTCCTCATCCATTACGATATATTGGAAATTTACATCAAATCTCTAACCCAATCCATGTTGCCTTCAATCAGATGGCTGGAAAATATGGTCCAGTTTTTGAGATACGTATAGGCTTACAATTATACACTATCGTGAATGACGACCAAATTGTAAACGATTTAGTAATTAGGGGTGGTGTTATTTACTCCTCTCGTTTAGTAAGTTTGTAGATTTGGTTTCCAAAATTTTGGGCTTCTTATTAGTAATTTTTTCATATCTCTCTCGCAGTCCCATAATAATCCGAAAGAAATCTCCCTACAATACAATGACCTGGCACCTGTAAGCTTCAAAGATTTAATTAATTTCCAAAACTTTTCATTTTGCTAATATATATATATTTTATTTACAGGACAGAACTTATTGGCGTACCATGCGTTCTCTAACAAATAAGGCAATAACAGGATATATTGTTAACACTTATTATCAAAATATCATACATCGTGAAGTCAAACACTTTATGTATCGACTACTTAAGACCTCCTCAAGACCCATTGAACCAACTTACGACCTTAGAATTTGTGTACTAAACACATTAGCATCAATAACATATGGAAGTCGATCAGAATTAACAGTTCCAACATTTAAAAGATTTTATAATTCTCTTGCCGAATCCTATGCAATGGATGTCAATAGCAAATTAAATAGTGTTTTTTCATGGGCTTCGAAAACTCTTCCTGTTGGAAAACATAAACCGTATGATATTAAAGCTAGGAAACGATTAGATGAGATGGCTAATGAATTAATCATGGATCTTCGCCAGCGTGTTACAGTTGCAAAGGGTCGTCAACATTGTTTTGCAGCCCATATTCTTAAAGCAATAAAAAACCAAAAACAAATTTCTGAAAGATTCACTTTATTACCTCCAATACGAGAATCTATTGAAGAGAATCGCTTCCAGTATAATGACTATCAGACTTTTGATGAATACGATTCATTACATTTAATTGCATTGTTTCTATTTGGAGGGACCGGTGCTACAGTATCTCAACAAAGATGGATATTCGCTCAACTTTCCTTTCTTCCTACAGTACAATATAAAATTCAGCGTGAGCTTTATAAATTAATTGGCCAAGGTCAATTCCCCAATCCTAAGGACTATGTTAAATTACCATACTTGCGTGCCGTTATAAAGGAATGCATTCGGTTCAGGTAATATCTTTTTAAAATTTTTTGGAATTGTGCTTATTTACTCTTTTGATTAGCTAAAATAGCTTTTTGGAACTAATATTTCAGACCATTAGGTTTTCTGACAGTACCCCATGCCATCACTGTTAATAATGTATATCGTGGATATCATATTCCCGGTAAAAGTACCATTCTTGTCAACACCTACCCCACACATTTTAGCCCAGCACTCTTTGACAGGCCGAACCGGTTTATTCCAGAACGCTTCCTTGACGAGAATGGAAATTTATTGGAATCAGATGATTGGAAAAATCCTTGGATTTGGAGCAAAGGCCCTCAAGCCTGCATAGGTCAAGAGTTGTCTGAACGTCTTTTGTGTACAATTGTTTGCTATACGCTTACTTTTTTTACCATTGAACGTGAAATTGATATAAAAACTGGTAATTATGTCGAATTAAACATGACAGGGGACCCACATGGATTGGATTTAGATGCACCAAATCATAAATTGAAGTTTATACCAAGATCAGGAATTAATGCAGATAAAATTTTATCGAGAAATTACTGATTTCAAAAATATAAAAGCCTTTTCTTAAAAATGAAAATTAAGAAATGAGTTTTTTTTCCAACATAATTTTGACTTTAACGTAATTTAATGTAATTTAATGAGCTGATAAAGGAATTCAAATTTAAAAATTGATAATTTGGATATTTATTGATCAAGCTTCTATAATAGAAAGTGCTCGAGGCAATGCGTTGACCGGGAATCGAACCCGGGACGCGTGCTTGGAAGGCATGCATGCTAACCACTACACCACCAACGCCTTAAACCTGTAAAGATGTCCAATTGTTAATTATAAGTTATTAAAACCATATTTTACTTAGTTGATAGGCTATCTTGTAAAGCTTATGGCAGATGATTTATTTGAAAATCTTCGGCCGATAATTCTGTGATGAAAAATTTGTTTATTGCGGTCACAAAATCCAGTGCGTTACAAAATATTTTGATGGGAAACGCTGAATTTGAGAAAATTATTACAATGAAAAGAAGCATGTTGTAATATTTATAAAGATAATACCCGAATTTCGCAAAGGCTGAATCCTTCCTTAGCTCTAAACAGGTTTGTAATAGGAGTAAAGGCGCATTGGTTACACTTTGAAAGAAGCTTCTATTTTACCGTTTTAATTGCCGAACATAAATATCCAAAATCAGTTATGATAATCTGGTTTTGCCTATATATCTTCAATTCTCGTCTCCTGGAATTTTTACGTTTTCCTTTTGCTGTTCAAATTAAAAGAAGCATAATGTGTAAGTCTCTGTTTCCTAAAGAATGCAGTTTTTATTGTAATTTGATCTTAAGTCTGTGAACTCATGATCCTAACTCTAACTTGAAATGAATACTTTTATTTTGGTATTTCCTAACTTAAAGCAAGTAATGAAAGATCACGTTTGATTCAAACCCCGAATTCGGGCGGATACCACAATCAATCAGAGCCAACTGTTTTAAAATCTCTCAATGCGATCGTGAAAGCTTCTCCAACCAATTTTCTCTTAATTTTCATTCCATTCGGAATCCTCGCCCATTTCTTCAATTTGAGCGATACTTGGGTTTTCACCCTAAACTTTCTCGCCATTATTCCACTTGCTAAATTATTAGGGTTTGCTACCGAAGATATAGCAATTCGCGTGGGGCAGGTCCGTTGGCCATATACGAATTGTCAATTACTCCGTCATTAACGTCGCATGATTTACAAGCTTCTTCGGAGTCCTTACTCATCATTTAAAAACCCTTTCCTCTTATAGACAATTGGAGGTCTCTTAAACGCAACCTTTGGCAATGCTGTCGAATTAATAATTTCAATTTTCGCGCTCACTCAAGGCCAAGTTCGAGTTGTACAAGCTTCTATTTTGGGCTCTATTATCTCCAACCTCTTACTGGTCTTGGGGATGTGCTTTTTTTTCGGCGGACTCAAATATAATGAGCAATCATTTAACCAGACAGCAGCTCAAACGAGCTCAAGCTTAATGACACTTGCTTGCATCGCTCTCATTATTCCTGCTTCCTTTAATGCTGCTCTGGAAGCTCGAGACGACGATAATACACGGACAGAAGAAGAAATTTTGAAACTTAGCCATGGGACAGCCATTATATTGCTAGTTATTTATGGGTTTTATTTGTTTTTCCAGGTAATCTATCAAAAAACAATAATTTTTTGTTTAGCTTCGCTAAAGTTCATTATTTTTTAATTCTTCCTATTAGTTGAAAACACATGCCCATCTTTATGACGCTGAATCTGGTGATGATGAAAATGAGGAGTCAGAAGAAGCAAAACTGACATTACCGATTTCTCTTGGTTTACTAGCAGGCAGCACAGTCATTGTTGCTATTTGTGCCGAATATCTAGTTGGCTCAATAGAAGGTATCGTCGAGAGTTCAGGATTAAGCAAAACATTTGTTGGTTTAATTCTACTTCCGATTGTGGGGAATGCCGCTGAGGTAAGAATTTAGATTCGTAAATGGAACTTCATCAATTTTACTCGTTATTTAAAAATCCTTTATTCTAGCACGTCACTGCTGTTTCAGTTGCTATGAAAAACAAAATGGACCTGGCAATTGGCGTTGCCGCGGGTAGTTCCATGGTATGCCATTTAGGTACTTTTGAATGAGCAATTTTTGACCACCCATGTAAATTTTCTTATTTATTTTATAGCAAATTGCCCTTTTCGTGACTCCTTTCCTTGTAACTTTGGGATGGGTTATACATCAACCAATGACATTGTTCTTTGACGTTTTCGAAACTGTTATTTTATTTATATCGGTTTTGATTACAAATTACCTCATTCAGGTTTGTTGAATTCTTTTCATTTCCAAAAATATGGCTTTCAAATCTTTTTTAGTAATTTTTTTATATAAAATCTTATGCATAAAGGACGGGAAATCTAACTGGCTAGAAGGTGTACTGTTGCTGTCTACCTACGCAATCATTGGCTTGGCATTTTTCTTTTATCCTGACGAAAAGGAAGTTTAGATTCATCAAAAAAGTTCTTCTTCAAAGAACGAGAAACTTTATTAAATCCAATTTGAAATTATTTACAAAAATATAATTTTTTGATTTCGTTTTCCATTTGGATGTTTGAAAAGGTATATACTTTCAAATTTATGTTTGAGATTGAAAGGTTTGAAATTTGGATTAAACATGAAATTAGTCTAATTTTTGAGAATTATTAAAATATTAAAAAAATAAGTTAAGCAATTTGCAAATGCTTGTTCGTTTTCACATTTGTGAATATTGCAGTGTTTAAAATCTTTTGCAGAACGACTAAAAGGGGAGTTTAAGTTATACAAATGTTCAAACATCAAAGGGATCCCAGGCTAATAACAAATAGGCTCGTGTGACTGTCTAATAGAAAAATATACGATCCCATCATTAAGTACATATGCATAATGAATTCAATGTTAAAAAATTAAACATCATGGAATTTATTGATCTTCCAACTAAACTTGGTTTATTATATTTTGAATGCAAAATATTTGCAAAATAACCATAACTTAAGGTTTATTTAAATGAAACTATATTTATCAAAAGTCAAGAGTGGTTTGCAAATCATTTGTCCCAAACACCATAATTTATTTTTGCTATATTTCATAAAAAAAAAATTATTTAAATATTTTTAAATAGATTCAGTGTCAAATATTTTGAGAAGATACTAATTTTTATTTGTTGAACCTATTTTTAAATATTATTATAATTTTATTAGATTAAGGGTTTATTATGTATTATAAAAAATATATAACAAATAAATTAATTAATAAGAGATTAAATATATAACTTGACAGCATTATTATTGTAACCCATTTTGCATAATTAACTTAAATCTTAAATTTTTTTAATCAAATCTATTAATTTAGAATCTCAAAATAATATATATCACTTCAACCTTGCCATTTACATTTGCAAATATACATTATATGTTAATTTGGAACTTTTTAAATAGTTGTTTTTAATGATATATTCTTTATTGACATTTTTTCTTTTATTTTTTTATCTCCCACTTTTCCTTACAAAAATTTCAAAATTACCTATCAGCCGAATCTCATAGTTATTGCGAGAAAAAACTACAAAAACATTATACAAACTTTGGTCACCAGGTTTTTACTTGTTTTAAATAGTTAAAGCCATCACTTATCATGATCCAGTGATTCCTGATGATATTTAATAAAGACAATATCTCAATCCTGCTGCAACAAATATCCACCTTTTAATAATTCCCATTTCCAAATGGCCCAAGAGTAAATGACACGAATTCATTTGTAAACGTTAAATTTGCTTATGCCCCTGACTTTTTTGTTGGGAATTGAGATGTGATATATAAATAGACCATTTAAAGCTCTTGTATTAGAATAGTGATTATTCTTCGTAAATTACGAGCCATTTGGATTGCAACTCAATAGGTGATCCCGAATTCTCAAAGGTTTTAAGAAAACCTAGTCATTGACAAGCTTATGTGTTTGTCGAAGTTGCGGGTTGCAATCAATAATTATAAGAATAGGCTCTAAGGTCCTTTTTAATCCCATTTCTATAAATAATAAATGTGGGTTGAGGTGACCAGTTTGAGTTTTCTCGAACCATTTTTTAGCCATTTTAAAGTTGATGACTTGGTTGTATATGTCTTTGGAAAAAAGCTCCCAGAAACTAATTAATCTACAATCTAGATGAATCTGACCTCAGCCTTAAATTTACAACAAATCTATCAAAATATTGAAAATCATTTTACAAAATTTATAATTTGGATTTCTCCATTTTCGCTGTTTTTACGAATATTTAGATACCATATAACTTTAAAGGCCCAATAGCTTTATTAAAAAGAGTTACTGGTAGCAAGTGAAAGTACTTTTAAACAATCCAAAATTCCATTTCTTTCTCAGTGAGAAAGTTATTTTTTGATCTGACCTTTGCGTACCGAGAGCCTCACGAAATTGATGGTGCCAGCCAAGATTCATTGCTATATATTTTGACCAGCACAATGAAAATTTTTTTTTATCGACATTTCTTATTTCAAGCCACTTCCTAGTCAGCTAAAGTATTCTGAGGAATAGATTGTATCATACCCCTCTAATAACTTTCTTCTAATACGTAATTTTACGGTATGGTTCACCCTGAGCTAAAAATCTTTCACTTTATCACCTACAGCTATCTTTTGGCTCTAAGATAGCTTTTTAGGCGCAACTCATCTAATTAAATTAACCAATTCAAAGTTCAATGCTTTCAAGAAGTTGGCGTTTCTTTACATTTTGTCTGCAGTCATACCTATTATTTACCCTCACCTCGAAATTAAGTTTGAAATCGGTGCATTTGTATATTTAATCTTTGATCCAATAGCTATTTTTAATGTGGTTTTTTCTTGAAAAATGGAATTCTACCACCCAAAACAAAACACTTATAAAATTTATTCAGAGTATTCAAAGTCAACTATGCTATTTTGCATTTTTCAACTGGACATTATTAAATAAATTTTTCTAAATGCTACCTTTAATTAATGATTCCAAATTTTAATTTATTGTATTCACAAAAAGACTTATAAAAAATTTTAGCTTTTTTTGCTTTATCCCATTTGTTTATTATTAGTATGACAAATGTATCTAAAAACATATCGGTGATTAACAATTTTTGTTACTAAGAGGTTGGAAGAAAAAAAATGACATCCTATTTAAGGCTCATCTTTTTGAATTTTTGTAACCTTATGAAATTTTTCAATTTTGAATCACCTGGTTTTCTTATTAGCCTTAAATCTTACTAAAATTTATAAGGCTTTAAGTATGATATGATATATAACTCGATTTGATTCTGTATATAAAAAAACTTTTTTTCCCTAAGGTGTTTTTATTTATACAAATAAAAACTTAAGTTTAATAACAGATTTTAATAATAAATGCTAAAAAGGGTGCAACATAATGTGGTAGTTCAAAGAAATGTCATTCTGAGATGCATAAGTCAAGGCGACATACTTCTACCAACTAATGACTCAACCATCGTTTTAGCACTTTTCCCTTTCAAATTTTGAAGAGTAGTTCAAGACTAGGTCAGTTTTTTCAATCCTGAATACTTTTTACTCAATAAAATTTTCAAAAATTATATACAATTTGCAACCTTTAAACTTGAATGCTATAAATTAGGTAAACTTTTACTAATAACTAATACATTATTCACCACTTGGATATTTCTTGGTGAAGGCTGTTTTAAACTAATTCCCAAACTTGTAATCTCTGGACACTTGCTATTCAATCTTGCAGATCAAACAATAACTGTGTTCAGTTCATTGTTTTTTACGTAGCTATTTTTAAAAAAAATCCCCCCCTCCCCCATTGAGAGCTTCACGAAATATTTTCTGAGTTTTAAATCGAATCGCAGAGTAGACTTGTAACGTCAGTTTGTGAAACGCTGATCAAATCACTAGTCTTTCCGATTGGCTGTTTTCTGGTAGGTTCTTCATATAAAAATCACTAAACTCATACCTTTCTATATAGAAGGTAACTTTCAGGTGTCCTCCCGTATTCATTTCATCGCCATTCTATATTATAGCGTGGGCAACTAAGTCAATCAAATCTTTGGATTTATCTTTCTAATCCACAAGTTTGTTACTCAACATCTTCTTTTTATCATTTTCGAACAAGATTAACTGCTTCAAAATAAAATAGCATATTTTACAAACTAAAAAAGTCAAAAAATGTGAATATATCCCTTCATTCATTTTTGGTCCGCAAAATCACGGCGAAGTTTGGTTTGATTTTAAATCTCGGGAAAACATCTTTAAATTTTCATTCATCATTTTTTACGTATAAAGCAGGTCCTTGAAAAATATGGGAGCTCCTTTATCTACACCAAATGACCACAGTAATTTTCATGATAATGACCACGCAATAATGTCATTTCCATCAACCCAAATTGAAGAAGAAACCAATATGCCTTTATTTTTAACCTCTGCTGGACAATCGATCCAAGCGATAACTCATGTTATTCCACCTGAATTATTTATCGATGTCTTCAAAAATATTCCACCTCATGAGCTTTTTATAGTGGCACAAGTATGTAAATTATTCAGGGCCATTCTAAAATCGAATCAACAAATTTGGCGTACCTCTAGATTGGCATTTTGGCCGTACTTAGCATTACCCCCACCAGAAGGTTTAGAGGAGCCAGCTTACATTCAGCTTGCTATGTTGGAAAAAGGTTGCCAGTTTTGTCGTAAAAGAAAATCTGGTTTAAAAGTTTATTGGGCTTTTAAAGTAAGGTGCTGCAAAGATTGTCTAGCTGATATGACGATAAGGTATATTCGAAGTTGAGCTATATATTTCGTTGGAATTTTTATATATTGAATACTTTAAAAATACATGTAATTTCATAGTGACTTTGGACTTTGGAGTGAAGAAGCCTCTTCAACCGATGAAATCCAAATACATTTTAATATTTACGCTCATTTGCCTTACATCGTTGTGAATGGGTTTTATGGTGAAGAAACTCGATATTGGACAACTGATGTTAAAACAGCACTTATCAAATATGAAACAAATCCAAAAGAGTATCTTGCTGACCTAGTAGATAATTTGAGAATCGAGAGGCTGCAACTGTTTATGGAAAGTGTTGAATTGCGAACTGCTGCTGATGACGAAGCAAGAGTTCACCTAATCGAAGGGCGCAAAGAACGAATAGAATCAATACTTGAAGGGTTCTCGACCGAAATGAAGGAAGATGGTTCACCGATTTACGATCCTGATGTTCTTGAAAAATGTTCTTCATACAAAGAAGAAATTGATCTTTTAGATCAGCCTTTCACAGAAAAAGATCAACTTTTATTCAAAGAAAGGCTGCGCTTTGAACACGAAAACCTTGCAAGTGAGATCGCAATAAAAATTCGCCAAGATGACATTCTTCATCAAATATGGGAATTGATACCAATTGCAGAAGGATGTAGTCTTGACTGTGAAAATCCCAAACATATCGAAAAAAGAGCGAAAGAGAAAGCTCAAAAGACTAAGCCTTCACCCTATGTCATTCCCACGACTGATTGCTTATTTGACTGCATAGACTGGTGTTCTTCTTTCACAAACCCTCCGTTTGTGAATAATGATCCACGTAATGGATGGGAAAAAGAATTTTTGATCTACTATCTAATTCCTAAACTTCGACGTGAAGCTATTGAGGTTCAAAAAAGTATTCGCCCACTTCCTTATTGGACAGTGCGAGGCGCTGCCGAGCATAAAGTCTTGTCGGTAGCTAAGGTATTCCGATGCAGATTATGTTATGACAATAATCGTGTATTTGATTATCGTGGTGTCGACGCACACTTACAGAACAGGATTCACAGTCCTGGTCCCTTGGAAACTTTTGTAATTGCTGAGGTGGATGTAATGCGTGCGCTTAAGGCCATTTGTAAATCATAAGAAAAAAATTTTAAATCTAAATTTGGACATTTGTCAATGAATCCGCTGGATTGCAAACATAAATTTTGTGGTCCATATCAGTCATTATTCAGTTAAATTGACTATCCTATTCGGGTGAATAAGTGGCTATTCGCAAACTGGTTTATTCCAATTGATTTTACGGGAGGTACACTCAATATTTTATTCACGTTATAAAAATGTATCAGATTGGCAGTGGAATAATCGCAAATTCGGAAAATTATTTCCCACAAAAGGCAGCGTAATTAGATTGAAGAAATAGAATTTTCTTGGGAACCTTAGGAGTACATCTGTCGCAGTTTTTTTACCAAGTTCATTCCGAGCGTGCTTTTTTTAATAGTTAAACATGAAAAGCCGAAATATAAATACTCGAATACCTATTTCAGTGCTAATGTAAGTGACAGTAATTTTTGAAAAATTTAAACTTCATTTTTTATAAGTAATTGATTGAAGAGGGAAAGAATCTCAAAAGTTTATTAACTTTTATCTTGTAAGGTTTCTACTCATTTTTAAAACTTGCAGCAACTAATATTAAACTTTAACTACAAGGACCTGAGTTAAGCAATGCTTTTAAATTTAATGTGATGAGAAACTTTTATTTCCTTTGGAAATTTTCTAATATTGGCCGCTGAAATTGAATGGCTTTTTAAAGTACTGACTAAAATCTTTTGTTTCCTAATAGATGGTTTTTTAAATTGTTCCATATAGAATCAACTGTTGATTATGACAAATTGACATTTTGCAGCAGAGGAAAAATTCGATTGTTCAAAAACTTTGATTTAGGGGATTTAGCACAATATTCAAAGGTTAAGGTAAATATTTGCCCCTATCAATGTTAGAATTGTCAGAGATAAAAAAATTGTTTTTTCTATGCCGTAACTAAACGATGAAATAGAACCACTTGTCGTTGTCTCCAAACCATTCAATGCTAATGGATCCCAAATCATCCAGGATAAATCTGAACCTTGAGCGAGTTTTACTACTTTCGATAAATAAGTTCCCAATATCCCACCTGAATCTCCATAATAAAGCCTGGCGGCATAAAGTGGGACCATACAATCATTTTTATCATTATTTTTGGGCATGGCTTCTACTGCCATATAATGTGCAGCATTTTGAATGGTAACACCGCTGGAAGTTTTTGCTTCCCAAAGGTTTGGACCATTTATTCTTTGTGATAAACGAGCGATATAGGTCAGTGCAATTAAATTAAAGCATTGGTAATGATATGGTCTCTATTTAGATATTTTTTTTTGAAGATTTGTTATTGCGAGTTTAGCTGTAAATTGAATCAAACTTTATTGCATTACCGTTCTTCGGCTTTCCAGTGGTTGTTCTCCACTTTTCGAAATTTGATTTTGAAATTGCCCTTGTAAAAAATTGTTAATTGCTTTTTTGGCATCATCCTTTTTTCCAATGAAATCCAAGTATGTTGCTAGTTGTACCACGTAAAAAGTTCCATGATTGTTACTTGCACTACGCGCTCCTTTGCCCAAATCCGAATTTTGCAACCAATCTGAATATTGGGTGAACCAATTTATCATTCCGTTACTTAACTTTGAGCTCCAAGACGAAGAACCTTTTATCAATTCGATTGCTGGTGGAATGTAAACCTGTATATCAAGCGAAGAAATTTAAGCAAAATATACGGATATAAATCAAACATTTTCAGAATAATTTGTTACTAACAAAACCCCGCATATCTAGAATTCCTTCGGATCTGCCCTTCCATTCTCCTGGGCCTCTCACTACTTGTCCAAAATCTACACGTGGTACCATGGCAGTTTCATTGTTCAAAAACCAAACATACAATAATTGGGTCGCTTTCGCCGCATATTTCTCGTCTCCATATAATGTATAGGCCAGAGATAAGGTTATAACATCCTTGACCATTGTTCCAACGTCATCTTTATCTGATAGTTTGTTCAAATCGGTTATATATTCGCCATCTCGCTGCTTATATGGACATTGAGTCGCTTCGTCCGTAACACCTTTTATACCTGTACAATCCGGCCATTGATATGGTGCCCAAGAATAATATTCATGTGTATCAGAGTTTGGAGGTTTTATAGTAGAGTTTATCACGGAATATGGATTTTTATTTTTTAATGCATTATTTGAAGAATTGTCTAGAAAAGATTTTGCTTGTTTTGCAATTCCAGGTGAACTTAAATTAAATTTTTTGAAAAACTGTAACCCTTGAGTTTGAACTAAATCAACGTCCAAACCAGCTAAAGAAATTTGAAGTCATATAGTGAGTGAGAAAAGCTAGATTTTCTAAAATATTGCCGTTAAATACCTTCACAAAATTTAAAGTTTAAAGTTATAAATATTGATCCGCATATAAATATTAAGTTCACTAATTTGAATATATCCATGATTTTTGTTTTTAATTAATTTGTTGGGAAAATAGATTTACTATTGATGATAAATATGAAGAATTAAAAATTTTCTAAATTTTAATCAATTCTCAGGTTAAAGAAATCTGAGTTGCTCTACAAAATACCAGATATTTATAGCATTCAATGATTTCAGTTTTCTATTTTAAAACTACAAAGGTATTCTTGGGGATGCATTTTGATTCGTTTTATAATTATGATACAAAGTTCATATGCGAACTAATTACTAACATGTGTGTCACAAATTTTGAAATGAACGAACTATTATCCATACAACGGAGAAACGGGTCTGTTATCATGTTGGGATACATATTCTTATTCTAGCTTTCTTTATGGCGAAAGCTCTAATTTTAATTGTAATACTATATAAATATTTACTACTTAACTAATTTATCTAAGGTATAGTTTACATTAAATCCATATTTCTTAGCTCCCAAACTAGAAACTACAATTTGTACAATTTCCAAGCCTTGTCCAGGAATATCCACAAATTTACATCTTTGGACAATTTACGCAACACAAAGCTATGACGGAAAAAAAAAATCATATTAATTTATTATATGAAATAAATATTTTGAGATTTTTTTTATTTTACCGCTGCCAAGGCATTTCCTCGAATCTGTTAAGCAAAAAACATGTCTATTGAATTTATGTTTTAAATTAAACTTCAATTAAGATACACATAAATATTTAATTTTACCTGCAGAAAATGAGTAAAATGCATCGGCCGGAATGTCTGGGTTTAGCCAACGTTCTGGCAAAAACCTAATGGATTTTCGCTCCAGTATTCAGAAGAGACTTGAAGTTGGTAAACATTAGCAGAAATTGTTTTCTACAGAGAAAAAAATCAATAATAATTTAATGAAGAAAAATCAAAGAAATATTTGATATATCACATTACCTCTTTTGGAATAAAATAATCTTTTATTATAATATCTTTGTTCGTGACTCTAGGGCTTCCTGATTAGGGAAAATGAAATTTGGTTGAGCTAATAATTTTTCTGCAGATATTTAAAAGAACTTGGTCAAGTTTTACTTCCATCTTTCTACAGTTCAAAAGTTATCAAAAGGCAGGTTAATAAATTCAATTATTCAAATAATAAGACGATTTTATCCAAAACCTAACCAAAGTCGGGTATAATCTGAGTGTCTCATTCACAACAGCATTCAAGTTGGGCAGTTGGTTTTGTGTTTCTTGGTCTGGTAAATTATCAAGTCCTATGCTGGGAATTACAGTTTCGAATTCTTTGATGAGCTTTTGAAGTTTTTCGGGATGCTTGGCCAGAAGAATTAGAGCCATGCTGAAACCCGTCGTGTCACTACCAGCTATCCTAAGTGATATTACAAACAATAACATTAATATTTGTTAGCCAATTATAATCCTAGGGTACCATTAAAGTGCTGAAACAACTGTTTTACACATTACTCTAAGTTTTGATCAAATGCTTCCAAGTCAGTAAATTTTGATCCGATATCAGATATAGTATCCAAAACTATTTGAAAAATATCTTTTTTCACTGGTATTCTTTCTTCGCGACATCTTTTTAATAGATTTTGGTGAAACTAAAATAATAGATCCAATGTGTATTGTCAAAATAGAAATCATTATAACGTAGAATAAGTGAAAAATTTTCTTAAGCTGTAAAGATATTCCCTTTCGGGGAGAATGCAGACAAAAATGGATGAGATAGACCTCTGGAAATGTAAATCATAAATCAGCGTTCTGCGTCAATTTGAAATACGCGTGAAATGGGATGATGTGATAACTTTTTACCAGATGAGACTTGTGAAGTATGTCATTTAATTCCCATTTTAATTGGTTATTTCCATTCAACGCAAGAACAAACTTGCCTCCAAATGCAACTTCTCCAATAATATCCTTGAAAGACGATCATACAAACTTCAAATTCTTGGATTGATAACAAAGAAAGAAAAGAACTCAATATCTTATCAAAGTGCAGTTATAAATTAAATCAAAAATGTTAATAATTGATGCAAGACCAGGATGAAGTGTTTCATCAATCTTGAAAAACAAATCGCGCACACATATTTTGGTAAATGAATTCAAAGAGAACAAGTATTTAATTGAAAAGGTGGGAGCCAATTGATGACACTGTAAAGAAGGCGTGTGCTTTGAAATTATTTTTAAATCCTTTTGAACGATAAAAATCTAAGTATTCTAATATGTACAAACTCGTTCTTTATGGAATGATTTATTTCTATGATTTGATAAAATTTTAATTTAGAGGGTCCATCTATTAAAGAAAAAACGGACAAAAATTGTTCTTACATGCCGTAAATAAAATTTCCGCGTTATTATCTCTTCTAAGGACCAAATATTGTGATGCTTTAGGGAAATTCTGAGTTTTTAAGATGCAAAATCTTTTATTTTAAAAGTGATTAAAATAAAAATAATCCGGTTTCCTACCTCTATAATAAATTATCAAGCAGATGATTTGTTTATAAAAAATTATCTCACTTGCTTCGCTGCCTCTCTATCTGCCACATATATTATCGAGCCTTAATTGATTGAAAAGGAAAATTAGTAAATACAAGCTTTGAAAATATAATATTACTTACCAATGCGAAAGATGGGACAATATTTAGGATAAAATTTTTTTGAATCAACTTCCACCTGTAGCAAGTGAAATTAGTCTGTCAATAATAGAATCACAAGAAAATCGAAATATAGCTAAGCAAAATACCTCTCGCCCTTGAAAATGAAGAAAGTCGTAAATATGGGAGTTAAAATGTGTAATATTGGACCCAGAATTTTATTCAGTGGTCCAAAATAAGCATCGTAAATTCCCTAAAGATGTATTCAAAATCAATCAGAGCTTGTAAATTATTTAGCTTTTTATACAATGATAAAGAATAAGAAAAATCCAAAAACTGACAAGAAATCCATCTCGCAATTTACAAAGTTAATTCTATTTGAATGTACAGATTTTCTAGGTAAAAAACTGCTTAACTTTATTTCTTAAAAAAGCTAACATAAGGCGCACACAACAAAAAAGCTTTGTAATCTTTTGAACTCTTGCAGAAGATCCGAACAAAGATCACAATCGATCTTTTGCTTCTTTGATAAAAGATGGGATGGAACATAACGTCTGCTTGCATGAGTGGTGCGTATCACACATTTCACAAAAAGGTGAACTATTGAACTACTTTATAAGCTTGGGAGAAGTCGGGCAATGAAACAATACGTTCAAAATGGATTTTTGGAAATTAGTACTTTTATCTGTACAAGTAACTATTTACCAAGACAATAGTTGTTTTTTAAAATAATTTAATTCTTGCTAAAAATTCTTTTCTTAGTCAAGCTCCTTGATTTTGTTCGTGAGTCTCGCAGGATATTTATGTGCGAAAATTGGATTAATCAACTCTAAAGTGCAATCGGTTTGTTTTTCAACTATTTCTTGGCTAACTTTTTCAAATATAACGAATTATCATTTATTTAGTCATTTAAATAGGGCCTTTCCCAATTAACGGTCAAACTTTTTATGCCATGTCTTTTATTCGCTCAAGTGGGTGCAAGCATTGATGCAGAAACTCTGATTCGATTATGGCCTCTCCCAGCCTTCTTTGCTTTATTCTGTACGCTGAGTATCATTGCTGCTTTAATCGGTGGAAAAATCTTTGGCTTCACAACTTCTCAAACCAAATTTATTGCGACTGGGATAATTTTTAATAATGTAACTAGTCGTCCTATTGGTTTAATTCAAGCTTTGGCAACAACAGAAGCTATTAAACTTTTGCTTTGGGGAGAAAAAGATACCCCACCTGAAGCTGTAGCTCGTGGAATCTCCTATGCCTTAATAAATACATTGATGGCAAATGTTCTGCGGTATGCCTTTTTCAACTTTAGAATTTTTTTAAATGTTTTATGATAAAAAATTTGCTATATATTTTAATATATTTCATCTTTTCTTGAAATAGTTTCAGTCTGGGAACATGGCTTTTGAAGAAAGATGAGAAACAAGTTGGGAATTTAGATCAAACGCATGAAGAGCAAGGAGATTCCTCATCAATATCAGATGCAATTAATTCGTCCCATCCCAATGAAGATTTAATTTACAGAGAAACAACAACCTTATTAAACCATCCACAGTCTAAATACGAGAATGGTTTCAAGAAACGAGCTATAGAAAAGATCAAATCAATTCAAGGTTTTCTGAACCCACCTCTATACGCCGCATTAATTGCTATTTTCGTCGGCATCAGTCCACCGTTGAAAGAACTATTTTTTGGCACATCTTTTCCCTTATTCTCTTCACTTACACGAGCAATACGATATATAGGTGACATGACAATTCCCATGACTTTGTTAATGCTTGGTGCACAACTTAACAATTTAACTCCAAGAAAGAATCGTCAATCTTTGCCCTCAATCATGTATATCTTGTTATTTCGATTCATTTTGATGCCAATTATTGGAATTTTTTTGGTAGTTTTTTTGCGTTCTTGGTACTTGAATGATCCAATGCTATGGTTTATTTTAATGCTCGAAGCTAGTGGTCCGAGTGCAATTACTATCATGAACATGGCACAAGTGACGGGTGCATTTCAGGAAGAGGCGGCAACTTTGTTATTTTATTCCTACCTGGTTTTGGCGCCATTCATTACTGTAACTATGATGTGCATTTTAACCATCCTTGGTAATATTACCCACAATGGTTCTCATCAATAAAAATGCTTCCCGGCTGAAACTTCGAATAAGTTTTACATTCTAATCGTTTTTCTCCGGATTCTATATTGGCATAATTTAATCTCAGCTGACTTTTACCAAAAAATTATATAAATTTGAAATGAGATGCTAATGTCACATTTTCCAGCAGCATAAGATGATTGAAAATTCAAAATTAGAAAAGTCAAGATAGAAGAGGGTACAGATAATCATAAATATGATAGAGAAAGTTAAAGGTAGTTGAAAGATTCTACAAAGTTCGAATTTGTAAGGGCATTGAATTTTGTTAAAATTTTGCTCGCCTTGACTTTTTTACCTAATAAAGTGAGCTTTAAAGTTCTGTATGAATTATAAAATTTCAATTAATTAACGCATCTAAAAAATCTTGGACAAGGATCAAAATTAAAAGACACCTACCTTTAAAACCTGTATGTTTACAAACTCAAGGTTTATTTAAACATCAACAGTATTTAACAATCCCGCTAATTTCTCATAGCTCACAGCATCCTTATTCTTGAGAGCCTTCCTATACCATCTAATTGCAGAATGAAAATCTTGCTCAGTTCCCCAACCATAATTATAACAATTACCCATTTCATTTTGTCCAGTTTTATTTCCATCCTCATCAACATCCACTGACATCTTAAAAAATTTAAACGCTTTCAATAGATTTTTTCGCACCCCATTTCCGAATTGATAATTGGAGCCAAGAGAATTTTTGGCCTCAATATTACCACCTGCTGAGGCTTTTAAATACCATTTATGACCCAAAGTTTTGTTTTTTTTTGTCCCTATTCCACCCATAAAACAATCTCCTAGGAAATATTGGCCAATTGGATTTCCAGAAAGTGCACATTTTCTGTACCAATGAAAAGCCATTTTTTCATTTTTAGGAACCCCATTTCCTGCGAGATAACAATTCCCATAATCAAGTTGAGCCATGGCGTTACCGGCCAAAGCCGCAAGTCTAAACCAATAAGCTGCCTTCTTTTGGTTTATCTCAATCCCGTAACCCATTAAGTAACAGGTGGCGAGTGAAAACTGGCCAGGTGTATAGCCTTTTTGAGCAGATTTCCTAAACCAATAGAAAGCCTTTTCTATTGGATATGCGAATCCCGTTGAATAATAGTAGCCGAGATTTTTTTGGCCACAAGCGTAATCATTATCCGCTGACTTGTGAAACCAATGAAATGCCATTTGCCTGTCTCTCGGGATTCCAGTTCCTTGGCTGTAACAACATCCAATTTGGTTCTGTGAAAGAGGGTCATCACATTTCTCAGCCTTTATTTTGTACCAGTAGAAAGTTTCTTGCTTGTTTATTGCCGTTCCGATTCCATAGTCATATAGGAATGCTAAAAGTGAGGCATATTTCAAGTTGTGACGTTGTTGATAAACGAGTTCAAAGAGCTTCACTGGGGTATGTGCGTTAATGTCCAGCCAGTATTTGACTCTTTCCACTATAATTTCGTCATCTTCTGACCTATCATTCGAAGTATTGAATATATCCAAGAGTTGGTCAACTACAGAGTTCGGTTTATGGCGAAAAAGATTTTCGTATTCCATGTTCAGCCGTGAGAGCATAAAAAGAATTGGGCAATTGGTATTCTAGAAAACGGTCACCTTTCTTATTTGTTATGCTTTCAACTGTTTGAGCAAATCTAGGTGCCGATCACTTACTGTACTACATGTCTCACTAGACGGTACTATTGCCAAGTCTGGAATTTCTCAAGGAAAGGTATAAAAAATTAGAATGAAAGCAGCGAAATAAAGCTAAATCAAACAGGAACAAGAAAGATTACGCGAACACCCATACTGTTAATGCATTCGTTTTCCAAATAAACTGCTCCGTTTCAATGCCACAGACTGTTTTGGTTAAATAATAGTAATCACTCAAAGCTTTTCGCGACATTTTCCTTCAAGAAAGCTATAATAATTATTTTTTGTCAAAAGTTTAATTGATGTTTCACAATCTTCTCTCAGCTTAGAATAGAATTCATTTAAATTTCTAATTTCCATCCATTCGATCTGATCACTTTTTGTACTAGGAAAACTATTTTCCTGCTGAAACATCAACAACTAAAAATTATTCATTTCAAAGACAAGAATCAAGCGAGTCCAAGCATAGAGCTATAGTCAATAACACTCTGAAGGGCATTTTTTTATTGAAGATGACGTTTCAATATAAAAATTGAACACGATTAATTAAATAAATTCACCTATCAAAATTACTTAATTTCTCATATAATTTTATCTTAATTTGATAGGTTAGATTATTGATACCTTCCAAATAGATCAAAAGAAATCGAGGTTTTGAACTAAATCTCTGTGTCCTTGTTGAATAATTGCATCGGAAGGTAGTTGTGGATCCCGATATTGATATATTTTCACGATCGATCTTTTGGATTTGGATTAATATAGTAAAGTATTGTGAGAATTTATCAGGTTTAGAAAAGTAAAAAAATTATCAGCCACTCTTTGGTTTTGATATTTAGGGATTTAAATAACCAAACAAAAAGTTTCTATATAGTTGGGTATGAAATAATACAATAAGCTGGGATTTAAAAAAATTCAAAGTAAAATACAATATAACACAATAATATATAAAATAACTTTCTTTTCCAACTTTTTTCTTTTGAAAAAATCATTCAAAATCATTTTATAATTATGTTTCATCTTGAATCATTTTAAAAAAATGCATCTTAAAAACACAAAATTACAGATTAATATTATGTGTAAATATATATTTAAAAAATAAAATATATATTCAAGTTTTATATTGATTATTTAATTTAAATAATATACAATTGTTGCTATGCTGTTATAAACTATTTCACATTTATCTATTATTTTTTCATGAATAATGGTATTTTTTGATAACGTTGTAAACAAGGTTTAATATTATTCTTGTTTATTCCTGTTACTTTTAATTCATAATTTGAAAAAAGGTTAAATCTTGTTTACCACTAATGTTGCACAATCTTTTATTTATTCCTGCCACAGTCATCGAAATCGCCTTCCTTCGCAAGAACGGCCAAATTATGAATATTCATCGTCCTGGCCACCCACACAAGCAAATGTCCCACGATTAGGAAAATCATGCACGGAAATCATTTCGTTATGGTAGCTGAAATCAAAGAACAGCTCGAAAAAACGCATCCAGGCTTCGAAGCAGCCAACAAACTATCCGAGACGAGCTTTCAAGGCTTGGATACACTGCCACTACAACTGAAATAAAAGGTTTATATTCTCCGACAAGACAATTTCACAGATTTTTTGAAAAACCTCTTTGGTATGGACAACTTATAACATCAATGGTCAAGCTTCACGCCGCAAAATTGGTTTTCATGTATTCACGAAGAATTCCAACCGTCATATTTATCGTGAGATACTAAACAACTGCCTTTATCACAATGCGACCAGGAAACATGGACATCAGTGGGTATTCCAGCAGGATAATATTGAGGTTAAATCTCTACCTAAGCAAGTTCATAGCAAGATTTGTGGGAAAAAATTCAACACATTTAGATTATTATTGAACACAATCGTTTATCTGCCATATTCATTACTATGTAACAAAAAGAAATAAATCATAAACGTGATATCTAAATTTTCTTTGGTATTAAGGTATTTTGAATAATAAAACTTTCACTGGTTTGTATATAAAAAAAGTTTTGTAATCCAAAAAGATGTCCGTCACTAGTTTCCCACCAGGACTGTATGTTAATATTTTGAGAATAAGACCCAAATAAATTGTTTAATAATTTTCTTAAATCTCAAAAATAGCATATTATTATTAATTTTATTAAAATTAAAAATCCGGTTTTATAGTCATAATTTTTTATAAATTTCTACAGGAGATCTAATTCTTTCACTTATCCTTAAATTCAAAGTTTTTTCATATATTCGCAAAAAATTCTTCTAGCTTGCTGATAAAGAGCTCTTTGAATAGTCAGAAGTGCAGTTGGCGAATAAGACGTGGCAAATTTGTGAATGAGATCTTTTGGAGGAACACTTTTAACAGCCCCAAAATTCGCAAAAACCTTGTGTTTCTGTGATGTTATGGAAAAATATGAAAGTTTGTTCCTCCATCATACCCAAGCAAAATTTTACCATATCTATTTTACCTAGCTAATAAAATCTTTTTGAAAAGTGAAAAATCACTCTTTTAAAAATAAAAACTGGCCCGCAATAGCACCAAAAGTTATCAAGAAAAATGTCGTATACTTTCCATCAAAAATGTACAAAGAAACTAAAGATAAAATATATAGAACTGCTGCCAAAGAATGGTGACCTGCTAATACCATAGAATATTGTGATTCGTCCTCAACAAATCGAATACTTCCTGGTGTGCTAACCGAGTACTTCAACAAATGTAAAGCCTCAACAAGGATCGTTCCAACAATACTCGCTAACATTCCATCGAAAAACGCCCTAAAAAGTTGTTTTTGTGAAAGTCTCTCGAGCAAATTATGGCCAATGATTGTGAATATGAAACATGGAAGAAATATGCCGATTGTGATCAGTCCAGCTTCAAGGAAACCGCAACCGATCCCACAGTAAATGTTCCCTCCTTGAAAACCCAAAAACGTTGCTATTAAAACCAAAGGTCCCGGTACAATGTTCCCGACGGCCAGGGCATCAAGAAAAGTCTGCCTTGTTATCCATTGACCAATAATTACCACCTCGGCTTCTAAGATTGGTATTATAGCCTGAGTAATTCAGCCATTTAAATCAGCGAGTTAGTTTAAACATTTTTTACTTAATTTTTTTTAAAAAAAGAGAAAAAATAACTAACATATCCACCGCCAAAAGAAATTGAACCAGCCAGGAGGCCCAGACCAAGAATATGTCCAGGATCACTTGTTTTGGCAACCCCAAAACCTAAGCCTTCATCATGTGGAAGCCCTTTTTTAGCGATGTGGATCGTATAACACGTCATTTCGATGACTAGGATCATTATAGCACACCAATAATTTTTCGAATGAACGCAAACGTAACTCAGACCAAGGACAACTAGAATAATTATAAAGTTCATTCGAAAGGCGCTTTGAATAGCTGATATTATCGCAAAAGCAAAAAGCCAGTAACTGAACTTTTTGGTTTTATGTGATATAAAAGCATGTGAACCCTTTTCATGAACCGCTCGTAAAACCATAGCAGCCACCATAGGTTGTATTCCGAGAAAGGAAGCATTGAAATATTTGTTGTCCTTGCCTATCCAGACATAAAAATATGAGACTAAAACGGTAAGTAGGAAGCCAGGTAAAATGAATGATAGACCAGCCAAAACACCTCCGAGCCGGCCTGCAGTCAAACAACCGAAATACATTGCGAGTTCCACAGATATTGGACCAGGGAGAAAATTGTATCTTAAGAAAATAATATAGCTTTTAGCATTTAGTCGAATTTTCAAACGGGAATATTTGCATTGATAAAGACCTACACTGAATAAACTCTTTTGAATCGCTTTTTACTAATCCATGCCTGTTTCTTTACAAATTCATGCTTAAAAAAGCTCACCTCTGCACCTGAGGAACCCCATGAACTAATCCCAAACTTTAGAAATAGAAGGAAAACTTTCAAATAAGAAAGTTTAGGAACTTGAGTGTTATCTTCAAATTCATGGTTTGGGGGCTCTATAACTTCAATGGCTTTTAGGCTTGCTTTGGTAAACTTTTGTATCCTTTCGGAAACGGGATTTAAAGTTTTTTTCAAGTATTTTTCATCGATCTTTTCGGTTAATGTTTCGATAGTGTCAGATCGTGATATAGAACCTTCACCATATTGAGCACGTAATTCAGATATGTTAAAATCTACAACAGTTGTAATACTATCTCTAACCCTTGGATCATTTGGAGTCAAAGAATTAACCTCTATTGCAGAAGCAGGACTATTTGGGCTATTTGATTGATTATAATTGTTCAAGGCCATTATAACTTTTTCACTGCTTTAAGGAGAAAATTCTTTTGAACTGAGATCCTTTTATGCACAATTGGATTAGTAAGGCAAACTAGCCGTAGTAATTTATTAATTAATGAGTCCCAAAAAATGACATTTGTATCATCGAGAGGACTAATATGTCCCCCCGAGCCTGTGTTAAGCATGAGAAGAAAACATTTTCCGTAGAAACCCCTATCTTTATTCCCAAAGCAATTGAGATTTAGCCCTTTACGCCAGCAATAAAGGAAACCCTAACAAATGTTACAGATGTCTTGCATACAAAACACACATTTCTTCCTTTAAGGCCAACAATTGGGTCCACTTTAATTAAATTTGGCTCTTTGTTATACCATATAGAAATTATTAGCAATGGCTCATAATTAATGTGAAACATGCTTTAGCAAGGCAAATTTATCCATTCGATTTATCTTTATCACAATAATATAGCTTAGCGCGCCGAATGGTACATTCCTAAAAACGTGGACTATCCCTCGGAACGCATCGATAACTTTTGTGCCTTCTCCGTGTGCATTGCGTTCATTAAAACAAAAGAAAAGAATTTGAAACTAAAAATGTTTTTTTGGATAATTTTTCATATCGTTAATCGGGGCATCTAACATGACAAACTTACTCATCCAAGAACAGCCAACCCATGTTTTTCTTAAAGAAATTTTGATTAGTCTGTGTTAAAAAACTCAACTTTTTCCCTGCGACAAAAGAGGCCTTTTAAACGTCATTTGACTCTTAAAAACGTATTATAATCGACCAAGGCTGTTAACATTTTAAAGAATCGGGTAATCTTGAATGAGAATATGAAATGTTTGTAGCCGGAAAAATCTTTTAAGCTTTTTTCGACTTACATTGGATAGCATAAGATTACAAAGGTTTCGGAGGTTCATTTATTTGGAGGACAAGAGATCTATTAAGTGTTTCAATTTGTTTGGATTAACTGTCAAAGATAAGTGCAACCTAACCCGATTTTTTGATGCCATTTTTGTCAAATGAACTTTTACAAGTCCGGAGAAGGAGATAAAATGAAGGAGTCAATTATGTGGAACCTACCAAAACAAGAAAGTTATTGAATCCGACATGACGATAGTAAACGTTGTTTTGAATGGGCTTTTAAGATCGTTTCCAAACATTTCGTTACCCGATCCTATCTGGAACCAATAGAAAATCAGAAATGAGGGTCTTTTGAACAAATTGATTCGCTTTATGAAAATGTTTTTAGAAAAGTGTTGGTTTAGACTATAGTATGTGTTGCTCAAAGACAACTGTAAAATCTCACAATTTAGGAATAAAAAAAATTATATTCAATGTTTTTTTTGGTACTAAAGGGAATTTTTAAAATAAATAGTACCTGTATTTCCAAAAAAAAAAAAAAACTTTATTACTGATCCGAAAGTGAGAACACAGAGTTTGTGACCCAGAATTTGGCTTACTTTTATTAGATTTAAGCATCGTTATCAGTAATAAAAGATGAAATTACGCCATATTCTAGAAGAATAGCTTATCCCATCGCTTTTACCCACAAATCAAAATAAGCCCTTTAATCTTTTATCATTTCAACCGATAAACTTACAGACATTAATTTTAGAAAGTAATTTCCTTTAAAAAATATAAATTATGTTGAAGTTTCATATGAATTGAACGATTGTTTTACCTCTATACAAAAACCGCATGTTGATCAAACCATAAAACTTTTTTGTAAAGCCAAAAATTATTTTTGCTACATAACTCTTAAATATAAATCGTCTTTTTGACTTTCCCCTATATTCAACTTCAGTTTTGAGAGCTATAATATTGTTTAGAATTAGAAATTGCCTTCAAGATATATTGCGAATATTATTAGTTCTGCTTCACAGAAAAACGTGTCTTGATTTTCTGAAGTTGAGATCGATATCCAATTAAAGTTTTTTAGCTCGATCGAAACAACAATCTGAAAGAATTCAATGTTCAATTGCTAAAAGTTTTATAGCAAATATTAAAAATATTTTTTAACTTATTCCAATATTTCATTAAATTATAATTATTTCAAAAAACTTCCCCAATTTATTTTTAATGAAAATAAAACATGCTGATCAGATTTTAAAAATATATATTTAAAAACAAAACTTTATTGTGAATTTTTTTTGGTAATTATTATATTATTACTAAATCTTGTCAATTGCTAATTAATTATTAAAAAAATTAGAACAGTAAAATAATTTAAAAACTTAAAATATAATATGAAATTTTAAGAATTGCTGACTAAACTTTTAAATTATTTCTAATTAAAACACTATCATTATCAGAAACTTACAATTAAAATTACCATTATATTTTTCTACCTATATTATTATTATTATATTTTTAATTTAAAAAATATAATTAATTATAATTATATTTTTTAAATTAAAATTATTTTATGTAATCTCTTTTTTTTGACAAAAATCTTCAGTTTTAATTTATATAAATTATTATTTTTTAACTTTTATTTATGCTTATCTTTGCCCATTTCTAATTTAATTATAAAACTTTTTATTGTAATAAAAATTTTTTTAAATAAAATAAAATCAACTAAAATATTAAAAATATAACTATGTTTATTAAAAGCCATAATTTTAGGCAAATTTAATGAATTATTTTCTTCAATGATTTTTAATTAATTCTATCAATTTATTACATGTTTGCTTTATGTCTAATAATTTACATTTAATACAATTTTAAAATATTAAGTTTATCATTATTAATTTATTTTAATTTGATTACTAGTGTTTTAAGATTGTTTTTCTACTATTTTTACCCAATATTAATAAAAAAGGAACATTAATTTTTTAAATAATTTAAGTTGTTAAAATTTTATATAAATGAAAATTAATTGCTTTTAGATAGTTAAATTTCTAATTACGTAGTATTTAATATATAATAATTATAATTAATAAGTAATTACATTTAATTTTTTAATGTTTTAGCTTTTGCTTGATTTTCTTATTTTTTATTTGTTGTATATATTTGCTTTTACATTGGCTTGGGTCGTCACATAAGGTGTGTAACATGTAAAAAACGCATGAGCCACATTTACTTTCTTGTTGTATTGCAGTAAATAGTGGTTGAATTTCACTTATAAAATAATAAAAATATATGTATATATATTTGTAGAATTTTTATATTAATAAATTAAAAAAATAATGAAATTACTATATAATATTTATTATTAAAATTTTGACTTAATTTTTATTATTAAGTCATTTTTGTTTATATAAAGACTTTGAATAATATATAACATAATTATTATAATTTAAAACTTAATATTATATTTATAAATTTTTTAATTTTTACAATAATTTTACCAATTTTGAAATATTCGAAGTTAAAAAATAATTTATAATAAATCTTAAAATATATTTGTTTTCTTATTAAATTTTCAGTTATATATATAAATTAAAAATAAATAAATATTGTTTATATAGCCAAGAATTATTAAATAAAATTAATAACTTTTTGTTAAAAACAAAAACTAAATTAAAATATAAAAAACCAAATAATAAAATAAATAAATAATAAAACTAAATCAATTAAATAAGATATTAAATAAAATTAATTATAATATTATTTTAAAACATGTTTATTTCAATAAAAATTATTATTATTGTAAATGGTTAATATTTTTTTTAGCATTACATTTTTTTGGTTAAAAGTTGTTTTAAAATACACAAAAAGATTATGGTAATCAAAAGACAACTTTTATTATTATTAAATATAATAATAAACTTTTTATAATTTAGAAAAATAGTTTTATTTGTATTCTATATATTATTAATTCTGTGTTTTTTAAAACTTTAAATTATTATTATTTAACATTTTATTAAACTAATAATATATAATAATAGTATTTGAATATTATTATAATTATTAATAATTTAATATTATTAATAATATTTCTGTTGTAGATTTGAATAATAAGTTAACAAATAGTAAATAAAATAATTATTAAAGATAATAGAAAATAATTAAAAAAATTCAATAAAAAAGCAATTGAATTTACAAAAATTCAATATAAATAATTAGTTTTAAAAATACAATTACTTAATTTTTTTTGAAAAATCTGAAGATAAAAAAATTTTCAGTGTGGTGTTACCAGACGAAATTAGAGATATTATTTAGCATAAAATTATCTTATAATTCCTATTATTAATTAGCATCGTTTCAAATTATCACTTATTACATTAGCAAAAATGTCCGAAATTATCATTTAATTAATAACCCAAATTGTACACAACTATGTAACATTCAAAAGTTCACCAAAATTTATAGAAATTTGCCGAAATAATTGATAGTTCACCGAAATATCTAATAGTTCGCAGAAATAACTTGTAGTTCGCCGAAATGTATCTTTAGTTCAGCGAAATTGTAGAAAATAGCAAAGTTCAAGTTTATAGAATAGTGTTACGACAAGTTGTATAAAAGAAGAGCTTCTCTCTTCGAGAAAATATATCTTACTTTAGATTTAACAATTAGAATCATCTTTTACACACAAAAACAAAATAAATATCAAATAATTCGAAAAATCAAATCCTGAATTATTTCACTTTTGAAATTAACTAATTCCTACTAAACAGTTTGAAATTGAT